>CM035091.1:59472646-59897155 GCA_020205505.1 Panax japonicus
ATAGCTTAATGTAAAATCATAATAATTATAGAAAAATAATATTTTATAATATCACATATAAATGTATTATTTTGGTGATTAGTTTGAACGGAGGAAATTTAAAGAGTTATATTTGGAATATAAATTGTGGAGTAATAATAATTGGTATAAGGCGATGATTAAATGCATATTAAATAAATTATGAATTAATTTGGAATTATTAGTTTGGATTATTTTTAATTTAAGGTGAATATGTTTAGGTTGTGAATAAAGTTTCGTATTTGATACCGTTGACATTTGAGGGTAAGATTTTGGGGAGTCTGCTATAATGGTTTGGAAGTATCAGGTACGGATTCCGTACTCTCTCAGCGATATTCTTGATAAATTTGATTTGTTCGTTGTCCCTTATTTCAAATTTCGTTATTCTTTCACATAATTGTTTCCTGTGAAATTCATATATTAGTTTCATTTTGGAGTTGATATATTGGCTCGTATTTGTACTCTTTTATTAGGTTATCATGTTTAGTACTTATTTTTCATAATTGTAGAGCGGTACATGTTGCTACCTTCTTTTTGAAACATTGTGACTAAAATTTGATTTGGTCCAACATGTACATATATAACCCTTTTGTTGGTATTATGTCGCTATGTTGTGACATGGTATTTTTGTTAGAATATACCATAGGGTATATCTGAGCTATAACCACCTGTGGGGGTACCACAAGCATGTCGTCTTGGCACGAGAGGTATGACACTCTCCGTGGCGGTGTGATTAGTCCACGGCGTCTCCGTTTTGGGCTCCGGAGGAAGTGGACCATTTGGTATTTTGTTGTGGGAGGCGTATGGGTTAACCCTAGTTTTCTGTTCTGCAGATTTGTGATGTTGTACCAAACACACCTATCCTATTTACATACATTTGGATTCGCGGTCCAATGTGTGATTTTTCTATGTAGCATTATTTTGGTTGCCTGTGTGGCATCATTTGATTTGCCTGTGTGGCATTAGTTTGACTTGCTTGGGTGGCAAGATATATTTTTGAGCTCATTCAGTATGAAATAACTCCAGCCATTTGTTTCAGCCTATTATTTTATTGGATTAGTTTTGTTGGTTTATGTTCAGTTTAAGTCATTGAGTTAGTTACTTCAGTTCGTTATTTCTTTATTCTTTTATTGGTTTCGTCAATTATGTTGATTCAGTTATATTCCATTCAGAGCTTTGGATATTATATTTTCATTCGTATTTGCACTTGAGGCTTGTTCAGTATTTTGTCTCATTTGTTTTCGTATATCAGTTGTATATCTTTTGTATATCTGTATCCGTACTGGGCAATTGGCTCATGCTGTGTTTTTCTTCCGGCAGGTTTCCAGGGGTGATTCAGGGCTAGTGTGATGAGAGTTTTGCCTTTGAATATTTTACAGTTATCAGTTCTCTGTTTACTTATTTTGAGGTTTGTTGTGCTTTGCACGTGACCTCCCTTTCCTTTTCGGGAAGGGGGTGTTACATTAGGGTTTTCATGTACACAATTATAATTTAAATCCTTACTTACATACACTTAATTTCTTAACCCAATTAGACTTGCTATAATTAGGTTATAAAATTAATTAATTGAGATGTATAAAATAAATCTCGTAGAATTAGTATATATTATAAATAATAATATTCTCCCATACCATAACCTTTAAGTTATTCAATTTTTTATTCCTAATATATAATTAGATTATCCTAGTTTCTTTTATTTGTTTATATAATAAACAAATACATAATATTCATATTCATTATACACATAACTTTTAATCCCTTAGGGTTTTATACAAAACATTAGGCTTTCTAATTTAGCAATTAGGGTTATCCCTAATATATACGCAAAAATACTTAAGCCATTATATTTAGCCTTTGATTTCCCAAATTAGGGTTTCAAATTCCCGAAACTAAAATTAGGGTTTCAGAACCAGTTTCTAGGGTTTCTTTTCCATTGCTAGGGTTTTCGAACTGAACATTGACATTCGTCAATAATATTAGGGTTTGACACTGATAAAATTTATCTGGTCAACCTTTGACCCTTACCCACATATTCTGAACACATATAATACCATATCCAAAGAACATATACACATATATACTTAATCCTGAATAATTTTCCAAAATCCTACACAGAATTTTGAAATCCTCAAAATTTCTTTTTTCTTTTGCTAAACTTTTTGTGTATAAAAAAAAGGAACCAATATACAAAGGCAAGGGGCTAACCCCGAAGTGTAGCTACATCATCTGTGGACAGGCCCAAGATGAGGAAGCTAAACAAGGAAACTACCAGAAACAAAATAGCTAAAAAGACAGATACATAAACACTGTCTCCCGGGGGGACTTAAACATCTAGAAAACTAGGAACAATCCCATATATACTATCCAGATAAACAAAGAACATGAGCTCACAAGGACTGATCCACGATCCATAAAGGACCATTGGAAACCAAATCAAAATTTGCACCTCGCCCAACAGCAGAACAGCAGCAGTACCAACAGCAGCACGCCAACCAGCCCCTCGCATTAATCAGCCCGAAGCAGCCTAGGAGCTCAGCCCAGCAACCCAGACTAGCAGCTCGCCAACCCAGACTATTGCACCTCAAGCCACCTCTCCCGAAGCAGCACCTCAAGATCCGGAAAAACTAAGCAGAATTACCAGCATCCAAACGACAAATAGCAGTCAAGACATCTGCACCTTAAGGATTGCACCACCACACTAGTTTGTAATTAACCAATTACAAAAATATTGACTGTTTGTAGCTTTGATAAAGGATTTACATGTAGATAATCTAGACTTAATAATATTTATAACATCCTTCGCAAGGCATAACATAGGAGGAATAGAATCAAGGTGAAGCTTTTTATTTCTAGCCTCCCATATTTTGTAGAAGCAAACAGCCACAGTTAGGCTAAGAATATTTCTAGAGATCTTGGATCCGTTAAAATTTGCTTGAAAGCTCATAATAGCCTCCCAAGAGTTTGGAAAAGAAGGCCAATTCCCAAGGTTAGCAGCCGTAAGGATAACATGCTTTGAGTAAGCACATTCAAAGAAAAGATGTTCAAAAGTTTCCGGACAAAGGTTGCACAGAGGACAATTCCAAGTTATCCCCGAAAATTTCGAAGTCCGGTCATTTGTGGGCAGCCTCTTCAGAATGCCAAGCCACAAAATGAAAGAGAATCTGGGGACGTGACATTTGTTCCACACCAATGAGTACCAAGGAATAGGGGGTTGTCTTAACCTTATGGACTCCCAAATTTGGTTAACTTTGATATTTTTCGAATCCCAAGCATCCCAAAGGATCCTATCTCGTTGCTGTGTGGGTGGGGGAAGCCTTTCAAGATCTCTACGCAACATGATGATGTCGTGATGGTTGCCCGTAGGAAGAATCCAGGAGGTACCTCTAATGAAAGCACTGACCTTTGCAGATATGTGGATCCCAGAATTGGAAATAAGATAGCTTGAAGGGTTGATGGCAGTGTTATAGAGCCAAGGGTCAAACCACATACTTGTGTCCAGACCATTTCCAACTTGATAATGAAGGTGCTGTAATGCTAGAGGCCGAAGCTTAAGAACCTGCTTCCATATCCAAGAGCAAGCTGTAGTGAGTTTTATCTGCCAGAAAGATTTATGTTTGAGAATTATGGCTTTGGTCCAATTGACCCAAAGAGAATTTGATTGAGGTTGGATGATGCAAACAAGGAGCTGCAGGATAAGAGCTTTGTTCCAGTCAGATAAGCTTTTAATGCCAAGACCACCTTCAGCTAGGGGAAGTGTTATATTGTCCCAAGCAACTTTAACACCATATTTCCCAAGATTAGTCCCTTTCCATAGAAACCGAGATAAGATGGATTGGAATTCTTTGAGCACCATTTTAGGAAGAAGAAAATGTGAGCTCCAAAAAACTTGAATGGAAAAAAGAGTAGTTCTAATCAGCTGGAGCCTTCCCGAATAGGAGAGTACTTTAGAAGTCCAAGATGTTACACGGTTAGTTATTCTATGAATGAGAGGAATACAATCAACCTTCGTGAGTTTTTTTGACAAAAGGGGAACGCCTAGAAATTTTGAGGGAAGGGTTCCCATCGGAAAACCAAGCAAAGAGGAAATTTCCATAATGGCTGAAGTATCTGAATTAGAGAGGAAAATATGGCTTTTGTGTGCGTTTGGTATAAGCCCCGAGAACAATGAGAAAGATAGAATGCATGAGTTAATGATGGATACCGAAGGCAAGGATGAATGACAGAAAATCAGGATGTCATCCGCAAAGAAGAGGTGGGAAAGATTGCAATCTTTGGCTTTCCAATGATGGTTGAACTCAGGAACTGAGGTAGCCTTATTTCATCCCAAAAATATCAATCGCATACACTTATTTTCTGTCTAGGTCTATTATTTGACCTTAAATCAATCATTTAAGATTTTAATAAATTGTCTAATTTCCCGGGTTGTCATAAGAAACATATAATGAAGGGGTTAAAACAGAATCGTATCATGTGGTTAGTAATTCTAAAGTGTAAAATTAGTATGTTGTGAAAATGATAGGTTATGATTTAAGAAACTTAATGAATAATGAATAAGTGTTGTGAAATTAACACTTGTGATTCTGAAATGTGTATGGTAAAGTAGGACTTGTACTAAAATAATAATTTTAACTAGAAGTGAGTGTTATTTTGGAAAATGGATGTTAATATATCTAATAGATATTGTGATTCTAATACTATGTGTAAGTGAACGTGAGTTGTAAATTTATAGCTTACGCACGAGGCAAGTTTCTTACCCTAAACTTTTATTGAGCAAGTTCTTTGTTCCTAAATTTTATTTAAGAAAGTTTTAACCATAACTTTATTTGATCAAGTTTTGAATTCTAATCATTGTTATCTACTCTAACTTGTTTATTGTTAAGCAAGTTTCTTTAGTTCATTCTTTTATAGTGAATGCTTCTTGAACTCTAATTCCTAGTATTGAACTGTTGTATTTCAATTACTTTGCACAAGTTATTATCATGTTGAGCAAGCTTTGTTTCCAGCTTGCTATCAGTTAATGTATGTTCAGTAATTCAATTTCTAATTTGACAAAAACATAGCCCTAAATTATTATTGTTCAAGCAAAGGTTTATTATTTTATTCAATGCTTATGCTTTCTAGTTATTTCCAAGCATAAGTTTAACATATAGTTGGTTCACCTATGATTTTTAATTGTCTATATTATGTTGTTATTGATCAACCGTAGTGTTATCAAACTTTGTTGATTCAACTAATCCTTTAGTTGATGATCGTGAAACTCTAAATTACCCTTGAAGTTTATCCAAACCAAACTTTCTTTGGTGCAGACTTGTAATCTAAAATTGAGAAGAACAACCTTATTATAGGGGTACGCGATGCGTTTAGATGTTTGTGCACAATACATGGTACGAAGGGTTAATCCCCCTAAGTACGTGAAGTCCCTACAGTATAACTGTTTAGGTTAAAGTTGAAAGATTACTTGTAACCGTGGACATAGTTCGTGGTCTTATGTGTGACACCCCCAAAATAGGTATACATCATCCATTCTGAGTCGCCAAATACATGGTACAAAATTCAAATACAACTTAATTATACAACTATCGTGTAAAATACGACAAAACATAAGCTGAGAGTTTTAATACGAATATTATCTTCTAGACTATCAAACTCAAATGGAGTTCTTATTACATTTATTATCACACTATTTCACTAAATAGTGAGGACTACTAATGCAAACACCTGGACCGTCACTCCGTTCCCTGACTAGTCCCAGCTATATTCTCATTTCCTGAAGAGAACAATGAAAACAAAAGGTGAGCTCAACTAGCCCAGTAAGAAATATTATGACTAAGATAATGCAGAATAAATTATCGTTAGCCTTCAACAGTGTTAAACTGATAAAATATAATAAACATCAAGTTTAACTGCAGCGGAATAAGCAATCCATTAGAAGAGTCAAGTAGAGCATGATATATACTATCTTCTATGATTTAAAAAGTTTATCATCAATTTTATCGCTGAGACTCAGCTTTATAAATAAACCATATCATCGAATCATCCCTGCACTATGGGCCAAGGATATTCATGTAATCATCAATGGTCATGATTATACCGAATAATCCATGGTCATAATCATACCTACAACTGTCCATCAATGCACTACAAGCCAATGAGGATTTTTACCACATCATTTGTAACATTACGGTCATGATTATACCAAATAATCCATGGTCATAATCATACCAATCAATAGTACATCTATGCACGTAAGCCACAGATGACTTTTATCACAATATAAGCATGAGAATGATGACAATGATATAAGAATTCAATTAAAAGAAAGCAAAGGATAAATTTTTAAAGATTTATAATTTAATTTATCTAGAATTCAATAATGTCCAAATTGTCAATATGATACTGTTTTGTGGAGTAAAATTCAAGAATAATATTGTATCAAAAATTATTTGGACAACAAAGAAATCAAATTTTAGTCATGAATAATTCCCTGGGTGAATAGTACTTCAAGAATAGTACCCCGTGAATAGTACTTCGGGAATAGTACCCCGTGAATAGTACTTTAAGAATAGTACTCGTGAATAGCACTTTATGAATAGTACCCGTGAATAGCACTTTGTGAATAGTACTTTGTGAATAGTACCGTAAAAATGAATACTACTCATGGACAGTACTCTGGCATGAAAAGCTTAAAATTTAACAAGAATGTACAGAAAATATCCTTGTGAAACTATACTAGATGAAATGCAAATTTCAAGGATATTCTACTAATTTCACGGAGTATAGAAGCAATACTTTAACAAAATGAGGGTATAATCAAGAATACGAGACAAAATAATATTACTCACATACTACCTAGTATGGAATAAAATATTATTCCTTATGAATACTGAAAAAATAATATCCCTTACCTCAGAAGAAGACTGAATACTGGAATAGTGAGGTAGCAGACTTCTCTTCTACTTTCTCTCTAAAGTTTTTCTCTTTATCGCTTCTCTTTCTATAATTAATCTTGTGAGTCTTAGTGAATTGCTGAGAATGAAAGAAGAATGAGCTTCTATTTATAGGAAAATAAAATTTTGATAATTGCACGTTTTGGGGCTCGAAATATTATAGTATAATACCTTCATCTTTTTCTTCATTTTTAATTTAGTCATGCAAGTATTATCAAACTTGCACCACCTCCCCTAATAGTACATGCGTGTGAATCAATAGTACACACATGTGAACAAACAATTATAAGCATGTAAATTAATAGCAATTAATTGCTCATTTATCCGATTAATTACCCGATTGGTCAATATAACCTCCAAACGTCAATTATTATCAGAATAGATGTTGATTTCCACTAACACTAATAATTCCAACACAATGGAAATCTAAATTTCATCTTTAATCAACACGAACTTATTCATCATTAATATTATAACTCATAATATTTAACAATCAGATCATTTCTAGGAAAGATGGGGCTTTCCGATAAGGATTTCTCCCTATTGGCGCGCAATTAGGTGACCAAACCTCTCATTGACAGAACTTTTTAGACATTGTCAATATTGCAAATAATAATATGAATAACTTTGTCATCTCAATTATTGAGTTAATAACATAAGATATTATGCAGATGATACTGTTACAATAATTGAATCAATAATATGAGAGATATTATGCAGCAATTACTGTAGCAATAATTGAGTATAACAGAGTGACTTCTCACGTAAGCATCAATAATCAATACCGTGTGCTACTATGTAACTACGCGTATTACTGTACTTTTACCATCGGGTAGTTCAACAGTTTAACGGTAAAACTTTCGCTGTTGTTTATAAAAAGATAATTCTGTCGTTTTCTAACTACGACAATACTTCCGTTGTGGGGTCCACCAATGATTGTGTCGTCGTACGAATATTCCCTGTTAAAATGAATATTCCCCGACCAATCAAATATTATATAACCACTTGCTTACTTTGCAAAATTTATAAATAATACCTACAATTATAACATTATATCAAATCCACACCATAATATTCAAAAATATATTTCGAGAAAAATTAATCTTTATTCATAAAAGTTGGGGTCTTACAACCTCTCCTTCTTATGAAATTTTGTCCTCGAAATTAGGGTACGTACCTGGTATGTTGAAGAGGTGAGGATACCTTGACTTTATTTCAGATTCTAACACCCAGGTCATTTCCTCAATATCGTGGTTTCTCCACAAAACTTTGACTTGAGGTTTAACCTTGGAGCGTAGAATATGATCCTTCTTATCCAAAATTTTAACAGGTACCTCCTCAAACGTTAAATCTTTCGCTATCTCATCCGGATCTAATTCAATAATGTGGTTCGGGTCTTTCACATATTTACGTAACATAGATATGTGAAAAACATTATGAACACGAGACATACTTGGCGGTAAGGCGAGTCTATAAGCCAGAAATCCTACTCGATCGAAGATTAAAAATGGGCCAATGAATAAAGGATTGAGCTTTCCTCCCTTTCCAAATCTCGTAACTTCTTTCCATGGAGCAACACGTAACAACACATAATCTCCAATATTGAATTCCACGTCATTTTGATGAAGATCAGCATAACTCTTTTGTCGATCTTGTGAGGTTTTTATACGTTATCGGATCGTTTGAATCTTTTTCGTAGTCATACGTATCAACTCTTGTCCCAACAACGTTGCTTCACCCACCTCATCCCAGCAAACTGGAGAACAACACTTTCTTCCATACAATGCCTCAAATGGAGTCATGCCAATACTTGCTTGATAACTGTTATTATAGGAAAACTTCACCAATGGTAAGAACTTGTCCCAACTTCCTTTGAAGTCAAGGACACAGAATCTTAATAAATCTTCAAGAGTTTGAATAGTCCTCTTCAACCGCCCGTCCGTTTGAGGATGATATGCTGAACTGAATCGTAAATCCATGCCCATAGCTTTTTGCAACCTAACCCAAAATCGTGAAGTGAATCTTGGGTGTGAGACCCCAGATTTTATGAATAAAGATTTAATTTTCTCGAATTTTTTTTAAATATTATGGTGTGGATTTGAGATAATGTTATAGTTGTGGGTAGTATTTATAAAATTTGAAAAGTATGCAAGTTGTTGTATAATATTCGATTAGTCGGGGAATATTCTTTTTTTCGGGGAATATCCGTACGACGGTACAATCATTGGTGGATCCCACAACAGAATTATTGTCGAATTGAGAAAACGACAAAAATATTTTATGAAAATAATGGCGGAAGTTTTACCGTTAATACTGTTGAACTACTCGATAGTAAAAGTACAGTAATACGCGTGGTTGCATAGTAGCACACGGTATTGATTATTGATGCTTATGTGATAAGTCACTCAGTTTTGTTTTATTGGTATTATTAATGTAATAAAACAGAAAAGCTTTTTATATAAAACAGAAAAGCTTTTTATATAAAACAGAATACTTTTATAAAGTTATTCGTTTTATTAGGCTAATAGTAAAATTTTTTATATAAAATCGAATACTTTTATAAAGTTGTCTGTTTTATTAGACAATAATTAGAATATAATATATTTTATTAAGCATAGTGTTTGCATAGTGCCTCCATAGTGTTTGTATAGTAAAAAATTTATAAAGTTATTCGTTTTATTAGATTATAAATAGAATATATTATATTTTATTTAAAAGATTTTTCTTTAAATATGGGCCGTCAGATTAAAGTAAATCAATCTGGACCGTTCATGAGTTAGTTACTATGCAGTCCATTTTTCTATAAATAGAAACTCATTCCTTTATTATTTCTTACGAATTCACTAAAACTCTAGAGAGATAAATTATAGAGAGAAAGAAGAAAAGTATTCTGCTACTTCACTACTTCTATATCCAGAACTCTTCTTTCAAAGGTAGGGAATATTATTTGTTGTACCCGTAAGGGGTATTATTTCTTTTGTATTCATGAAGAGAACTTCTGTTATTCCATTATTTATTATTCAGTTGGAATAACTTGTATACGCGGGCTACCCTATACTTGGTGAAATTCTTCTGTTATTTCATTCTTTATTATTCTGTTGGAATATCATGTCTGTGCGTTTTACGCCGGACCTGGTTCCATTCTTTATTATTCTGTTAGAATATCCTGTCTGTGCGTTTACACCGGACCTGGTTCCATTATTTATTATTTTGTCGGAATATCCTGTCTGTGCGTTTACGCCAGACCTGGTTCCATTATCTATTATTCTGTTGGGAATAACCTGTATGTGCAGTCTATCACACGCATGGTGAATCCTTATGTTATTCCATTCTTTATTATTATGTTGGAATAACCTGTCTATGTGGATTATCACATGCATGGTGAATGATCCTTCGTATTCATTCCTTATTAAATTGTGGAAATGATCTGTCTACGTAGATTATCGCATGGCGGGCGAAAATCCATTTACAGTTTCATATATTCTATTATACTCAGTTGGTTAAAGTTTTGACTTCTATACTCCATGAAATTAGTGGAATATCCTTGATATTTACGTTTCATCCAGTATCTTTTCAGGGAAATATTCTTCTGAGCATTCTTGAATTTTACTCTACAAAGCAGTATAATGTTGACAATTTGGACGTTGTTGGTTCCTGGATAAATTAATTCTTGAACTTGTTTTATTGAATTATTATGTCATTGTCATCATCCTCATGTTTATATTATGTTCAAAGTCATCTGTGGCCTGTAGTGCATAGATGGACTTAGTATGATTATGACCAGGGATTATTCGGTATAATCATGACCGTAATGTTACAAATGATGTAAAAAAGGTCCTCATTGGCCCGTAGTGCATTGATGGACAGTTTTTGGTATGATTATGGCTATGGATTCTCTTTGGCCGTAGTGCAAAGATGAATTGTTTTATGGCATGATCAGGACCGTTGATGAATACACGATTATCTTGGCCCGTAGTACATGGATAATTCGTGGTCGTGATACTAAAGAATATCCTTGGCCGTAGTGCATGGGTGATTCGATGATGTGGATTATTTATTAAGCTGAGTCTCAGCGATAAAAGTGATGAAAAACCTTTTAAATTATAGAAGATAGTAGATTTTATTCTCTACTTCACTCTTCTAATGGATTGCTTGTTCCGCTACAGTTAAACTTAATGTTTGTTATATTGTATCAGTTTAACACTGTTGAAGGCTAACGATAATTTATTCTACATTATCTTAGTCATAATATTTCTTACTGGACTAATTGAGCTCACCCTTTCTTTCACTGTTCTCTTCAGGAAATGAGAACGTAGCGGGGACTAGTCGTGGAACAGAGTGATGGTCCTAGATGGTGCATTAGTAGTCCTCACTATCCTGTGAAATAGTGTGATAATAAATATAATGAGGACTCCATTGAGTTTGTATACTCTCTAGAGGACAGTATTTGTATTAAAACTCACAGCCTATGTTTTGTCGTATTTTACACGACTGTTGTATAATTAAGTTTGTATTTGAATTTTGTACCATGTATTTGGCGACTCAAGATGGGTGATGTATACCTATTTTGGGGGCGTCACATTGGGTCTCAATTAGAAACTATGGATACTAGCATACCATGCAATCTTACAATCTCGTTTATGTATATACGAGCAAGACGTTCAAGTGTATAAGTTTCTCGTATCGGTAAAAAATGAGCAAACTTGGTCAATCTATCAACAATGACCCAAATCGCATCTATGCCTTAAGAAACCTTGGGAAGACCAGTAATGAAATCCATGGTAATGTGCTCCCACTTCCATTCAAGAATTTCAAGTTGTTGCAATGAACCTTTTGGCACTTGATGCTCCGCCTTGACTCGTTGCCAAGTTAGACACCTTAAGATAAACCCCGCTATCTCTCTCTTCATATTGCTCCACCAAAAAGTATGTCTAAGATCACGATACATTTTGGTACTCCCAGGATAGATTGCAAACGGTTTGATGTGCGCCTCCATCCTGATTTTATACTTCAAGTCAGAATCGTTAGGAACACAAAGTCTGGAGTTGACTCAAAGTATTCCTTCTTCATCGATTCTTGCTTCCGGAATAGCACCTTCTTGCACTTTCTTCCTCATACGCATCAGCTCCAAGTCTGTAGCTTGAGCAGCTTTAACTTTATCGATTAAAGTCAGTTCTACTCGTATATTTGCCATCATCACATGGGTCCCTGGAGTCTTTAACTCTATCTCCATCCTTTGTAAGTCATACAAAATGAGCCTTTGCATTGACAATATCGCACTCGTACCCGCATATTATCTTCTACTCAATGCGTCAACTACTACGTTCGCTTTTCTAGGATGGTATTGAATGGTATGATCGTAATCTTTCAATAGCTCAAGCTATCATCGTTGTTGCATGTTGAGTTCCTTTTGAGTGAAGAAATATTTGAGGCTTTTATGATCCGTATAGATCTCCACCTTCTCTCCATACAGGTAATGCCTAAAAATATTAAGCGCAAAAATGACATTTGCCAACTCTTGATCATGAGTAGGATAATTCCTCTCATAATCTTTGAGTTGTCGTGAGGCATAGGCTATGACTTTCCCATGTTTCATGAGAACACATCCTAAACCTTTGACTGAAGCATCGTTGTATATGACAAATCCCTCCGAACCAGTTGGTATTGTCAGAACAGGTGCTGAAATGAGCCTCATCTTGAGTTCTTGAAAACTCTTCTTATGTGACACCCCCAAATCCGGGTTCCCTAACCTCGGGTTTGTGCTCACGATCCATCATATATAGCACATCTAACTACTCATTCATTAATGAAAAACATCATTCATAATATTCCTTAATACAACTTATAAAATTATCCCAGGTTAACTAACCTTGACATAACTTACATACCCTTATATAATCAAAAGATTTACATAATTAAGTACATAATAAAACATAACCATTAAAAGTTGACACTAACTACTCTTGAGCCTTGCCTTTGCCTTTGTCCCTATTAGAACCTTCTGCAACATCGGTATTAACTGAAATATTTTATTTAAGCAAGAGTGAGCAACGAGTTTGCCCAACAAGTTAAAATATACAATAAATGATATATATCATGAATAGAAGAGTCTAGCTTCTTTAGAACTTCAACAATAATCAAAAGATTTCGAAGTAGCTGAATAATAATTCAATCTCAATAATAAAACTTTCTCCCATTTCATACTGAATAACATATCAAAGATGAAAGAGTAAAATTCTTTCAAAGATTCAATAATATTCAATTGAAGAATAAAAATTAACAATACTGCAACAATATTCAATAAAGTGGGATATACCCAGATTTCATGTTGAGTGATCACAAAAGGATCATGAACTAATAGAGGAATCATTTAGTTATTAAAACTAAATTACCACAAGAATATAAATTAGTTATAAAAACTAAACTATACTCTTCTGCAAGTACCTGGAGCGGCCAACTCCTTTGTACCCTATATTATGCATAATACTAAATAATAGCGCATAGGTCGATTTACGACATTAAAATTTGTTCATCTCAGTCTTACACCACGAGTCCGTACCACAACAATATGGTTTGGATTACTTTCAAAGAAATACTATGATTTCAATAATTAATAACAATACTAAACTAGCTGAAACCAATGGCATAGATCTTCCAATAATAATTCAGTTCATAATAAATAGAACATTTCATGCTTTAACAAATATTAGTCTTGCCAAAACAATTAGCTGAGACATGATTTATAAATAGTTCAAATAATAGAACAAGAATCAATTGCACTACGTGCGAATTACAACAATCATTATAGATGTGAATAATTATCGATAATTATTCACTAACATGCTTGAAAAATAGTAACTCAAGTTGAGTTAGGAACTTGCCTGATTCGTTGACTACTGCTACGCAATTTAAGTTAACTTCTTTTGTAAGACCTATCATTGATAAAATTGATCTCTTAATTAGCATCACATATCTTACTCATAACAATTTAACATGAAATCACATAACCAATCATTAGTAAGTACACTATACTATCTTAGACTTAACACTTACTCGTTCATTTATGAGTTCGTAATATAACTTGACAAACTATTTATGAACTCAGTATACTTAATATATCATTTCAATTTCTATTTCAGCAAGCTAAAACAAAACTGACATCTCTTCTGACATTTTGGTTTCCCTATTCAACAACCTGAAATGTTCATTTCGGTAAGCTGGAATACACTATTCACAAAAATATGAAATCAGCTTATTATTTTTTAATCTTTTGGCCAATCATATATACATATATTCCATACACAAAAAGTATTTTTCTGGAATTTTTTGACTCCCTTAAGTATTTTTCAAAAATCAATTTCTAGTTAATTTCTTAAGAAATTAGCTACCTCGTACTTAACTCCAAAAATTCCCAACTCTTGGCGGGATCTTACACATGTTAACGTGAGCTTACAGTTTAAATTTCAAGGTCGTCGGAGATATACAACTCCGGATATAGCGATTTTTGTCCGAAAAACCTTAATATTGAAATGGTCATAACTTGCTCAATTTAAGTCGGAATGAACTCATTTTTGGACACAACCTACTTTATCCCATATATTTTCATCCCCCAAAAGGCCGGATTTTATTTCATTAAATAAGTGGCCGAAACAGCCCTTCCAATTTCTTGGCAGCAACTTTTTAAGCATTTTCGGACTTTTCATCCTTTACTAAAATCATTCCACACAAAAATTTGTAAATCCTTTTTAGGTGATTCCACTTGGATATATTATAAAACTCATATATCTAACTCCAAAAATTGACCACACTCAAATATTCAGAGTAGAATGAGAGATATGGTCATTTCCATATCGTACTTGGTTTTGTCAAAAATCTATTTTTTAACATTTGGTCTTTTAAGAAAACTTCTATATTTTCACATAAAATCAATATAGCTCAACATAATATTTAAAATAACTCATATACTCATGGATGTAACATGATCCATGGTTTAATTCACCAAATAATCAACAATCATAAGATCAAACACAATAAAAGATAAGAAACATTTTATTTTCTAACTTTTGAAAAACCTAACTTGTATTTCTTTGTTTAGATTCCACTTTTGATCTATAAAAGAGTTGGATCTAAACATAAAACACCTTTAAACACACGAATCTAGGGTTTTTATCTTTAAGATCAAAACTTCATACTATCAAAAATCAAATCAAAACAAAAAGAAACTTTATCTATATACAAATAGAAATCCTTATACCTTCTCTTGATTTCTCTTCTTCTTCTTTCTAATACTTAGATTGTGGAACTTGGAAACTTACAAAACTCTCCCTCTTTCTTCCCTATTATGGCTGAATCCCTCTTGCACTCTCTCTCTCTATATCTTGTTTGTTTTGATTACTAAGTTAAGGAAATAGAAAAGATGAAAGAGAAAGGAAATTTGATGTTAGTAATTTTGTATAGATATATTTAGTGTATCTATAATCATCATCCAATGTCTCACTCTTCCTCTCTCTCCTTATCATTATAAGCTTGCTTGCACTCTTGGTTTAACTTGTGGGTTGGATAAAAAAGATAAGAATGAAACCAAGGCTTGACACCTAGCAACTTAGTTCACCTACTAAAGCAATGTAATGATTACATGCCTCCCCCTTTCTCTTCTCTATGTAATTTTCTGCCATGATGGCCTTCTTGGGCCCCTTTTTATTATCTTTTAAGCTTCATTTAGCTTACTTAATGGTCCAAAGGTCCCTTCCCAATTGGGCTAAGAGTTGGGCCAATCAATTAATTCTTGGGTCCTTTACAATAATATACAACATTTAGAAAGTAATTACACTATTAGTGCACTCATAAAATATTTACACAATTAATACACTTTCTATATTTATTTACAGTATTAGTGAAATTAGGATTCCTTAATTTAGGGAATTAGTATGCAATTAGGATTCAATTCATAATAATAAGAAAACATAAAATCAAGGAGAAATAACTACCATAATTAATAATTCAAATTCAAATATCTTGGATCTAACAACAAATTCAAATTCAAATTCAAAAATAATAATTAATATTCAAATATTCAAAGTTTGGCAACGTCATCTTCCTCCTCCCCTTCGCCGGTTATCTTCCTCCTCCCCTTCGCCGCCGCTTCAACACCATTGACGCCGATCTCCTCATCCATTACGGCCACAGCTGACATTGTGACAAAGGTTGATTTAGTCCAAAAATTAAAAGGAGAAAAAGATAAATTTTAGTGCAGTTGGTATCCAAATATTTATACAAAGCTAACCATTTTAGTTTTTGTGGGTAACCAAGAGAAATTTCAGTGCAGTTGGTAACCAAAACTTTCAAAGGTAACAATTTTAGTTTTTGTTGGTTACATTTGTATTAAGGTTTGGCTACCAACAGCACTATGAAAAAAAATCTATAATAGATTTTTTATAATTAATTAGTAACTCAATGAAACTGAATTGGTTAACTTTGTATTAAGGTTTGGCTACCAACTGCATTATAAAAAAATCTACAAATAGATTTTTTTTATTAATTGGTAACCCAATAAAACTGAATTGGTTACATTTGTATAAAGTGTTAGCTACCAACTGCACTATTAAATAAAAAAAATCTATAATAGATTTTTTAAAAATAAATTAGAAACCTAATAATACTGAATTGGTTACCTTGGTATGGATGTTTGGCTACCAACTATACTATAAAAAAATCGCAGCAACCGTACTATGAAAAAATCGCAGGTGGAAGATGGAGTTAACAAGTTGGGACTGTCTAGGTTAATAGTGGAGGATGGCGTTAATGGTGGAGGGCGGAGGAGAAGGGCGTTAATGGTGGAGGAGGGCGGAGGATGGCGTTAACAAGTTGGGACTGTTAATGGTGGAGGAGGAGAAGACTGACAAAGGCGAAGTAAGCGTGATTTTTATTAAGGAAAGAGAAGGTGTGCTATATAATTTACTTATTTATTACTTAATTTAATAAGTAAATCAATATTAATCTCCTAAATTAAGGAATCCTAATTGCATACTAATTTCCCAAATTAAGGAATCCTAATTGCACTAATATTGTAAATAAATATAAAAGTGTATTAATTGTGTAAATATTTTATGAGTGAACTATTTTTGTAATTATTTTTAAAAATGTAATAGAATATGTAATTGTTCCTTAATTCTTTAGGCTAGAAATTCTAATTCTTTGGGCTTGCAATTCAACATAGTTTAAACTTTTTAATTTTTTTTATCCATTCCCCATTATTTAATTAGGGTTCCCTTACACACATTAGTAAATTAATTTCTTACTCATATATCTTTAATTTCATAACCCAACTAGACTTGCTATTCTTAGGTTATAAATTAATTAATTGAGATGTATAAAATAAATATCTTAGGATTAGTATATCTTTTTAAATACTATCATTCTCTTAAATTATAACCCATTAGGTTATTTAATTATCATACCTAATATATGTATTAGGTTACATAACTTTATTCTTCATCTCTTTACAAAATAAATTTATACACATTATTATAATACATATTTATTCAATCACCGTATATCATTCACATATGTCCTAACATATTTCCCCTAGTTTATTAACTTATTACCCCAAATTGACTTAATAAGTTATAAACACATGCATACTCATATCAATAATCAATTACTTAAGGATTGTAAATCCTTTTAATTTAGTAATCAAGGCTAACATTCAAGCTATGTTAATTTCTTACATAACTTTCATTACTCTTCCTTGAAAATGATTAAGTATACTTAACTATCTAGTTTAATTATCATATACACTTATATGATTCAAGTACTTTCTCTCTTATAAAAAAAATTATTCGAAAATTTTGAATTATGTGAAATTATGGGTTCTCACATTCTCCCCTCCTTACAAGGATTCCGTCCTCGGAATCACCGCTTTTTTACTCTCTAATATCTTTTAAAGTTGTATCATCAATTCTTTATATCAACACAATATTAATTTGTGTTTCATATACTAACTTGTGACTTGGGATCTATAAAAGAAAACCATTCACAGTTATATCTACCTAATATTTCTTGCGTAATTCATTCATTCAACTAAATCATTACCTGTCACCACCTCTCGAGGCAGCTAATGCATCTTGAAATGTCATGTTGAACGTGCGCGTTGTCGGTCTTTCCGGCTGAGTAGGTCCTTTGATTTCCAGTGTTCCACTGTTGTTTCCTCTATTTCTGCTTTCTCTTTCTGCATTCTTCTTTGGACAATTACGAATTTGATGTTCTAGCGATCCACATAAAAAACAACCTGGTATCTTCTTTGGACATGGACAATTTGGAGAGAGGTGTCCCTCTTGTCCACAGTTAAAACACACTCCTTTTCCCATCAAACATACTCCCTGATGCTTTTTACCGCAATTTGCACATGCCTCACCTTTCTTCCTATTATCTCCTGACTTGTCTCCAGATTCAGTATTGTCCTTCCACTTACGCTTATTAGAGTTACTTCCTCCACTGCTACCTTCCTTCATTTGTCTTTTTCTTCTTCTCTTGATGATACCTTGACACAACTTCACTTCCTCCTTCGGCGATGATTGCTTTTTCCAACAGGGCCGAAAATGTCTTAATCTACAACACAGGTACCTTGCTATATATCCCTGGCTTCAGTCCATTTTCAAACCTTCGCGCCTTTCTTACATCAGTGTCAACCTGATGCGGAGCAAATCTAGCTAGTTCGTTGAATTTGGCGGCGTATTCTGCAATCGACATATTCTCCTGCTTCAACTCCAAAAAATTTACTTCCATTCTTGCTTGTATACTTTCTAAGAAATAATTTTTGAAAAATAACTCCTTAAACCTTGTCCAAATTACTACTATTGTACCATCTCTAGCTTTGTTTGTCTCCCACCAGTAATTCGCCTCACCCTTCATCAAATAGGTAGCAAAATATGTCTTTTGCTCCTTCACTACTCTAGAAATAACAAAAGCTTTCTCCATCTCATTTATCCATGTTTGGGCTTCTATAGGGTCAATGGTTCCCTTGAATTCCGGCGATCCGACATCCTTAAATTAAAGTCATTAAAGTTAGCTAATCGATTAGCTGGTCGATTTCTTGCTGCTGGGGCTCCAGTTTGTATAGCTTGAGCTAGCATGTCTGCGAAGTTCTGCATTGGATCAGCTTGATGTCCTTCATTATTCACAGACTGCTCCTCCCTTTGGTTACGAATTTGTCGTCTTGGCGGCATTATGTGATGAAATAAAGACTCAAATTAATACTTTGTCTTTATGCAACATCTTATTAATAGTAGTCAAAATTTTAAACTTAAACCAATTTAAGTTTTCTGGATTATTTAATCCAGCTTACTAAATTATCAAATTCTTCAGATAATCATCTTAATAATTTAATTCTCAAAATTTAATTACTTATTCAAACATATAATCATATCATTGTATTTATATTCATGCAAATAGTACATAGTACTTTTCAGTACATAGTGCAAACTACTACAAACGATTACTATCCCCGTGTGACAAAAGTCGGGATTCATTACTACAATTTTACACAAAAAGTTGAGACATAAAAAAAATTATCTTGATATTCATACCAAAGCGAATATTATACTCCAAAAGATTATACTCCTAACACTTAATCTTTCTTCCGTCCACTTCCTTTGTCTGTCTTCTTTTTAGGACAAATCTTAACCCTATCGACAAGTCTTAACCAAAAGCTCATTCAAAAGCAAAACTGCCAACTCTATCGACAAGCCCCTACAGTTGCTTCACATGGATCTATTTGGGCCAATTCCAACAACTAGTCTTGGAGGAAAAAGATACTCTCTAGTTATAGTCGACGACTACACCAGATTCACATGGGTATTCTTCCTAACTTCAAAGGATGAAACGAGCTCTCAATTAATCAAGATGTTCAGACTGGTGATGAACGAGAAATGAGAGAAAATTAAGGTCATAAGGAGTGATCACGACAGAGAATTTGACTTCAAAGAAATGGACCAGTTCTGCACAGACAATAGGATCAGTCATAACTTCTCAGCTCCACGAACTCCTCAACAAAATGGAGTAGCTGAAAGAAAGAACAGAACTTTGATAGAGGCTGGAAGAACTCTACTTGCAGCAGCACATCTACCTGAATACTTCTGGGCAGAAGTTGTCAACACTGCATGCTACACGCAAAACAGGTCAATGATACACTCTACGATCAAGAAGATGCCCTACGAACTGTGGAAAGGAAGAAAGCCAAGTGTCAGCTACTTTCATGTTTTCGGCTGTGCATGCTACATTCTCAATAATGGAAAGCAGTATCTAACAAAATTCCAGCCCAAGTCAGACGAAGGGATCTTTCTTGGATATGCCACAGACAGCAAGGCTTACAAAGTGTTCAACAAGAAGACACTGAATGTTGAAGTCTCAATACACATCATCTTTGATGAAACTGACTTAGACAAAATAGTGCCTCAAGACACTACGACCGATAGGGCAGACACTACGAATGAAGTCGTCGAGCTCAACACTACGATCGTAGTGCCAGACAGTGAAATCGTAGAGCATAAAAATGTGATCGTAGAGAGATCTATGCAAGACAGTGAACCTCCACACCAAGAAGAAGAAATAGATCTTGAAGACTTCAGACAAGAAGGCATCAAGACAGATGTCCCAACCGGTAACAGATGGGCCAGAGATCACACTCAGGATCTAATCATTGGAGATCCGAGTGCTAGAGTCAAAATAAGAGCTGCTACTCAGAATGAATGCTTTTATCTAAGCTTCCTATCACAAATAGAACCAAAGAAGATAGAGGATGCTATGGAAGACTCCAGTTGGATAGAAGCCATACAGGAAGAACTCAACCAATTTGAACGAAGCAAAGTATGGATATTGGTACCAAGACCAAAGAGTCATCATGTGATAGGAACTAAGTGGGTCTTCAGAAACAAAATGGATGAAGATGGGGTCATAAACAGAAACAAGGCAAGATTAGTGGCAAAGGGCTATTCTCAAGAAGAAGGTATCGACTACGATGAGACATTTGCACCTGTTGCCAGACTAGAAGCCATCAGAATCTTTCTTGCCTTTGTTGTCCACATGAAGTTCAAAGTCTTTCAGATGGATGTCAAGAGTGCATTTCTAAATAGAGAACTCCAAGAAGAAGTCTATGTAGAGCATCCTCCAGGTTTCATCAATCCATCTCTTTCTAATTATGTTTATAGATTAGATAAAGCTTTATATGGTCTTAAACAAGCACCTAGAGCATGGTATGAAACACTGACTAACTTCTTAATTGAAAATGGATTCACTAGAGGTAGAGTAGATATCACACTATTTCTTAGAAAGCATAAAGATAAAGTCTTACTAGTTCAAATATATGTTGATGGTATTATCTTTGGTTCTACTGACGAAAAGTTATGCAAGAGATTCTCTAAGCTAATGCAGAGCAAGTTTGAAATGAGCATGATGGGTGAGCTGAATTTCTTCCTTGGACTGCAAGTAAAGCAGACTGATGAAAGAATTTTCATAAACCAAGCCAAGTACATCAAAGACTTACTGAAAAAGTATGGCATGGAATCAGCCTCTCCCATGAAAACACCAATTGCTCCTGCAACCAAGCTTGACAAGGATGAGAAAGGTAAAAGTATTGATATCACTCAATACAGAGGTATGATAGGTTCTCTTTTATACTTAACTGCCAGTAGACCAGACATAATGTTTGCAACATGCCTATGCGCTAGATTTCAGGCTAACCCTAAAGAGTCACATTTGTCTGCTGTAAAGAGTATCTTCAAGTATCTCAAGGGTACACCTTACTTGGGGCTTTGGTACCCCCAAGGAATCCTCATTTGAACTAACAAGATACACAGATGCTGATTTTGCAGGATGCAAAATAGATAGAAAGAGTACCAGTGGCACTTATCAACTGCTAGAAAACAGACTTGTGTCCTGGTTTAGCAAAAAGCAAAACTCAGTGTCCACTTCAACTGCAGAAGCTGAATACATTGCTGCTGGCAGCTGCTGTGTTTAGATTCTATGGATGAAAAATTAGCTAGCTGACTATGGGTTTGATTTCAAATCTATTCCCATCCACTTTGATAACACAAGTGCCATAGCAATAACTCATAATCCTGTTATGCATTCTAGGACTAAGCATATAGAAATAAGGTATCACTTCATTAGGGATCATGTGCAAAATGGAACTATATCTTTACAATACATCCCTACTGAAAATTGACTTGCTGATGTTTTTACAAAACCACTAGATGAATCCAGATTTAATAAGTTAATAAGTGAGCTAGGCATGCTAAATCTACAGCCATAAGATATATGCTCCTGATTGTGCTAACCATGACTGATACAAAGGTTGAACTCATAATTGTAGATATGATCAAAGAAAGTTCACGATCGAAGAGCTAAAAAGACAACTACCTCAACGATCGTAGCAAAGACTCAACCATCGTAGTGAAGACTCAACGATGACACAAGCCCCATCAACAAAGCAAAAAAATGCATCATGTGATGACAAGCTTCATAACAAAGCAATCTCTCTAAGAGGTGCCTCAGGAACAAACCTAACCCTTGAATCTCTTCAAGAGGTTGGCCCTTCCTGAGTTACCTTAAAAAGAATGCTTAGTCAAAAACTCATCACAAGGATCCGGACAGACTCGACGATTGTAGGACAGACTCAACGAATGTCGTACATACTCAACGATTGTAGGACAGACTCAACGATCATAAGACTACCTCAACGATTGTAGTCCTCCCTAAGGACACCTCAGCTCTGAAGAAGCCAAGGGCAAATCAGTACATTCCTGAACTGTTAAAATCGTAGAGCCAAGCAAAAGTCGACACTTGTCCCACTAAGCAAAAAAGAAGAGAGGGAAGTTACAAGTACAAATTGAAATCGTATTTTTGAAATCTGAAGTTCAGAAGATTATCTCTCTCTCATTCTCTCTCTCTCAAAGCAAAAGCCCTAACTCAGAAGAAAGCTCAGTCGAATCTCACTTCCACTTAGAAAATCAATGGCGTCATCTAACGTTATCTCAGGCTACAGACTCTGCTTTGACGAGTTCAAGACAGCTCCACCAAAATTTCACAAGACCCTGGCGCTACTAAAGAAGTCGGGTCTCGAAGAGGCTCTGGGCGAAGACACATTGATATATCCCAAGTTGGTGAAAGAGTTCTACAAGAATGGTATGTTTAAAAACAACACCATCACTACAAAAGTAAGGGGAGTAGAAATCAGACTGAAGGCAGAGGACTTCAATCTTGCCCTAGGTCTCAAAAATGAAGGGCATCCACACTTAGATACCGTAGACTTCCAAGAGGGACTAAGAAAAATGCATCACAAGAAAAACCCCTCTATGAAAGGGTACAAGAAGAAGGAGTTCCCACAGAGGTACGAATTTTTAGCTGATATTATTGGGAAATGCATATGCTGCAAGAGCTCAGGTCATGACTTGGTGAATGAAGCTTAACCTAAGCTCGTGATTGCCATGTATTATTATGAGACCCCAGATTTTATGAATAAAGATTTAATTTTCTCGAAATAATTTTTTAAATATTATGGTGTAGATTTGATATAATGTTATAGTTGTGGGTAGTATTTATAAATTTTGCAAAGTATGCAAGTTGTTATATAATATTCGATTGGTCGAGGAATATTCTTTTTGTCAGGGAATATCCGTACGACGGTACAATCATTGGTGGACCCCACAACAGAATTATTATCGGAATGAGAAAACGACAAATATATTTTTATAAAAATAACGGCAGAAGTTTTACCATTAATATTGTTGAACTACTCGGTAGTAAAAGTACAGTAATACGCGTGGTTGCATAGTAGCACACTGTATTGATTATTAATGCTTACATGATAAGTCACTCAGTTTTGTTTTATTGGTAGTATTAATGTAATAAAACAGAAAAAAAATTTATATAAAACAAAATACTTTTATAAAGTTATTCTATAAATAGAATATATTATATTCTATTATGCATAGTGTTGCATAGTGTCTGCATAATGTTTTGCATAGTAAAATCTTTTTATATAAAACAGAATACTTTTATAAAGTTATTCTATAAATAGAATATATTATATTTTATTATGCATAGTATTTGCATAGTGCCTGCATAGTGTTTGCATAGTAAAATCTTTTATAAAGTTATTCTTTTTATTAGATTATAAATAGAATATATTTTATTTTATTTAAAAGATTTTGCTTTAAATATGGACCGTCAGATTAAAGTAAATCAATCTGGACCGTTCATGAGTTAGTTACTATGTAGTCTATTTTTCTATAAATAGAAGCTCATTCCTTTATTATTTCTTACGAATTCACTGAAACTCTAGAGAGATAAACTATAGAGAGAAAGAAGAAAAGTATTCTGTTACTTCACTACTCATATATCCAGTACTCTTCTTCTTAAGGTAGGAAATATTATTTGTTGTACTCATAAGGGGTATTCTTTCTTTCTTATTCATGAAGAGAACTTCTATTATTCCATTCTTTATTATTCTGTTGGAATAACCTGTATACGCGGGATACCCTATACTTAGTGAAATTCTTCTGTTATTCCATTATTTATTATTCTGTTGGAATATTCTGTCTGTGCGTTTTACGCCGGACCTGGTTTCGTTATTTAATATTCTGTTGGAATAACCTGTCTATGCGAAGTTCCGCATGCATGGTGATTTATGTTGTTATTCCATTCTTTATTATTCTGTTGGAACATCCTGTCGGTGCGAATTTTGCCTGACCTGGTTCCGTTATTATTATTCTGTTGGAATAACCTATCTATGTGAAGTACTGCATGCATGGTGATTTCTTTTATTATTCCATTCTTTATTATACTCAGTTGGTTAAAGTTTTGACTTCTATACTCCATGAAATTAGTAGAATATCCTTGATATTTGCGCTTTATCTAGTATCTTTTCATGGAAATATTCTTCTGAGCATTCTTGAATTTTACTCTACAAAGAAGTATCATGTTGACAATTTAGACGTTATTGGTTCCTGGATAAATTAATTCTTGAACTTGTTTTATTGAATCATTGTCATCATCCTCATGTTGATATTATGTTGAAAGTCATCTATGGCCTTAGTGCATAGATGGACTTGGTATGATTATGATCAGGGATTATTTCGGTATAATCATGACCGTAATTTTAAAATGATGTGGAAAAAGTCCTCATTGGCCCGTAGTGCATTGATGGACAGTTTTTGGTATGATTATGGCTATGGATTCTCTTTGGCTGTAGTGCAAAGGTGAATTGTTTTATGGCATGATCAGGACCGTTGATGAAAACATGATTATCTTTAGCCGTAGTGCATGGATAATTCGTGGTCGTGATACTAAAGAATATCCTTGGCCGTAGTGCAGGGGTGATTCGATGATGTGGATTATTTATTAAGCTGAGTCCCAGCGATAAAGTTGATGAAAAACTTTTTAAATCATAAAAGATAGTATATTTTATTTTCTACTTGACTCTATTAATGGATTGCTTGTTCCGCTGCAGTTAAACTTGATGTTTGTTATATTGTATCAGTTTAACACTATTGAAGACTAAAGATAATTTATTCTGCTTTATCATAGTCATAATATTTCTTACTGGGCTAGTTGAGCTCACCCTTTCTTTCACTGTTCTCTTCAGGAAATGAGAACATAGCAGGGACTAGTCGGGGAACGGAGTGATGGTCCTAGATGGTGCATTAATAGTCCTCAATATTCTGTGAAATAGTGTGATAAAAATTGTAATGAGGACTCCTTTTGAGTTTGTATACTTTCTAGTAGACAATATTTGTATTCAAACTCACAGTTTATGTTTTGTCGTATTGTACACGACAGTTGTATTTGAATTATGTACCATGTATCTGGCGACTCAAGATGGGTGATGTATACCTATTTTGGGGGCATCACAATTATGATATACAACTCAATTATGGAGCTATATTGCTCGAGTGGATTGGCAAGTGGATCAGCAACTCGAAGAAATCAATAAACCCTCAGAAGATGCTATATGGGGGTTTCTTGAGTATCATTCTGCAATCTGCACTGGGTGACAAAATTGGGGATGAAGAAGGAGAAGCCATCAACCCAAATCGAAGAATGACCCAGCAGTTGTTTGAAAACTTGAAGAGGAACCCTGCTGAGTATGTACAAATGATAACTGAGTCCAGTGGAAGAACTGAGGATCTGAAGAACTCAGGCATTCCAGGAAACATGTCTATTGTCAGAGAGGAAGAAGATGAAGAAGAAATCAACAAAGAATAACCCTCTGTTCTTATCAGGAAAAGCAAAGGCAAGAGGAAGCTAAGGGCCAGACAGGTAGAAGAGCCTCAATGATTTACTACTGATATACCTGTAGAGTCCTCTGATATAGAGACTCTGAGGATGCTAAGGAGAAAGCAGCAGGAAGATGAAGCAGATGAGGATCAGGCTACCATATCCCAGTTCCTGAAGAAAAACAAAGTTGGTCATAAGTCCAAAAGGCCATCAGTCACCTCAATCATAGAGTCTCTACTGTTCGTGGAGACCAGGCCAAGCATGGCAGACAAGGAGGTAGCTACTTCAAGCATAGTGGCTGTTGAACAGGACAAAGCTGAGATTCAAGAGAGTCCTGAAGTTGTGGCTAAACCCAGCAAAGCAAGGAGAAAGCTGGTTAAGACGTACATTCTTGAAAATAAAAAGTTGCTCGAGAAGGAAGCAAAGAGTATGGTTGCTAAGAAGGAAATATCCAGAGCTAGTCAAGAGGACAATGCTCCAGCTGAGGGGGAGATCCCTGAAATTCTCATGATAGAGAATACACTAGCTGAGGGGGAAATGCCTGAAACTCAAGAAGATGATCCAATTGAGGGGAAGTTTATGAGCTTACCAGAAGATGATCAAATGGACGGGGAGACTCAAGATATCAACATGGCAGAAGAGGATGTCCCTGCCAGAAATGAAAAGGAACCAGTGCCAGATCATCAAGACCCCATTGAGATAATGGAGTCCTCCAACGAAGACAGAGAAGAGGAAGATGATGATGATGACCTTCAGATCACTGGTGTGGGCAGAGATGGGTAAAGAAGCTACCTATACAATCAGATGTTCTCATACCTACCCATGATGCCATACCATCAAGCCCAAATCAACAACTCTTGGGATCACATGTTCTGGAGTTTCAAGGAATATCCGGCCATCTCAATGCTGGCTCATGGATTCCCAGGGAGATTCCACTTTACAAAGAAGTTGATTACCAACACCTCTTCCTCAAAAGATAAAATTGAGGTACTGTCTATCCCCGCCCAATTCAGAATTAATCACCTACCATCATCCTCATTTAGTCAATTCTATGAATTCCCTCGATGGTTGGAAGTGATTCTCAATCCAGTAAATTAATTTCCAGTTACAGAATCCCAAAATTCTGTAACTGAAGAACCAAATACAGCCAACTTCATTTTGCTCCCATAAACCACCATCTCTACGATCAATAACTCTAGCCCAATCGTAGAGTCCCAAATAGAAATCATAGAGCCCCTTAGTCCAAACATTAAAACTCAGGCCCTCCATCAGACATACCATTCTCCTCCTCAAATAACTATTTCAGTCTTGATCTTGCTCTGTACTCAATGCAAGATCAGTCTCAGAAAGAATCCCCTCCATTCAACAATCCTCAAACCAATGATGTTCTCCCAAATCTGCCCACAAAGGATGACCTAAAGGAAGCAACCAAGGACATGGTTAAGAACATAGAAGAAAGCCTGGAATCTCACTCCGGCCACATTCATATCTGGCTGAATCAAATGATCACAGCTGCAAATAATTTTCCTGACACTATGAATGTTGAGCTTACAAAGAAGCTAAAGGAAATTATCCAAGAAATTCTTAAGAGCATGACGGACAGAGATGAGATTCACTTCCAGATAGCCGCCAGGCAAAGAGAGATTGTTCTTGAAATGCAAAAAAATCAAGAAGTTCAAAATAAACTTATGCTGGAGAACATCATCAACTTGAAAGCCTCAATCCACGAATTCCAGAAATCTTATGTCAATCATGAACAACAGAATGACATTGTTCTCACTGCCCACCGAAACAAAGAAGCTAGATCTAAAAAATAGATCAAGGAAAGTCGAGAGGACATTGCTCAGACACAAAGCCAACTGAACGAGCTTGTCCAAGGAGTGAATCGACTTTCTACAGACATTCGAACCCTTGATGCTGATATAAAAGGGGATAATAAAGGGAAAGGAGTTCAAGGAGCACAGGGAGATCTTGGGAGAATGCATATTATGATTTGATGTTTTAATGTATATGCTCATGATTATTTGTAAAGTCCTTCCAAGTAATATATGTACAAGGACTTAGTCATAGATCAAATTTGTTAGGTTGATCTAAGCTCTTAAAGTATATCATTCTGTAATGGAATGTATAGATAGAAAGATCAAAGCTGTTAGGTTGATCTTGAGATGTAATAGATAGGCTTCGAAGAAATCGTAGTGTATCATCTGATCAACATTGCAGAAGTCAAGGCAAAAAACGTAGAACTTCAAATATCGTAGTGTGCCTTCCTTGAAGGGACTCTTCAGAAATCGTAGAGTGGTCCCAACGTTTGCCGAGCCATCTCAACGATCGTAGTGTACTGAAGGAAACATGGAGTTTACAAGTCAACGATCGTAGTGTGCTCTCGAAAACGTAGAGTAACAACACAAGCAAACAAAGATCGTAGTGTGCAAAATTTTAAGAGAAATCGTAGTGCTCTCGGCTGATAGCATCAGATCAATCACCAAGGCGACAAATAACTACGATCTGAATCGTAGAGCATCATCTGGCTTGTGTCAGAAAACGTCAAGCCTCATAATATGTGTAAGACAGATTACAACATATGAGGAATAGATTCTAGACGTTGCAGTACTCATCAGTCCCAAAGTAATATGAAATATCCTTAGTATGCAACAAAGAAGCGTATTGAAGAAGCTAAGGAAAGTACCATTGGTAAGGGGGCAAAATACCTTTTCAGGTGGTAGGTGAGAAAGTAGTCTGCTGTGTCAGTGAGCCAGAATGCAGTTTCAGAAGATGTGCATAAATGTCTCCATCAAAGATCAGAAAAGTCAAATGCATTTAATGCCTCAACGGATGGATCCAATGGATAGTTTTTAAGATCACATATATGCAGATCAGACAGATGAGAAAGAATCAAGCAAGCATTGAACAAACAACGTGAACAGCTCTCAAGCTCAACTCTACGATCTGAGAATTTGCAAAGCTTGCTCAGCTACTCAGTTTTTCCGAACAAGTTGTGATGCCCCCAAAATAGGTATACATCACCCATCTTGAGTCGCCAAATACATGGTACAAAATTCAAATACAACTTAATTATACAACAGTCGTGTAAAATACGACTAAACATATGTTGTGAGTTTTAATACAAATATTATCATCTAGACAATATACAAACTCAATGGGGTCCTCATTACATTTATTGTCACATTATTTAACAGAATAGTGAGGACTACTAATACTATCATCTGGTCCATCACTCCGTTCCCCGACTCGTCCCAGCTATATTCTCATTTCCTGAAGAGAATAGTGAAAGAAAGGGACTAGCCCAGTAAGAAATATTATGACTAAGATAATGCAGAATAAATTATCATTAGCCTTAAACAGTGTTAAACTAATACAATATAACAAACATCAAGTTAAACTGCAGCAGAACAAGCAATCCATTAAAAGAGTCAAGTAGAGAATAAAATCTACTATCTTCTATGATTTAAAAGGTTTTTCATCTCTTTTATCGCTGGGACTCAGCTTAATAAATAATTCACATCATCGAATCACCCCTGCACTACGGCCAAGGATATTCTTTAGTATCACGACCACAACTATCCATGCACTACGGGACAAGAATATTTGTGTATTCATTAATGGTCATGATCATACCAACAACAGTCCATTAATTCACTACGGGCCAATGAGAACTTTTACCACATCATTTATAACATTACGGTCATGATTACACCGAATAATCCCTGGTCATAATCATACCAAGTCCATCTGTGCACTACAGGCCACAAATGACTTTAAAAAAATATAAACATGAGGATGATGACAACGATATAAGAATTCAATAAAACAAGTTCAAGAATTAAGTTATTCAGGAACTAATAACTTCCTAATTGTCAACATGATACTTCTTTGTAGAGTAAAATTCAAGAATGCTCAGAAGAATATTTCCATGAAAAGATACTGGATGAAGCGCAAATATCAAGAATATTCCACTAATTTCATGGAGTATAGAAGTCAAAACTTTAACCAACTGAGTATAATAAAGAATGAAATAACAAAAGAACTCAACATACATGCGCTACTTCGCATAAACAGGTTATTCCAACAGAATAATAATAACGAAACCAGGTCAGGCAAAATTCGCACCGACAGGATGTTCCAACAGAATAATAAAGAATAGAATAACAACAGAAATCACCATGCATGCGGTACTTCGCATAGACAGGTTATGTGTCGCCCCCAAATTCGGACACCCATATCACGAATTCGGTGCATCACGTGCAACTACGAATATCCTACTAAATCATTAACAACGGAATTAATAGAATAATTTACATTGATATAATATAAATATTCGCGTCCCAAGGTACCGTAACCATTACTACGATAATTTAGTGATTAACTTAAACATACTTAATCATTCTTGAATACATCATAACAAGCATAACAATAATAATAATACTTCTAGTCTTAGGGACTAAGTTATTCTGTCGCCTTGCCCTTTCCTGTTAGAGTTTATGCCCTAGAGGCCAATTATTTGATATAATTGCTTAACTTTTTGATATTATATTTGATTGAATAAATATATGATTTTATTATGGTTTTATTTACTGCGTAATATAATTGTTAACATAATAAAATTCCTTAGAATAGTGATACAAATTATATAGTTTCAAGTATGTGACTTGAACATGAGATTATATATTACCATTAGTATCAGTGTTCTTAAATGTCCCTAGTCGAGTATCATTGTTGATGGGACAACAATGATGCATTGAGACTAGTATGTGGATTGACTGATGACCAAATCTCATTGGTCATAAATATATGAGATATTAAGTCAATGCATAGGTACATGTTAGAGAACGATGTACTGGACAGACCCACCATGAGAATTCTATATGGAGCATTATGCGAAGTGTCATTAGCAATTCTCATAGTGACAATGATGTAATGGTCCTCCGACCTGAAATCGCTATATTACTACACGAGAATTTATGTACTTTGATATCATCAAATGTCACCTTTAATAGGGTGGACTATAAAGGTGATTATTGGGTTCATCATTAATCATGTGAGAAATATGAGTGATCTAGATGGAATTTAACCATCCTATATATTATGGGTGATATCCATAGGCCTCTTGATTGAGTAGGACTATGAAATGCATGGCCATGCTCAAATAGTGATTTGTTTCATATAGTCTACTCATTGATCAAGAAAACTCAGATTAAATTATGAAGAGTATGACACATTCCATGACTCGAGTTTAATCTAGGATATTAAGGTTAAAAGGATTAAATTGCATTGAAACATTGGTCACAAAAGGTTACATCGAATCATCGATCTTATTATTACTTGGGTAGCAGTGATGCATTACTAGATGCCGCTCACTGTTTAAAATTTTATAATATGATTTTAAAATTATTGCCAACGTAATAATAACCTATAGGGTCACACACATAGAACGTTATTTAAAAGGGAATTAATTTAAATTTTAAGGATTTAAATATATTAATATGATTAATAGTATTTAAATCACGAATTTAAATTAAAAGGAGAATTTGTATATATGTATATTAATTAAGTAAGACTTAATAAAGATATATATATATATATTCGGATTTTATAAAATTAGGTTTTGATTTTGATTAATTCCTTTTAACTACTATATATATATGATATATAGCAGCTACTTAGGGTAAGATATCAGAATTGAAAAACCCTAGCCGCTCTTAGAGAGAGACTAGAGAGAAAACAGTTTCAAAATCCATTCCTTTTGGTGGCTAGTACCGCAAGTCGTTCTTATTGCAGAATCGTTCGACGGTTCGTGCGGCGTTCGTGTGGATACCGTAGAGGCGCAATCGGTTTGTATTGCGTTGGAGATTCGAGGCGCAGTCGGTTTCAGATTCTCGTTTTTGTTTATATCTTGTATAATCTCTAAACCTCTGAATTAATTGATTTTCGCATGGATCCTGTTTTAGGGTTTCGAAAATTGTTTTAAAATTTTAATTTCTGCTGTGCGTTTCTGTGCCGAAGCCCAACATTTCCCTTGTCCTGTCCTGAAGTACCGCCTTGCTCTGCCTTAACTGTAATGTTTTTAGGAAGCAAGAATGAGCAACAAGTTTGCCCAGCAAGTAATATAGCCAGAAGAACAAGTAGTTATAGCATTTAAACCTTTCAAGGGTATAATAATAATTGGTAGTTCAAGAATATCGAGAAATATCAAGAGTATTCAATAGGTATCGCTATAGACTGAAGGATATCAACAACTTTCAGGATTTATTCATTTCGAGGTTCAATATGAATGAGCACTGAGCAGTCACTAAGGACTAAGAACTCTTACTAGAATTAACAGTATTACACCGTAATCCAATATAAACAAGTACAACAGGTGATCAGCCTAAAGTACCCTATGTTATGCATAACATTTAATCATACTCATGTTCGCACGTCGGTTACCCGACAATATATAATTTCCCCTTCAATGAGGGTTGTTCATCTCAGTAGATTTACGATAGTCCGCACCAAGTCAATCGGTTTGGATAGCCTTTTAACACATAATAATAGTCTAGTCGAATTAAAGGCTTAGACAATTTTTATAATGCATTTAAGAACGATAAGTCCAATGCTTGCAACAACGTCAAGGTATACAAATGATTTTCGAATAGAAACAGATATTTGCTTAATAAAAATATGATTGATATGACAACAATTCAATGAAAACAGTGTGAGAATTAAGGAACTTGCAACACAATAATAGTAGTGTTCGGATACTTACTCAACGTAAATTTGAGTGAGGTAAGGGAACTTGCCTTTAGCGTTGATCGTTACTATAGCGAAAATCACCTCAATGAATTATGTTTGTCCTATTTATGTAAGTATAGGTATTCATTAGCCAAACACACTTGATATACATATATAAACAACATGTACACATATAAAACGCAGATCTCGATCGGAGACAATTGACACCGGCACTCCATGTCGCGATACGATTTCCCTTACATATAAATTTGCTAACTGGTTCAAATTGAATCGAATCTTGATAGGTAGAAAATGAGCTGTCTTTGTTAGTCGGTCCACAATAACCCAAATGGCATCATAACCCTTCTGTGTAACCAGAAGTCCAACCACGAAGTCCATCGTAATGTGCTCCCATTTCCATTCTGGAATTTCCAGCGGTTGAAGTAGTCCACTTGGTCTCTGGTGTTCTGCTTTGACTCTTTGACAAATAACACATCTGCTAACACACTCTGCAATCTCTCTTTTCAAATTAGGCCACCAAAAATGGTGTCGAAGATCCTGGTACATTTTTGTGCCTCCTGGATGTACAGAATACGTCGTATTGTGTGCTTCGTGTAGGATTTCCTCTCTCAGTTTGATTACAGCTGGCACCCATACTCGACCCTCAAACCTCAATATACTGTCCTTATCTACTTTGAACCTTTCTTCCTTATCTTCTACTATTCTTTTCTTTATCTTCTCACATACTTCATCTTTCTCTTGTGCTTCCTTTATTCTATCCAATAACGTCGGGTGAGCTCTCATCATGAGTAATTTTCCTTCCGCTTCTTTTGGTTCCTTCACCTCTATTTCCAACTTTTCCATTTCTCTTATTAATTCCTCTTGAGTTGTCAATTTCAATAACTTCTCCCTTCCTTTTCTACTGAAAGCGTCGGCTACAACGTTTGCTTTTCCCGGGTGATAAAGAATTTCACAGTTGTAATCATTGATTAGTTCCAACCACCTTCTTTGTCGCATGTTCAATTCCTTCTGTGTGAAGATATATTTCAGACTCTTGTGATTCGTATATATCTCACATTTTTCTCCATATAAATAGTGCCTCCAAATCTTCAATGCAAAGACTACCGCCGCTAACTCCAAGTCATAGGTATGGTATTGTTTTTCGAAATCTTTCAACTGTCGTGAGGCATATGCAATGACCTTGCCATGTTGCATTAGCACACAACCAAGTCCTCTATGCGATGCATCACTATACACAACAAATCCTCCCGTATAATCTGGTAATGATAATACAGGTGCCTCACTCAACCTCCTCTTCAATTCTTGGAAACTCTCCTCGCATTTGTCAGTCCACACGAACTTCTCTGTCTTCCTTGTTAGATTGGTCAGCGGGGTTGCTATCTTAGAAAAATCTTAGGAGAAATCTTCGATAGTACCCAGCTAAACCTAAGAAACTCCTAACTTCTGTTGGTGTCTTCGGTTGTTCCCAGTTACTTACCGCTTCCACTTTTGCAGGATCCACGGAAATTCCATTTTGATCTATCACGTGTCCTAGAAACTGAACCCTTTCCATCCAAAATTCACATTTTGAAAATTTAGCGTACATCTTTTCCCTTCTCAATGCTTCCAATACCATCTTCAGGTGTTCGGCGTGCTCTTCCTTCTTCTTTGAATAAATCAAAATGTCATCGATAAATACTACTACAAACTTATCTAAGTATAGCTTGAAAACTAGGTTCATCAAGTCCATGAATGCTACCAGAGCATTGGTTAACCCAAATGACATCACTAAAAATTCATAATGTCCGTAGTGAGTTCGAAACGCCGTCTTTTGTATGTCCTCCTCTCGCACTTTCAACTGATGATAACTCGTTCGTAAATCTATCTTGGAAAAACACTTTGCTCCCTTCAGTTGATCGAAAAGGTCATTTATCCTTCGTAATGGATATCTATTCTTAATTGTCACTCGGTTCAACTCCCAATAATCGATACAGAGCCTCATCGATCCATCTTTTTTCTTTACAAACAACATTGGTGCTCCCCAAGGAGACACACTTGGCCGAATATAACCCTTATCTAGTAACTCTTGCAATTGAATCATCAATTCCTTCATTTCTACTGGCGTCATACGATATGGGGCTTTCAAAATTGGTGCGGTTCCCGGTGCTAAGTCTATTATGAATTCAATTTCTCTGTCTGGCAGAAGACCAAGCAGTTCATCTGGAAACACGTCTTGGAAATCTCTTACTACTGATATATCTTTCATTTCCATTCCCTTTTTCTGAGTGTCTACTATATAGGCTAAATAACCTACACATCCTTTCTTTAACAATTTCCTGGCCTGCACCATCGTAAGGCAGCACGATTGCCTGAGCGATGAGCTATCGTAAAACACTACCTTAGACCGATTTGAGGTCTGAAGGCTCACACTCTTCTTCTGACAATCGATTATCACAGCATGGCCGGATAACCAATCCATCCATAATATCACATCAAACTCTCCCAGTTTAATCGGAATTAAGTCTACGTTTAGTTCGTGACCTCTAATGTTTGCACAACAATTTCGGTAAACAAACTCTATGGGAATTACTTCCTTATTCGCAATCTCTACGTTCAATGAGTTTTCTAAATGTTCAGGAGGTATGTTTAGTCGATTAGCAAATTCTTCAGACACAAATGAATAGGTAGCACCCGAATCAAATAATACATAGGCATTTATATTACTGATTGGGAGAATACTTGACACCACATCCCTTGCAGTCACTGCGTCTTGGACAGTCATGTTAAAGGTTTGGGCAGTCGGTCGGTTGGATTGCGCTGGTCCGCCGATCATCAGCCTGCTGCCCCCTCCCTGTTGGCCGCTTCCTCCGTTGCTCCCCTTCTTTGGGCAATCTTTGATTTGATGCTCAGTTGAGCCATACACAAAACATCCCTTGATCTTATTTGGCTTTGGGTAGTTGGGCGAAATGTGCCCTTCTTGACCGTAGTTGTAGCAGACGTTGCGCCCCTTCCAGCATTCCCCTTGATGGTTTTTCCCACATTTTGAGCAAGCTTCACTTCTTTTCTTAAACCCTCCTTGATAACTTTCTGACTGGTTGATGTTTTGGTTGTTGGTATTGTTGTTGTTGTTGTTGTTGCGGTTATCCCATTTCCTCTTTCCCAGATAACTTCCACCACTGCTACTCCCTCCATGAGTTTCTCCCCCAGCACTCTTGTTCTTCTTCTCCTTGTTATATTGGCTCAATGCCTCGCTACCTCCCTCAGCAATTATCGCCTTCTCCAATAATGTGGCGAACGAGTCAATTTGAAGGACTGACACCTTGTTGAACAACCAAGGTTTTAGTCCAAGTTCAAAGCATCGAGATTTCCTTTCTTCAGTGTCTACTTGATGTGTCACGAATCGTGCAAGTTCATTGAACTTGGCCGCATACTGTGCCACTGTCATCTCCCCTTGTTTTAGTTATAGAAACTTTACCTCCATCCTATTCTTCATGCTCTTCGGGAAGTAATTCTCGAAGAACAAAGTCTTAAACCTTTCACAGGTTATAGTCCCTTCTCCCACCCTCTGTTGATTTGCTTCCCACTAGTAGTTTGTTTCCCCCCTCATCATATATGTAGCGAACACGGTTTTCTGGTCTTCACCCACACGAGCAATGGTGAAGGCTTTCTCCATCTCCTTGATCCACGTTTGCGCTCCAATAGGATCGGTAGTACCTATGAATTCCGGAGGTCCTACACTCTTAAAGTCCTTGAAGTTTGCGACTGGAGCTACTTGGGGAATGGGTGGTACTTGTTCATTTCTTCCCCTAAGAGCCTCCCCTAACAAATCTACAAGCCTTTGAATGGGATCTACTTGTCCTCTCTCATCATTAACCGACTCTTCCGGTGCAGTTAATCTACGTCTGGGCGGCATTTTCTGACACCATAAAACTTCCATTTTTATTATCTAATTATATTACTTAAACAATTTTCCATAAAAGGAATAAGATTTCAGAATACATTTCAGAACAAGATCATTTATATTCATATGCCAATTGTTACATTACATGATTATCTCGAGCATACTTCTATAAATGACACAACTTATCCCCTAATATCACAAAAGATGGGAACAACCATTAACATACTACCCCTCTAATATAACTCAAAAGTTTGGGGCTTACAACTATCTCACATTCTATATAAAAGACTAAAATTACAACAATAGATAATACACCACATACCAAACTACAACTAATAACTTTTAACGCCTAGACTTAATCTATCATTCCGTGCTCCACAACGCTCTGGTACTCCCTCTGAGTAATGTGCACCACCAAATCTCGGCTTATGGTGTGCCGGGTCTGTCCCTGCTCTGTCGGGTAGTGATTTACCCCATCAATCAGTCTCTTCATGGCCGTGCGCACTGCATAGCCTATCCTATTCATCTTCCTCCTTTTGCACCTCACTTCATCTTTTAGGTCGTTAGCCCTATCATTGGCCCCTTCCCACTTCTCTTCGAAATGGATCCTGTCCATTACCTCCATTTCTAACTGAGTACGAATAGCTTCCTTCTCTGTCCTTTCGCTCAACTCCCTCTGCTCCATCTCTTCCAACTTCCCTGCCAGTTCTACATTCCTAGCCACTGCCCTGTGAAACAAAGCCCCCATCTGGATTCCTGCCTCTTTACGGTGAGCAATCTCTACCTCCATCTCCCGCATCACTAACTTTCTCTGGTGGTCTTCGTCCCTCAGCTTTTGGAATTCGGACTCCCTGTCTCTAGCCTCAGCCTCTAACTCCTCAACTCTACATCCTAACTCTAAAATCTGCTCCTCATACTCCCCCAACATCCTATCCTCAAAAGTAGCCTCGTCGGAGTCCCCCATGGGCTCGCCCACCATACGCTCCTCCGTAGGCTCCTCCTCTGGATCAGATTCCTCGGGTATTGGCTCCATCTCCTCTTCCTCATCATCATCATCGATAGGGATTACAGTTAATGGTGCCTCATATACTACGTGTATGTCACGCGGCTCCTCTTCTACTACTCGGCTAGGTCCTCTCATGTCAGTCATCCTACAATTACCAACACAAGATAAAACAAACAACAACTCCATTAGAATCATAAGTTCATTGTATAGAATGAAGTTATATTCTGTAACACGCTAAGTCCATCTCTATGAAAACTCTATATGAGTTTCATCCCGTTCTATCTTCTAAGTTCTCCTAAGTTATAATCTAAGGGCTCTCGCTCCTAAGGTTTATAAGTATGGATTTGATACCAACCTGTGACGCCCCCAAATTCGGACACCCATATCACGAATTCAGTTCATCACGTGTAACTACGAATATCCTACTAAATCATTAACAACAGAATTAATAGAATAATTTACATTGATATAATATAAATATTCGCGTCCCAAGGTACCGTAACCATTACTACGACAATTCAGTGATTAACTTAAACATACTTAATCATTCTTGAATACATCATAACAAGCATAACAATAATAATAATACTTCTAGTCTTGGGGACTAAGTTATTCTGTCGCCTTGCCCTTTCCCTTGTCCTGTCTTGAAGTACCGCCTTGCTCTGCCTTAACTGTAATGTTTTTAGGAAGCAAGAATGAGCAACAAGTTTGCCCAGCAAGTAATATAGCCAGAAGAATAAGTAGTTATAGCATTTAAACCTTTCAAGGGTATAATAATAATTGGTAGTTCAAGAATATCGAGAAATATCAAGAGTATTCAATAGGTATCGCTATAGACTGAAGGATATCAACAGCTTTCAGGATTTATTCATTTCGAGGTTCAATATAAATGAGCACTGAGCAGTCACTAAGGACTAAGAACTCTTACTAGAATTAACAGTATTACACTGTAATCCAATATAAACAAGTACAACAGGTGATCAGCCTAAAGTACCCTATGTTATGCATAACATTTAATCATACTCATGTGCGCACGTCGGTTACCCGACAAAATATAATTTTCCCTTCAATGAGGGTTGTTCATCTCTGTAGATTTACGATAGTCCGCACCAAGTCAATCGATTTGGATAGCCTTTTAACACATAATAATAATCTAGTCGAATCAAAGGCTTAGACAATTTTTATAATGCATTTAAGAACGATAAGTCCAATGCTTGCAACAACGTCAAGGTATACAAATGATTTTCGAATAGAAACAGATATTTGCTTAATAAAAATATGATTGATATGACAACACTTCAATGAATACAGTGTGAGAATTAAGGAACTTGCAACACAATAATAATAGTGTTCGGATACTTACTCAATGTAAATTTGAGTGAGGTTAGGGAACTTGCCTTTAGCGTTGATCGTTACTATAGCGAAAATCACCTCAATAAATTATGTTTGTCCTATTTATGTAAGTATAGGTATTCATTAGCCAAACACACTTGATATACATATATAAACAACATGTACACATAACACATTTTTCTTTCTATCTATGTATACTGCTGCACCCATCAAAACTCATAGTTGTACACTAACGTGCTCATACTTTTGACCACTGCTAGTTTATTCATAATCTTTATTCTTCGTAGTTCCAAGAGGTTCATTGCTTTAAGTAGACCATAACATCTATCAATCCCACCGACCCCTTTTCTACGCATGTTTGTAGACATTAGATTATTTTACCGAAGTTAGTAAAATTCTCTACTTAAAACTCATTCGTGTAATAATAGTTTATAGCAGTATAGGAATATTTATTACTCCATCCTTATATCAAGTTATGATGCTGTCTCCGAGTCCCAGGACATCTCGCCATGTCCGAAGCCGAAGACATCTGGCCATGTCCGAAGATATTATGACTAGTCCGAAGACAACACGCTTCGTCCGAAGACATTACGACTTATCTGAAGACAACATGCTTTGTCCGAAGACATTACGGCTTGTCCGAAGATAACACGCTTTGTCCGAAGACATTACCACTTTTCCGAAGACAACACGCTTTGTCCGAAGACATCACGACTTGTCCGAAGACATCACGACTTGTCCGAAGACAACACGCTTTGTCCGAAGACATCTCCGAAGTCAGCTCTTTCCGAGACTTCGGTCTATACTATTTCGACAAAGTCTAAGTTTGTTGGGTTAATTTCATTAAGAATTTACTATATGCATACAACATAAGGGAATTTCTTAATACATGGTCTAACACGACCGAACCCATCAGCTGGTTCCTAAGTACGGTGAACCCATCATCAGGGCAAGCTAAGTGGCTGGTATGGAGTGGTTAAACAACTCCTTAAGTAACCATAGTTCATTTCTATTGCACCATGAATCCCAACATTGGGTAAAGCAAGTGTCTAGTCCATTCTTTTCTCTTTAAATACAAGCCACCATGGCAGTCTGTTATAGTGATAAGAGTGTTGGAGAAATCTGAGTAAAGAATTCCTAGTTGCTAAGCATTACCAAATCAGTGTGTGAGATATCAAGGTTAAAGCTCGAGAAGGTATAATTTCTACTTCGTTCTTAACTTGAGTCTTGTTTGATTCTCGGTTTTCCTAAATTAATAGGTCAAGTATAATGAATTAGCATGATATAGGGTGTTTGGAAAGTTTACTTTCGTGCATGAATACGTTAATAATTGCCTAGAATCAAGTTGTGGCTACTCTGCAAAACAGATCATGTTCACTGCTTCTGAACTCTATCATATACACTTATATGATTCAAGCACTTTCTCTCTTTTGAAAAAAAAATTATTCGAAAATTTTAAATTATGTGAAATTCTGGGTTCTCACATCTTACATTCCTCCATCCAACCGAATTTTGTATCTTTTCGAGTCAGCTGAGTTAATGGAGTAGCGATTCGAGAAAATCCTTCCACGAACCTCTGATAATATCCAGCTAAGCCCAAAAAGCTACGTACTTTGGTCACTGACTTAGGTTGCTCCCAGCTTTGAATTGATCTTTGTCGGGTCAACAGATATTCAGTGATTTGATATCACGTGTCCAAGGAATGCTACTTCCTTAAGACAGAACTCGCATTTCTTCAACTTGGCATATAACTTGTTTTCACGAAGCTTTTGGAGTATCAGCCTCAAGTGTTGCTCATGATCTTCACGGCTTTTGGAGTAAATGAGGATGTCATCAATAAAGACGACCACAAAGTGATCCAAATATTCCTTGAATACTCGGTTCATCATATCCATGAAGGCAGCTGGAGCATTCGTCAATCCAAAAGACATGACTAGGAATTCGTAATACCCGTACCGAGTTCTGAAAGCAGTCTTTGGAATGTCATCGGTTTTAATATTTAATTGATGATATCCAGAACGAAGATTGATCTTTGAAAAGAATTTGGCGCCTTGCAACTGGTCAAACAGATCATCAATACGAGGTAACGGGTACCTATTTTTGATGGTGACATGATTCAACTCCCGATAATCAATACAAAGTCGCATACTTCCATCTTTCTTCATCAAGAATAGAATAGGTGCACCCCAAGGAGATGTACTAGGACGAATGAAATCGATGTCTAACAATTCATGTAGTTGGGTTTTTAACTCTTGAAGTTCAATAGGAGCCATTCGATATGGGGATTTGGAAATGGGTTTTGTACCGGATTCAAGGTCGATACAAAATTCAATTTCATGCTCTGGGGGTAGGCTAGGAAGTTCTTCAGAAAATACGTCAGGAAATTTATTAACAATAGAAATATCAGTCAAATCTGACGTATTTTTGTTTAAATCCGTGACATGTGGTAAGAAAGCTTGACATCCATTTTTTTAATAAACGAATAGCTTTATGGATTGATATGACAGTGATTGACTTTAGTGGTTTGGTTGCTTGAATTCGCATAATAGGTTGGTTAGGAATATGAAAGCTAACAACCTTACGAAAACAATCAATTTTAGCATGATGAGTAGTTAATCAATCAATCCCTAAAATCACATCAAATGTAAGTATTTTCAAAGAGATAAGATCGACAGGTAACGTGCGGTTACCAATTTGAATCAAACAAAACTTAAAAACAGTGGATGTAATGAAGGTTTCTCCTAACGGAGTTTCAACAGATAAATCAAAGTCTAATTTCTCCGGAGATAAAATTAAACGTTGAGAGCAAGTAGGAGAAATAAAAGAATAGGTAGAATCGGTATCAAATAAGGTATAGACTTCGCTAGAGTTTATGATTAGCTTACCCGTGATCACCTCGTTTGGATTCCTCACTTTTTAGGAGGTTAAGACAAACGCTCTCCCTTGTACTACCGGTTTTGACTTGTCTGGGACGGCCTTTGATGCCTCCATCCCAGCTGGACTTGACTTTGGTGCACGACAAAATTGGGCTAGGTGACCTTCTCTTCCACAATTGTAACATGCTTTGGACTGTTGCGTACAGTTTGGACTGATGTGTCTCTCCCCTCCGTATTTGTAACATACGACCGGCGATCGTTCTCCTTCCTTAACAACAGATGCTGGTTCTGACGTCCTTCCATCATTATTGAATCTCCTCTTCTTGAAATTCCTACTTTTATTGTCTTGGCCATGATTACCACCGAAGTGGTTATCATTTTTGGCATGTTGATTTCCATCACTTTTGTTGTAAGACCCTGACTTTTATGAAATAAAAGTTTAATTTAATTTATGATTATTATTTTAAAATTTTAAAATGTTAAATTGATAAATTATCAAAAAAAACATTTAATCGGATAAATGAGCAAATAAAGAGGAAAGGAAATATATATTTTTCGCCATATGGGCAGCTGATTGAATGAATATCACGGGAGGGGGACACAAATTATATTATTACTTCCACACATTTGTTAGTCACGGGAGGATTAGAAGAATAAGAGGGAAGGAATTGAGGGGAGAGACAAAGTGGGGGACAAGGATTAGGAAAGAAAGAAAAAGAGGAGGAAAAAGGAGAAAAGAGAGAGGAAAAAAAGAGAAGGAAGAAAAAAGAATGAATATAATCTCTCCCACCTCCATTCTTCCTATACAAAAAATTTTCAACCAAATGAAAGAATAGAGAGAGAGAGAGAAGAGAGAAAATGAAGAGGAAGAAAGAAATAAATGAGAAATCAAGAAAGGTAATTTTTTAATATCTTGATTATTTTAGTTTTATAGATTTTATGTAAAGATTACATACTTAGGTATGTATTGCATGTTTTAAACTTGCAAAAATATGAATCAAAGAAAAGAAATCTAGAAATCAATAGAAGAACAAAATATGGAGATTTTCATAAAATTAGTTTACTACTTGATTTTATAAAATTCATAACTCTTTGTGTATAATGAGTTAGGAGATGAGCCATATATCAAAAGAAAGCCCTGGACGTAAGTTAAACGTAGAAATTTGAATCACAAAAAAATTCTTTGTATATTTTTCATGGTGACTTTTTGAATGAAACTGTTCCGAAGGACTCATACTCTAAAAAATTAGTGTTCTTAAGCTATATTGCGTGCGTTATAATTTTTAATCCGACCGTTGGATAGTTGTGATTTTTGGATATGTTATACATATATAAGTTGAGTATATGTCTACAAATTGTGAACCGTTAAAGATTAACGTGTGATTTTTTATGAATTTTAAGAGATAATTGATTCAAAAATTGTTGTAGCAAAAATTTTGGTAAGCCTTTCTCTCTATGTTAGAGTAAGAATTTGGAAAAACTTTCTTCTACAAAGTTGTAGAGAATTACATTTTACATGGAAAGGATATAAGATCTGTATTTTTCTGATAAATGTGTTAATTATTATGAATTATTGGAATTTCTGAATATTGGAGTTTATAATTAATTTATCATAAAATTTATTTGGGTTGAAATATTTTTACAAGAAGCTTATTTTATCATCTTAGAATTTTTGTAAAATTTTGATGAATTATTGAAAAGAAGAAGTAATTATTATATTTTTAAACTATTTATAGTTAGTTTGAAAATAGAAGAAATTCATAGAAAATTCTATAAATGATGAAAAATTATGAAAGTTGGTGAAAAATCTTATAATATTATTTTATAATTTCGGGACAGTTTTGAGAAATTATTGAATAACAGAAATATTTATTGTATTTTTAAGCTATTTATGGTTAGTTTAAAAATAGGAAAAATTCATAGAAAATTCTATGAATGGTAGAAAATTATAAACTTTGTTGAGAAATATTATAATAATATAAGATTAATATTGATGATGTTTTAAAGATATACATGTATGTGGAGTGGGTATTTCTATTTTAAAGCTAGTAAATGATAGTTTTTATAAATAGAAGTAATTATAGAAAATGTTTGGATAATCTTAAAAATGTGAAAATTGTTTGAAAATTTCATAATACTATTTTAAAGATTTTAGAAGTGTTAGTAAGCTCATGAGGTGTTGGGATGTAAACGCAAAAGTAACGAATGAGTTATGATTAAAAAAAATATTATTGTTAAAGTAAAAATGGTGATAATACCAGAATAGTGGATTATCATATATGAGGTTTTAGATTTCTCAAGTTTTATTCACTTCTAAAGTTTTGGAAATTGAATAATGATTTTATGCGATAAATAAAGATAACTTGAATGAATTATTAGTTGGTTTATATGTTATTTGAGATAAATATGATCTAGTGTTGATCCCTACTTTTAATAGAATTTAAATTGTTTATAGTAAGGTATTGATTTAATTCTTACGCATGAAGTCACTATGTATTTCATTCAATAATTATCACAGCAGTTATTGCATAGTGACTCATATTATTTGATATGATATAACCAGTTGGCAGTATTATGAGTCTTTGTTAATAATTGTGAATAATTATTGAAAGATTAAAAATGTGTAAATAATTGATGAATAAAGGTGTTGATTAAAGATAAGCACATGTTTGTTCAATTATTTTCTTTTTACAGAAGTAAATTGGCAGGACTTGCCGACACTCTATTTTTTCTAAAGTAGTATGGACCACAACTCTATTATTGAATAAATTTTGTTAAAACGTGTACAGGTTGATTTAATTTTCTTTGTGGGACCATAAATTCCACTACCGTTATTATATACATCATTTGGATATTTTGACAAAGAGGGTGTGCGAATTGTTTACTAAATTTTTAGTATAAATAGGTTGCTCAGTTGAGTAACTAAACACACACCATTACTACACCAAAAATATAGAATTCTATTACTTCAATATTATGAGTATAATATTGTGAGTATTTCTATTGAGTGAAATGTTACTCCAAGTGTAGATAAGGAATGCAAGCATTGTTTAAGTTGATCAATTTCACAGAAAGCATAATCAAGTCACATGCTAAGGTAAGTGATATCATTATTGTGGTAAGAGGGTATCATTTTTATCGTAAAAAGAATATTATTTTCTTTCATAGTCCATATTATGGTAAGATATTATTATTCATTTATTCAGTTTATTATTAAATGGTAAAAAGTCCTGAAAGGATTAGAATATCCTTAATAGTTTATGCTTCATCTAATATTGTGTTAGCAATTTGAACTTTGGATAATTAAGTTGAAAATCACTAAGATCTATGTTATCTTATTATTCTGATTATTTATGTGTATTCATTATATATATATCATTGTCATCATCCTCGTGATTATATTGTGATGAAAGTCATATTTGGCATGTAGTGCATAGATGGACTTTTAGTCGCATGTTACATGTTGCATATTTTATCTCATTAGCTAGGTTTGCACATGTTAGTTCATGGTTTATGTTTAGGATTGTTAAGTGTTGCATTCCAATACTCATGTAGTTGCATAGTAGCTTAGGAATGTAAATAGTTTTTATTTATTGCTGCAATCATTTTTTGTTTATACGCACAACACGCAAGTATACGTGGTCAACAAGTAATAAAGTGATGAGTAGAGTATCGTTCCCACAGAAACTTATTAGCAAAAATCTTAACTTACAATTACCAATCTTCTATTAACCCTAATTTTATTAAACAAATCAAATTCAATGATTAAAAATAACTATTCTAAATTAAAAAGTAATTAAACTATCACAAACCAATCACAAATTTCAAAATCTGGAATTTCAAACAATTAATGGAGAATTAGACTTATGATTTCACCCTAAGCTTCACTCTAATTTTAACACTTTTATTCCAATTCAACTCATTATTCCAGTTTATTAATCAAGAACAAGAACGTAGTATTAACCACCTCTCGATGCACTAATACCGTATTAACGTCAATCCACAATTAAGATAGAAATTCGTTAAACACCTTAAGCAACTAACTCACTATATCTCTATGTGAATTACAATTGAAGAAGGTTGAAGAATAAGTTCTCTATCCGATTACATGGGATGTCAAGCATATCTCTACCTTAACATACATCAAGTTTAAGCTATTAACAAAATCCTGAACACATGTTATATCAACTAGGTCTAGATTTGAATATCCTCTCTCGATTCCATCCAACTCCACAAAGAATTGTTGATCAGGCAATTCATATATTCAAGAACAAATCAATATAGATAAACTAGAAATAGCATATTAAATTGGAAATCAAAGTTTACAAAACCATAGATTCACTCAACGATCCATCATAAGTCTAAAAAGTGATTTAGTTCATAATAAACGAAATAAGCACTGAATAAATCATGGAAATCATCTTTTCAATTACAAATAATAAACTAAGATGAAGAATATTGAAAAACACCCCTCACGTAGCCTAGAATCACAATCGTCTTGAAAATCGCCTTAAAATACTCCTCCAATGCTTGCTAGAAAAACTGAGATTAATCTTCATAATTTGTCTTGTGTGTCTCCAAATCTCAGAGTTTTATGTCCATTTATATATTACCACATGTATTTTGACTATAATTCCATGCATATACAAGTCCCAAGTCATTACCATCTCTAAAACTCCACACTTGTAGCACTAGAAACCAACTAGGAGTCTTCAATTTTTGAGTACCCAGCCCCAGCTGGACATTTAGCTTTGTACAAGCCAGCCTCGGCTGGATACCCTTCTGCTATTGCTGCCCAGAAACCCAGCCCCGGCTGGATAATAAAGCATAAAAGGCCCAGCCCCGGCTGGGCACCAAGCTGTCAACCAATTTTTCTACTAGAACCTCCTATGCTAAAACTGCCATAACTTTCAAACCGGGAGGAATTACGGGGCCCGTGACCTATCAAATCGAATCTATCGACGAGATCTACAACTTTCATCCTTTGAGCTTTCAGAAATAACAAACGGATGACTGTCGAAATTGCATCGGAAGCAGATGCTACTGTGTAACGACAACCGAAACAACTCAAAACTTTGTCTTTGTTGCTAAAAACCATACTCTCGCATCCGAGATTACAATTAAAATGATTTAAGATGTTCCGGAATGCCAATAAAGAGTTTCTTAACATAATCCAAGTTCCACGCCACAAACAAGAAATGCACATAAAATAAACATGAAAACCCGAACTTTAACCGGAATTGCTTTTCCTTGTAAATTTTATACCAATAGTCGCTCATGCCGCTTCCAAGCTTATAATCTACAAAATGGAAACAAAATGCATGAAAAGTAACTAAGAAACACGAGATTAAGCAAATAATTTAAGTAATAGATGCCGGATAAGTAGGTATAAAACCGACTTATCAAATACCCCCAAACTTAAACATTTGTTGTCCTCAAGCAAAAACAAAATAAAGATGAAACATAACGCAATGGAATGGAATGCAACTAATATACATGCCTACAAATCCAGTAGTAACATATAATCAAAATTATTTTTTCGACCTCAGAGAAATCAAGCAAACACTACAACACTTCATATAAAAACCATTCAATAATTCATTATCAATCCTCAAATCTTAAACCGTTATCACTGGTATAGTGTGTGTGTGATCAACATCCATGCTAATTGATACAAATTCAAATTCAATACATAACCAATCTCTTAGAAAGAAATATACAGGGCAAACTCAAAAAATTCAAAAGTAGACGAGTTCCAACTAAAACTAAACAATTACCACTTTTAAGGGTTCACATAGGGTACTTATACTTTATATATATTTTTTTCATCACGGGGGCTTTTTGCTCTTTTCCCATTTTTTTTAGATGACTATGCAATGCCTCATTCCATTAGGCTAACAGTGCTACCCCCTTAGCGAGCTTTCAACCAACGACTCCCATACCATAAAAGACCTTAGGGCGCTAGGTGTTAAGACACCCCTACGAGCGTACTTGCTCAAGTAACAAAGACCCCGAAACAAGACTAGTCACGATATATATTCATTTTTTTTCTTTTTATTATTTTTTTTATAAAGCTCATGTACCCCACATTTATACCCCCAAACTAAGTTCTTGCTCAATTCTTCGTCTTTACTGCCTATCCTTATCATTTTCTCATTTACACTAGCATTATCCTCTTGAAACTCCTTATGTATCAATTTGAACTAATCAGTCAACATAGGTGTTATTAACGTGCTACCTTTTTTATACCAGTTTCAAACAAGCACAAGATCCAATTCATAACAAGAAATCACATCAAAAGCTCTAATAATCAGCATTATACTTGTCTACTCAATTCCAATCTCATCATTGGCAAAAATAAACTAAACTATCAAACAGCTGGACTTATGCAATATGAACGTATTAACTAACTATTATTTTTATATATTTTTTTTATTTTTTATTTTGAAATATATGGTAAACAAAAAATGATTGCAACAATAAATAAAAACTATTTACATTCCTAAGCTACTATGCAACTACATGAGTATTGGAATGCAACACTTAACAATCCTAAACATAAACCATGAACTAACATGTGCAAACCTGGCTAATGAGATAAAATATGCAACATGTAACATGCGACTAAATCCCCCAAACTTGAAAATTACAATGTCCTCATTGTATAGATAAAGCAATAAATAAGAGAGAACTTCCCTGTAATCGCTTAAGTCTAGGTTGGTGGTGGTTATTGTTCTTCATCGGAATCGCTGGGTGGGAAACTTGGCATTGGTGCTGGTTGCTGGTAAGGGAATTGGGCATTAGGATTGAAGCTCTGGAGCGTAGTGTTCAATGAGGTGAAAGATACATTCATGGCCTCAAACATGTGGTCCTGCCTTGCTGCTAGTCTCCGCATTTCTCTTCGTGTCTCCTTGGTGTGCTCATCCACTTGTCGTTAAAGGTTGAGGAATTGAGGGCTAGATATTCCTCCGGGCTGTTGTGATGTCTCTCCCAACTCCTCATTCCCCTGAAACTCATCATCATCCGAGGTGTCCTCAGCGTCAGCCTCATCCTCCGAGGCTGAGGGAAATTCAAATCCTACTCCTCTCGGGTGCGACTCTCCTCCAGGCCACACAGCATATCTTGCAATCATTTTTGAGTCAAGTGTCTTCAACGGCATCTGTGTTATCTCATCATCTGACTAACGCACTCCCGCCTGTATACACAATCCACAGATAAGTGATGGGTGTGGCAACCCGCCAGAGAATGGTCCTCAAAGGCATCTTCGGATTGAAAAGTTAATTACAGACCCTATTTTTTTTTTTTGCTAATTTGTGTTTGTATTAAAAGAACCAATAAACAAAGGCGAAGGGGCATACCCCAGAAAATAGCTACATCATCTGTGGACAGGCCCAAGATGAGGAAACTAAAAAGGAACTATACCAATACCAACTAGCTAGTTATAAGCCCGATTACAAAAATATTGATTATATGTAGCCTTGATGAAAGGACTACATGCAGATACTTAGACTTAAGAAGTTAAGTCCATCCCGTCCCATGCATCAAAATCAGCATAGCACATGACAAGAGGCAAGCGACCAGCACCAGACTCACCATCTAATCCCATACCTCAAGTGGACAAGTTAGAACCTGAATTTTAAAGCTTACTTGAAAACCCACTAAACACCAAAACAAGGAGCACAAAACCCCAAGCACAGAACACCACCTGCTCGCCCATCTCAAACAAACTGCTCGCCCACCTGCATGCAAACCTGTTGCGTTCATTTGCTAGCCCACCTGCATGCACACCTGTTGCATTCATGGGCTGGTCTAGACCAGTACCTAACCACACCAGCCTCATACACAGCAACAATACCATCCTCATGCACTTATCCATGAGTTGTTGCCCATTGCATAGCAACAATACCAGCCTCATGCTCGCCCACCTCACTACAGCACCAGCCTCATGCTCACACAAACATATTGTTAAACAAGCCAGTTACAGTAGAAAAGACAAGAGCTAGTGGCTTGGTTAAAGGCAAAAAAGGTGGACAACCTAGAATTGATAATATGGATAACATCAGTTACGAGGCAGTGAGGGGGAGTGAGTGTATTGGAATGCAATTTCTTGTTCCTTGCCTCCCAGACTTTGTAGAAGGCTACCGCAAGGGAGAGCCCCATTATTTGTTTGGAAAGTTTCCTTCCTCTGAAGGTGTTGATCTTGGTAATTAAGTCGGTCCAGTTCAAAGGGAAGGAGGACCAATCCTCCAATGAGAAAGCAGCGTGCAAGATAATTGTGGAGTACTCACAAGTGAAGAAGAGGTGGTTGAAAGTTTCTGGACACTTGTTGCATAAGGGGCAGTTGAAAACCCGGCCTGAATAACCCTTCGTGATGTCATTCGTTGGTGTTCTACCTAGAAATCCAAGCCAAAGTAAGAAAGAGTATCGTGGAACATGGAGCTTACTCCAAACAATCTTATACCAGTCGACCCTATTTTGCTTGTACCGGATACTATCCCAAATATCGTGGGTCTTGATATTAAGGATATCTTTAGAAGTCCAAAGGATGGAGTCGATTGGGCCCGAAGGAACAGGAGCAGCTGAAATGGATTGGCGAAACAGAATAACTTCATGGTGGTTTGATTGAGGAAGAAGCCAATTTGAGTCACGAATTATGTCCTCAACTTTTGCATTGGCTGGAATTAAGGAGCTTGCAAGAAGGTATTGGGTAGGATTGATGGGAATATCATTGAGCCAGGGATCATACCATAGGCTAAATCTGTTCCCGGGTCCAACTATGTATCGCAAGTGCTGCTGGGCAATGGGTCTCAATTTGAGAATCTACCTCCAAATCCAAGAGCAATCGGTGGGAGTGCCAATTTGCCAGATAGATTTCCCTTTTAGGACTGTGGTCTGGACCCATCGAGCCCATAGAGAGACAGTATTGGCATGCAGGATGCGTGTGAGGTGCAGTAGGATAAGGGACTTGTTCCAATCTAAAAGGCATTTAACTCCAAGACCACCTTCGTTTGTTGGCAGCGTGATTGCCCTCCACGAAACCTTTGCCCCATGATGGTCCAAGGAGGTACCTTTCCATTAGAACCGGCAAAGGATAGATTGAATGGCACGAATAACAGCTTTAGGGAGAAGGAAATGGGAGCTCCAATAGTGTTGAATGGCAAATAACACGGATTTAATGAGCTGTAGACGACCCGAATACGCGAGCACAGAAGTTATCCAGGATGTGACTCTATGCGTGATACGGTGGACCAAAGGTAGGCAATCTTGGAAGGTGAGCTTTGAAGAAATAAGGGGCACGCCTAAGAATTTGGTAGGTAGGGTACCCAAGGTGTACCCTAGAGCAGAGGTGACGAAAGAGGTGGTTTCAGGGGTGGCACAGGAAAGGAAGCAAGGGCTTTTGTGGATGTTGGGGATTAGGCCTGAAATCAAGGAAAAGGAGTGAATGCATGAGTGAACGATAGAGATGGTTTTTATACTAGCATGACAGAACACAAGGATGTCGTCGGTGAAGAAAAGATGGGTAAGGTCCAATTTGGTGGTGCGCCAATGATGTTTGAAGTCAGGCAAGTTGGATCCCCCATGAAGTTTCAGGGAAAGCACTTACATGATAAGGATAAAGAGGTAGGGGGAGAGAGGGTTGCCTTAGTCTGAGACCCCTCGAGCTATTGAAATAGCCTTCAAGAGAGCCATTAACTTTGATTGAGAACATGGCGGTAGTAACGCAAGATTGTACCCAATTGATGAAGATAGTAGGAAATCTGAATGATTTTAAGACATAAAAAAGAAAGTCCCAGTTGACTGAATCAAAGGCTTTTTTCAGATCAATTTTAAAAGCACATCGTGGGGGCCCAGAGCTATGATGGTAGTTTCGAAACAGCTCTTGTGCAAGAAGGATATTGTCACTAATTTGTCTTCCTTTGACGAAAGTAGCTTGGGCTTTATCAATGAGGAATGGAAGTACCAGTTTCAACCTGTTAGCGAGGATCTTAGATATGCATTTGTATATGGTGTTGCAGCATGCGATGGGTCTATAGTCAGCCATAAAAGAGGGATTCTGGCATTTAGGAATGAGGGCAACTGCGGTAGAATTAAGTCCCTTCGGAAGCTTGCCAGAAGAGAAGAAGTAGAGGACAGCATTAGTGAAATCCTCGCCGACAATGTCCCAACAGGTGAGAAAAAAATTGACGTTGAACCCATCTGATCCCGGGCTTTTGTTTTTCCTCATTGACTTAAGAACATTGAAGACTTCTGAAGCAGAAACTGGTGCCGAGAGGCTAGATGTTTGAGCAGAAGACAATGTCTTAGAGGGATTAATCCCACAACTCTCAAATCCACGGTAGGGGGACAGTTGGGGAGGGTTGAAAAGATCCCGAAAGTAGTCAACCGCCACCCTTGCAACTACCTCATGACCTGAGACAGTCTCACCAACCGAGTTTTGGATGGTTAGAACTTTATTAGTGTTCCATCTGCTTTTAACCATGTTGAAAAAGAATTTTGAGTTCCTATCTCCAGTGGCAAGCCAAGTAGCTCGAGATTTCTGGTGCAGTAACGTTTCCTCCAATGATAGAGCTGTCCAGAGCGAATGAAGGTAGGATTTTTCTTGGGCAATGAGAGTGGGGTCAAAAGGGGAGGAGGATATTAGTGATTGAATCCTATGAAGTTCATCTCTGTTTGATTTGACTGAGGAAGAGAGATTCCCGGCCGACTGGTTGAGAGTAACAAGAGCTTTCTTTGCAAGTTTAGGTTTCTCAGTGAAAATACGAAATGGATTCCCATGCACAGGTTGCTTCCATGCAGTAGAGACGCATTCAGTGAACCCCTCCAAGAGGAACATATGGTTGAAGAATTGGAATGGCTTCCGGGATTTAAAGTTATTGAGCCCAGTGCATAGAATCACTGGAGAGTAGGTCTGACATTCCCTTAGGTCCAAAGAAAGTTTGGCCAAACGAAAAGTGGTTAAACCAAGCAGCGTTACCCAGAGCTCGGTCCAACTTCTTATTGATAGGGGATTTAATTTGGCTGTTCCACCAGGTGTGAAAAGTTCCAAACCCTCTGATGTCAGCCACCCCAAGAGATTGGAAGCAAGATCTGAGATCCTCCATACCTGTGTCCCATAACGTGTCAGCTCTGTCCGTTTCATTAAGATCTTGGATAGCATTAAAATCACCCAGAAGGCACCAGCAGAGGGGTGTGCTAACAGAGATGAGGTCACGCCACAATTCTTGTCTTTCTGTAGTACAGTCTAATGAAATGTGCATAGCTTTGCAGTGGATAGCTTGGGAGGAGACAAACATGACATCCACCTTCCACACGGATGGATCCCAGCCCACCCATATACGACCATTAAGGTGGCAGTCATAGTTAAAAACCCAAGTCCAGTTTTTACACATGGAACGAGAGATTCTTGAAGCATTATGTTGCTTAACTCTAGTTTCTAAAAGGCTAACAAGGGAGATATTGTTGTCCAGGGGCAGCTGTCTAACATAAACCTGTTTAGGCTTTTTATTTAATCCTCTAACATTATAAGAAGCTAACTTTAACATAAGTAACACGATTATTGGGGGGATTTTTTTCCGCTTTGGGCCTTGCCTTTGTTCCTTCGCTTAGCAGATTGGGAAGGATGATCCCCTATTCGTTTGAGGTCTTTCCCTTCCTTTTCATCAATGGCTTTCAATTTGCGCAAGAATTGACTATTAATTGGGGGGGATTCGTTCTCAGAATATGGAGTAGCATCCAGATCAGTGAGATTTGCAATTGGTGAGAAGGCGTTAGCAGAAGCCAGCACATATTCCAAAGGTTTATAAGGGGTTGATGTAGAGGGTTGCCCAGCTTTCCCACCTTTAGATATTGTAATCCAGTCATCATTGAGTTGGTTAGGCTCGGCAGGGGAGGCGGATTTCGGGGCAGGAGCAGGCTTAACAGCAGAGGGAAGTTTAGCCACCGGGTCCAACGAGTCTACGTCAAGAGGAGGAGAGGAGCTTGCTAGGGTTTTAGACTTGGGAACCCATTGGTAGTTGGACTTAGGGCATTTCAAAAGATAGTGGCCAAAGACCTTGCAAGAGGGACAAAAGGGTGGTCTGCTTTGGTATTCCACCTCGACAGTGACCACATTTTCTTCTGACGTCTCCTCATTGAGGATAACAACATTCAAGGAGGCAGGGAAGGAAAAGGAAGCATGGACTTCGATACAGACCCGGGCATAAGACATCCAATCATTCTTTGATGTCATCTCATCAGTGAAGAGTGGTCTGCCATAGCACTAGCAATGTAGCTAATGCCTTCGTCAGACCAATAGGATAAAGGAATCTGGCTGAGTTTGACCTAAATAGGAAACCTATCACGACCCGTTTTTGAGAATTCCACACCTTCTTGCCAAGGTTGAAGAACAATTGCTTTAGAAGTGAAGTGCCAAGGACCTGAGGCAAGGATATGATCCCTATCAGAGATAGTGGAAAATCTAAAAATGTAGTAACCCTTGTTATGAAGAATCACGTTGGATAGCCCTAGATTCCCCCAAAGACGCCTGGCTATAGGCTCAACCACCTTGAAGGGGAGGGTAGAATGCAAGAAGTAACCCACTAAGCTAGAAGACCATAATTTGTTCCCTCGCATAAGAGCATCCGCAGGGGGTTTAACATTGAAGATTTCCATTCTCAGAAGAGGTAGGTAGAAAGGAGAGATTTCTTGATGGTTTACTAGAGCATTTAGTGACAACGTCACACCAAGATTTTTTGCGCAGCATGTCACCTTCCACGGAGGGGGGGGGTCCGAACTGGGTGCAAGTTTTGCGTTAGCATTTATATCCGGTACAAAGTTAGTATTAGATTCGTCCTTGCTCATAGAAAAGTAACCAGAGGGGGTTTGCATGGCTCGCGCTGCCCCAGAAGGCTCTCCAACATGGAAGTTTGACCTTGAATAAGGTTTAGGAGGATCCCCAGGAACAGAGCCCAAGCCCACTATATCCATTTTGTTGTGGTTAACCAACCTACCGTTGGAGACAAAATCATTGAGATCATTAACCGAGTACCCATGGGCAGAAATGAAATGCATAAGGTCAAGGTTCTTCTGTCGCTCTAGAACGGCCTCATTTCTGTCAGCATGGTAAAAATGATGAACCGCCTTGAAAATGTCAGCTACGTTTTCACCCATAACAGGACCAAGATTACCATTAAGCTCAAGAGAAACAGGGGAAGAGTCGTCAGAGCTAGCAAGGGAGGGAGCGTGGGAAGGAGGCTTCACAGCATTGAGGCTAGAGGCAAGAGGGACAACAAACGATTCACCATGTCCTCAGCAACTAAGGAGTAACTAGCAGGAGATTTGGGTTTGGAGACACCGTATTCAGCAAGAAGGTCGTGTGACTGACTACTCTCGGAGTTGCCAGTCGATAGGTGAGAATAATCAACCATGGCAGGTGAGCAAGAATTGGGCAGGTAGGGAGATGATGGGAGACGATGCCAAGGGAGATGATGGGAGACGATGCCAAAGGACGAAAGGGGAAAATAGAAAATGTAGGTGGAGACTGAAAATATAGTTGAGGAAAGGCGGGAGGCAGAAAGGGGAAAGAAGGAGTTAACGGAAGGGGGATAACCAAGATAGCCAGTTTAGGGGGTTATAGAGAGAAGGGGGAGAAAAAAGTCTAGAGAGAGAAACACCCATCATTTGACATGCACCACCGCCCCTATGTCCATGATGAAATCTTGTACCATAGCATATAATAGCACTGCATTATCCTTAGACACGTCTGACGTGTGTGTAGATGGAAGTAATTTAGCGCACAGGAAGGCGTACCATATTTTCCCATACCGACTGAGATCCTTACTGCGAAAGCCAGTGGCACCATTATTTGATTTTTTCCATGAGGTACCCGGCTTTGTCATCTCCTGCATAATAGCCTCATAATCTGGATCATTATCACGTAAGTCTTGGTACTGGCAGTGTCTTGGTACTCGTAACTGATAATACGTGTTGATGGCGACGACACTGAAAGGCACTAACCTACCCCGTACAAAAGCATTATAGGGGGCCTTATCCTCGGCATTAGCGTAGAATTCTTTGACTACACTTACAACTGCGGGTTCGGGCTCTGCTGTTAATTTATTCCAACCTTTTTGATAAATTTGTTGCATCATTTCACCATCCACAGGTTCAGGTGCCAACCCCCTCTCAGGTGTGAGTTCTTTTGTTACCATATAGTCGTAACGGTCGGCAGCGGCACTTGTGAATTTTCATCGATCAAAGGTTCGTGTTGGTTTTGTGGTCCCCGAACTCTCTCCTCGTTGCCTTTTTTATGTCGGTTTTGGTACCATTAATTTAGAATTGATGAGTTTTTCCCCCAAACTTTGCTTGAGCAATTTTTCAAACACTTGGTGTGCGAGACTTGAAATTCCCACAAACATGGTTATTTGGCTTGAACTATGGTGATAGAAGATGAGGAATTGGAAAACCAACTTCTACTTTCGATACATGTCGAATTTGGTTGTAGAGATTCGCACAAATTCTATCCTTGAACTTCCAATTTGTGTGAATTAAGGTTGTGATAATGTGTGGTGAATGGGTGGATTTATAGAGAGGAGTTTATGGAGGTGGGTAGTGGGATTGTGGCTGCTGGGATTGTGTTGATTTGTTGTGATGAGAGGAGAGGTAATTTGAAATGTAATTTCAGTCGTGAGTGGAAGTTGTGAAGTAGTTGGAGTATAGGAGGTTGAAGTATAATGGAAGTGGGAGACTAGTTATGTATAACTGCCGAACTACATTATCTGCCGTGCACTAACAGGACATCCAGCCCCGGCTAGGTGGTTAAGGCTGCAAGGGGCCAGCCCCGGCTGGGTGGTCTGCAGCTAAAAACAGAAGGGGTGCCGGTCCCGGCTGGGTAAATTACACTATGATGGTCCAGCCCCGGCTGGATGATGTGTATTGAAGAACCCAGCCCCGATTGGGTGGTCTGTCAAGGCTCTTAGCTGCTGATGCATGGTTTCTGCTGACTTACTTCATGTGTATCACATATCTTCTTCTTTGCATACCTAAACACATGAAATTATACCCATCATTAGAATATAAGATAACACACACGCATACATAAATAACCTGTACCGTACCGCGGGGGCCGAAGCCCCCCGCACCCCCCCCCCCCCTCGCGCAACCTTCGGGTCAACCCTGATGGGCTAGTGCGTCGCTCCGCTACGCTCGCGCCTTCGGCACGAGCTACGCTCCGCACTAGCCTTTTTCAGCGACTTCTATATTATAAGTCATAGGTTACCTATCAATAGAAATGGAGCAACTTCAAGCATAGGGGATAAGATTATTTAAAAATAAAGTATACTTTAAATCCTACATGACTATATTCTAGACCAATATTTTTTTATTTTTTTTCACTAGCATGGATAAAAAATACATAAGAATAGACAACTGAAGAAAATAAAAATAAACGTAAAAATAAAATTGGGTTGCCTCCCAATGAGCGCTTGATTTTAAGTCGTTCAGCCTGACTACTCTCTGTTTATGGTGCGTCTACAAGTGTCATAGCTATGACGTCCGTGTTAGCCTCGCAACCCCAATAGTGCTTTAATTTGTGACCGTTGAACTTGAAAGTTTCTAAAGGATTCCGACTGTAGATTTCAACGGCACCATGTGAGAACACCCTTTTTATTGTAAATGGTCCTGACCATCTTGACTTAAGCTTGCCTGGGAACAATCTCAACCGTGAGTTGAACAAAAGGACTGATTGCCCTGGCTCGAACATTCTTTGCATAATTTTCTGGTCGTGCTATTTTTTCACCTTTTCTTTGTATAACTTGGAGTTCTCGTAGGCTTGAAGACGGAATTCGTCAAGTTCATTTAGCTGAAGTAGTCTCTTTTTACCTACAACTGTTTGATCGAAATTGAGTTTCTGAATCGCCCAAGTAAGCTTTATATTGTAATTCGACCGGTAAGTGACAAGCCTTTCCGTACAGTAGTTGATATGGTGACATCCCGATCGGTGTTTTATACGCAGTTCGGTATGCCCATAATGCGTCATCCAACCTGAGCGACCAATCCTTTCGAGTCGGATTCACCACTTTTTCCAAGATTCTCTTGACTTCCCTGTTCGAGACCTCAGCTTGTCCACTGGTTTGGGGATGATATGCTGTAGCTACCTTATGTTTGACCCGATACTTTGCCAAGAGAGCTGTGAATGACTTGTTGCAAAAGTGACTACCTTCGTCACTGATAATTACCCTTAGCGTGCCAAACCTTGTGAAAATGTTCTTTTGTAGGAATTTGAGGACCACCTTGGCATTGTTTGTTGGTAAAGCTGCAGCTTCAACCCATTTTGATACGTAGTCCACTGCAAGTAGAATGTACTGATTGTTCAGAGACGACGGGAATGGCCCCATGAAATCAATGCCCCATACATCAAAAATTTCAACTTCAAGAATCGTTTGTAGAGGCATCTCATTCCGTATTGAAATATTGCCCGCTCTTTGACATCTATCACATGTTTTAACAAAATGGTGGGCATCCTTGAATAGTGTAGACCAATAAAACCCAGATTGCAACACCTTCACAGCTGTCCTCTCACTTCCATAATGTCCGCCATATGCAGATGAGTTACACTCATGCAAGATGTTCTTCACTTCACTGTAAGGCACACACCTTCTAATCATTTTGTCGGCGCACTGTTTGAACAAGTAAGGATCATCCCACATGTACCATTTCACGTCATGAAGAAACTTCTTTTTCTGTTGTCTTGTGAGATCAGGTGGAAGTACGTTGTTCACAAGATAATTCGCATAATCCCCATACCAAGGAAATTCTGCATTTAGTCCAAACAGTTGTTCATCCGGGAATGATTCATTGATTTCACATTTGTCCTCTTTCAATTTCCCTTGATTTTCCAGCCTAGATAAGTGATCGGCTACCTGATTCTCCGTCCCTTTTCTATCTTTTATTTCCAGATCAAACTCTTGAAGTAGGAGAATCCATCGGATAAGGCGTGGCTTAGCATCCTTTTTCGCTATCAAATACTGAATAGATGCATGATCCGTGTAGACTATAACCTTTGTTCGATCAAATAGGCCCGAAATTTATCAAATGCATACACTACTGCAAGTAATTCTTTTTCTGTAGTTGTGTAGTTCAATTGAGTCTCTGTAAGTGTTTTACTTGTATAGTATATCGCATGAAATATCTTGTCTTAACGTTGACCCAAAACAGCCCCAACTGCATAATCACTTGCATCACACATTAGTTCAAACGGCATATTCCAATCCGGAGCGACGATCACGGGAGCTGTAGTCAGCTTTTTCTTCAACAACTCGAAGGCCAACTTACACTCCTCATCAAAGTTGAATACCGAATCCTTCTCTAGAAGACTGCACAAAGGTTTTGCCATTTTAGAAAAATCCTTTATGAATCTCCTATAGAACCCAGCATGTCCTAGAAAGCTTCTAATTCCTTTGACTGAACTTGGCAGAAGCAACTTCTCAATTGTTTCCAGTTTTGCTTTATCGACCTCCAATCCTTGCACCGAAACTTTGTGTCCCAATATTATACCTTCTTCCACCGTAAAATGGCATTTTTCCCAATTAAGGACCAAATTTGTATCGGTGCATCTTTGTAAGACCGTTACCAAATTTTCCAAACACGCGTCAAAATTATCTCCATAGACAGAGAAATCGTCCATGAAGACTTCCACATTCTTTTCCACCATATCTGAGAAGATGGCCATCATACACCGCTGAAAAGTAGCAGGTGCATTACACAATCCGAATGACATCCTCCTGAATGCGAACGTACCATATGGGCACGTAAATGTAGTCTTCTCTTGATCCTCAGGAGCGATGACGATTTGATTGTAGCCCGAGTATCCATCCAATAAGCAATAGTACGCATGTCCCGCCAGTCTGTCTAACATTTGATCGATAAAAGGTAGAGGGAAGTGATCTTTTTCGGGTTACCTTGTTCAATTTTCTGTAATCCATGCAAACCCTCCACCCGGTTACTGTTCTTGTAGGAATTAGCTCATTGTTTTCGTTTTGAACCACAGTCATACCTCCCTTTTTCGGCACACATTGCACTGGACTAACCCATTTGCTGTCTGAAATTGGGTAGATGATACCTGCGTCTAACCACTTCAGAATTTCCTTCTTCACTACCTCTTTCATGATGGGGTTGAGCCGTCTTTGTTGTTCCACGACCGGTTTTGCGTCGTCCTCCATCAAAATTTTGTGCGTACAAAAGGATGGACTGATTCCTTTAATATCAGCAATTGTCCATCCTATCGCCGATTTATATTCCCGAAGCACTCGCAATAGCTTTTCTTCCTGCAATTCGTTAAGTGCAGCAGAAATAATAACAGGTAAAGAATTTGAATTGTCTAAATATGCATACCTGAGGTGTTTAGGGAGTGGTTTCAACTCAAGAATTGGTGGTTCTTCCAATGATGGTTTTAGTTTTTCTACGGCTACTTCTTCTGCATACAACGGTTCAAACGGTGTTCTAAATCTGGAAACTCGTGGCAATGAGTCTAGTATTTGCAAGTACTCCACCACTTCTGGATCATCGACCTCTTCATCCCCCAATAACAATGTTTCTAATGGATCGTGAGCTAATCCCTTGCTCATATCTTCACCGATGATTTGCTCAATTAAATCCATTCGAAAGCATTCTTCCTCATCCGCGGGAAATTTCATGGCCTTAAACACATTGAATTTTACTTCTTGATCTTGGACCCTCATAGTGAGTTCTCCCTTTTGTACGTCTATGAGTGTCCTGCCCGTGGCCAAAAATGGTCTCCCTAGGATAATTGGTATGTTCTTGTCCTCCTCAAAATCCAGAATGATAAAGTCTGCGGGGAATATAAACTTATCCATTTTCACTAGAATGTCCTCTACTATGCCTCTCGGATATGTGACTGACCTATCTGCCAACTGTAATGTAATGTTCGTAGGCCTTGGTACAGGCAAACCCAATTCTAAATATACTGACAATGGCATAAGGTTTACACTTGCCCCCAAATCACATAAAGACTTGTTGAAATGCATATTCCCAATCGTGCATGGGATAGTAAAGCTCCCCGGATCCTTGAGTTTTGGTGGTAATTTTTGTTGTAATACCGCACTACACTCCTCAGTTAGTGCAACTGTCTCGAAATCTTCCAATTTCTTCTTCCTTGACAGAATCCCTTTCATAAATTTTGCGTAGCTCGGCATTTTCTCTAGGGCCTCTGCAAATGGTATATTGATTTCAAGTTTCTTAAAAACTTCCAAAAATTTTGCAAATTGCTTGTCTAATTTCTGTTTTTGGACCCTTTGTTGAAATGGTGGTGGTGGATAAACAATTGGCTTATTGTTCGTACTTGTTTCCTCACTCTATTTATCCTTACCCTTGCTTACTTCAATTTTTCTACTATCATCCACTTTTTCATCCGGAGTCACTGAATTTTCTGCGTTAGTGCCCTCAAGCTGTTTCCCACTCCGCAATGTGACTGCATGACACTGTTCATGATTACCCTTCGGATTTCTCTCGGTGTCACTTGGTAATGTCCCTTGTGGTCTATTATTCAATGCCAATGCAATTTGTCCTATCTGATTCTCCAAATTCTTGATTGTCGTTGCTTGATTTTTCATAGCCGCTTCATTGCTAGTAATGTATTTTGACACCAACTCCTCTAGATCTGATTTCCTTTCTTGGTATTAGGTTGGTTGTTGCTGGTTCTGAAACCCTGGTGGATATGATTGTCGTGAAGCTTGATTTTGCTGGTTGTTGCTCCATGAGAAATTGGGATGATTTCTATTACCTTGATTGTATGTATTCTGATAAGTATTTTGCGGAATTCTGTTGTAATTACTGATGAACTGCACAGCTGCTGAATTAATCGCACATTGCTCCGTTGGGTGCTCTTCCGCGCACAACTCGCATATTATTGCCATTTGTTGTGCTTGTTGTGTTTTTTGTGATTGTGTTGCTTTCACCGACTCCAACATCTTTGAAAGTGCAGCTATTTGTGCTTGCATCGCTGTCATGCTATCTACTTCTAATACCTCAGCTGCCTTTGCCTGTGTCATTCTTGTTGTGGACCACTGATAGTTACTAGCCACCATGGTTTTAATCAACTCATACGCTTCCTCGTAACTCTTAGCCATGAATGCTCCGCCCGACACTGCATCAATACTCGTCCTCAGATTCCCATGTAGTCCATTGTAAAAGGTGTTCATTTGTAGCCACTGGGGTAATCCATGATGCGGGCATTTTTTGAGCAGTTCTTTATATCTCTCCCAAGCCTCATATAATGATTCCCCATGTTGCTGTTCAAACATCGTAATCTCGTTCCTCATCTTCGCAGTTTTCGCCGGTGGAAAGAATTTTGCGAGGAATTTTTGAGCTAAATCCTCCCATGTTGTTATCGAACCGGACGGTAGAGAATGCAACCAACTCTTCGCCTTGTCCCGTAAAGAGAATGGGAACAATCGCAGTCTCACCGCATCATCCGAAACCCCATTAAACCTAAAAGTGTCGCACATTTCTAGAAAGCTGACCAGATGCTCGTTTGGATCGTCATTTGCAAAACCCCCGAACTGAACTGAATTCTGAATCATTTGTATCATCCCAGACTTAATTTCGAACGTATTTGCTGCTATTGCTGGCCTAGTGATGCTTGACTGCAGTTCAGTCACCTTGGGTGTTGCGAAATCCCTTAATGCTTTTCGATCTTCGGCTGCCATTACTGTTACCTCTTCCTTTTCAGATGTTTCGAATTCTTGCCTCGTTTCCTTGATCCACTTGCTCAACCTCTGGAACCTTTTCTCAATGTCGTCGTCAAAAGGTAGCAAATCTGGAATTTTAGACCGAGTTTGCATAAACTGTTTTCACACCTGAAACAAAAGAAACAATAACAAAAAAAATAAATAAATAAAAATAAAAAATGTCTAAGTAAAACTGGATTAATTAAACTGATATTGTAAAACTATTAAGAATTATACTAAATAGTCCCCGGCAGCGGCGCCAAAAACTTGTTGGGTAAAATCTATATACGCACAACACGCAAGTATATGTGGTCAACAAGTAATAAAGTGATGAGTAGAGTATCGTTCCCACATAGACTTATTAGCAAAAATCTCAACTTACAATTACCAATCTTCTATTAACCCTAATTTTATTAAACAAATCAAATTCAATGATTAAAAATAACTATTCTAAATTAAAAAGTAATTAAACTATCACAAACCAATCACAAATATCAAAATCTGGAATTTCAAACAATTAATGGAGAATTAGACTTATGATTTCACCCTAAGCTTCACTCTGATTTTAACACTTTTATTCCAATTCAACTCACTATTCCAGTTTATTAATCAAGAACAAGAACGTAGTATTAACCACCTCTCGATGCACTAATACCGTATTAACGTCAATCCACAATTAAGATAGAAATTCGTTAAACACCTTAAGCAACTAACTCACTATATCTCTATGTGAATTACAATTGAAGAAGGTTGAAGAATAAGTTCTCTATCCGATTACATGGGATGTCAAGCATATCTCTACCTTAACATACATCAAGTTTAAGCTATTAACAAAATCCTGAACACATGCTATATCAACTAGGTCTAGATTTGAATATCCTCTCTCGATTCCATCCAACTCCACAAAGAATTGTTGATCAAGCAATTCATAGATTCAAGCACAAATCAATATAGATACACTGGAAATAGCTTATTAAATTGGAAATCAAAGTTTACAAAACCATAGATTCACTCAACAATCCATCATAAGTCTAAAAAGTGATTTAGTTCATAATAAATGAAATAAGCACTGAATAAATCATGGAAATCATCTTTTCAATTACAAATAATAAACTAAGATGAAGAATATTGAAAAACACCCCTCACGTAGCCTAGAATCACAATCGTCTCGAAAATCGCCTTGAAATACTCCTCCAATGCTTGCTAGAAAAACTGAGATTAATCTTCATAATTTGCCTTGTGTGTCTCCAAATCTCAGAGTTTTATGTCCATTTATAAATTACCACATGTATTTTGACTATAATTTCATGCATATACAAGTCCCAAGTTATTACCATCTCTAAAACTCCACACTTGTAGCACTAGAAACCAACTAGGAGTCTTCAATTTTTGAGTACCCAGCCCCAGCTGGACATTTAGCTTTGTACAAGCCAGCCTTGGCTGGATACCCTTCTGCTATTGCTGCCCAGAAACCCAGCCCCGGCTGGATAATAAAGCATAAAAGGCCCAGCCCCGGCTGGGCACCAAGCTGTCAACCAATTTTGCTGCTAGAACATCCTATGCTAAAATTGCCATAACTTTCAAACCGGGAGGAATTACGGGGACCATGACCTATCAAATTGAAGCTATCGACGAGATCTACAACTTTTATCCTTTGAGCTTTCAGAAATAACAAACGGATGACTGTCTAAATTGCATCGTAAGCAGCTGCTACTGTGTAATGATAACCGAAACAACTCAAAACTTTGTCTTTGTTGCTAAAAACCATACTCTCGCATCCGAGCTTCCAATTAAAATGATGTAAGAAGTACCGGAATTCCAATAAAGAGTTTCTTAACATAATCCAAGTTCCACGCCACAAACAAGAAATGCACATAAAATAAACATGAAAACCCGAACTTTAACCGGAATTGTTTTTCCTTGCAAATTTTATACCAATAGTCTCTCATGCCGCTTCCAAGCATATAATCTACAAAATGGAAACAAAATGCATGAAAAGTAACTAAGAAACACGAGATTAAGCAAATAATTTAAGTAATAGATGCCGGATAAGTAGGTATAAAACCAACTTATAAACTTGCTATGGTTATGACCAGGGATTATTCGGTATAATCATGACCGTAATGTTACAAATGATGTGGTAAAAGTCATCTTTAGCCTGTAGTGCATAGATGGACTTGGTATAATTATGACCAGGGATTATTCGGTATAATCATGACCGTAATGTTACAAATAATGTGGTAAAACTCATCTTTGGCCAGTTGTGCATAGATGGATTGTTGATTGGCATGATTATGACCAGGGATTATTTGGTATAATCATGACCATTGGTGAAAACACGAATATCCTTGGCCCGTAGTGTATGGATTATTCGTGGTCGTGATACTATTGAGCTGAGTCTCAGCGTTATTTGTTTTACAGTTATAGACTGTTCATTTACTTGATTATAAATATGAATTGTGAATTTAATTATAATCTGTGGTGGTTCAGGTAAATACAGGTGATGAGAGTTTTCTTTGTCTTGGGTATAACAAAGAACTGTTGATGAGTATTGCATGAATGAAATATTAACGATGGACTTTTAATCTAGAGGAGATAGTAGACATTATATTCTACTTGACTTTTCTAATGGATTGTTGATTCCGCTGCTATTATGGTTGAAAACTTTTATCTTCTACCATATGTTCTAAATATCTGAATTAATTTGATAATTTAATTATCTTAAGTCATGATATTCTTTACTGGGCTATTTGTGCTCACCCTTTTACTTCACCACCCCTTTCAGGTAATAAAAGTGTAGCTGGGACTAGCAGAGAGAACATGGGTATAAAGTGGTGATACGAATTAGTCACAAGCCTAATCAAATTATGAAACGGTTTGGCATAATAATTGTACTGAGAATAATAAAATGTGTGTGACATATTTTATACATCATTTACTAATTGATTTTGGTGAACAACTACAGGGTGATAAGGACCCGACCTTAAAAGCGTCAAAAATACACCGCATTAGAATGAAGAGAACAGAAATATTCTCATGTTCCTTCGAGACTTGAAATATTTGTTGTTGTACTTTATATGGCATTGTAATAATTTGAGTATAAATATTGTCGTATTATATACGCTACATAATTTGTATTAAAACTCACAGTATATGTGTCGTCGTATTTTGCACGACAGTTGTATAAATGGAGTTGTCAGTAGTGTATTTTATGACGACCCAAGATGGGTGATGTATACCTATTTTGGGGGCATCACAGTTGGTATCAAAGCTTAGGGATATGATTCCTAGCTAAGATGTGAGACTAGAACTAGGAGGGAAGAGGCGGGTAATTTCTTTGCTAGTATGACCTACCTAAGTGTATTTGTTATTTAATTGGTCGGTCAGAGTATAGGGATTAATGTGGCATATCAATTAACCCTTATTTTGAAACTGTATTCTAGAATGATATCTGAAATACAGGAAATGATCAATTGATGAACCATGAGACAGAGAAAGTAGTCTGGGAGCTAGAATTTGAAATTCTTATTTCTTCATAATTTCAGGTATATACGTAAATTTCGAGGGCAAAATTTCATAAGGTGGGGTGATTGTAAGACCCCGACTTTTATGAAATTAAAGTCTAATTTAATTTAAGATTATTATTTTAAAATTTTAAAATGTTAAATTGATAAATTGTCAAATGAACATTTAATCGGATAAATGAGCAAATAAAGAGGAAAGGAAATATATTTTTTTCACCATATGGGCGGCTGATTGAATGAATATCACAGGAGGGGGACAAAAACTATATTATTACTCCCACCCATTTATTAGTCACGGGAGGATTAGAAGAATAAGAGAGAGGGAATTGAGGGCAGAAACAAAGTGGGGGACAAGGATTAGGAAAGGAAGAAAAAGAGGAGGAAAAGGGAGATGTGACACCCCCAAATTCGGGTACTTCAATTTCACAGGATTTGGTGTTCACTATACAAATATCATCTATCTATCTACCCATAATAAATGCAAGCCATGCAATAGATAGAAATAAAATCTTCCCCTTAAGGGTTACAACATCCGAATAATAATAATACAATCACAGGTTAAACTAACCTTAAACATCTGTGCAGAATCATAAACAAATAAGTCTTAAACAACATCATTAAATCAAGTCTTAAACAAAATACATCATCATATAAACAACAAGTCTTCATCACTTGCTAACTTTGCCCTTGCCTTTACTAGTGGAAGGTTCATCAGTTCTTTCGTTCTTAACTGCAATGTTATTATTAAGCAAGAGTGAGCACTATTGCCCACAAGTATAATAATGAAATAACAGTATAATAACATGCGAGTAAATCACAGACATCTGAATAAAAGCTCAACTTTTGAATCAAGAATGGATAACAAGAATCAAAAGAATTCTGACGGTCATAAGACCTTGAACTATGTCCTAGGTTATCAAGGGTTATACTTGAAACCTTTAACAGTAATAAGACTATGGACCTTTCTACTCGTACTTAGGGGGATCAGCCCTTAGTACCATACTGTGCACAATATCTTAACGCTAACACATAAGTAAATCCCTTTGCAGTCTGCACCAAAGGAAGTTTGGTTTGGATAATTCAATAAAGGTTCTGAAAATTTAGAACGTCCATCAACTAAGGACTAGTTGAATCAATAAAGTTCACTAGTCTAACAAGGTTCAACAATAATGATATTCAAACTGAATAATAATCTCAAGAGTATACAATAGAACGATTATTGTATAACAAAATCATACTTTGAAAGGATAATCAATCTTTAATATAATAATTTGAACTTGAATAATAGTAATGATAATTTACTCGAGGTAAATAATAAATTTGAACAATAATGACAAGTAGGGTTAGGAAACTTGTCTCGTGCGCAGATTACACTTTAACTAAACTCGTTCTTTGATTTAAATCCTACATATCATTCACATTCACAATACCAGTTAATTATAACTTAACTAATCATCATAAACTCATTCTCTTTGTCTACTTTGATTATTAACTATACTTAGTTAATTTACCACTTTGTCACATAATTTATACTTCATGAATAACAAGCTAATTATGTATTTAATAATTCGATCCACATGCAATTATGTTTTAAACATCTATTTTTACATCACATTATACTTCTAACATGTTTACATGTTCATTACATTAAGTTAACAATACATTGCTAGACTTAACACTTTAAAATTTTCATTTCTGGACCATTCTGCAGAATGGCGCTGCGGCGCCACGTTTATGCTATGTCTTGGCGCTGCGGCGGGATACTTGGCGCTGGACTGGTGTCGCAGCGTGGTGAACCAGAAACTGTTCTGCAATTCGCAAAAATTGCAGAACACAACCAAAAAAATTCCAATTAAATTATCACTACACGAATTTAACCATACCCACATGTTAGAATTCATATATAATCATTACCCAACATTTATAAAGTGATTTTAACCCATTAAAACACATAATAACAGAGTTTAAGCTTGCAATTTCACTGACTTTAATGTTCTTGAAGGTTTTGAAAATAAAACATGAAAATTGTCACTACGGATTCGTTATAACACCGAATCCGTTTATTTAAACTTTGGTCTCTTCGTATCAACATGCATTATTATAAGGGTGTAAATTTTAGGGATAATATCCGATCAACACATGAAATATCACATATAAGGCCATATGGCCAAAACCCAAACTCTGTACTTTTGAAAAACATATACGACATGTATTTTAATGAAACATGTGATATGGTTTACATAATATATATAATCAAATACAATTTGATAACATTTAACATATATATAAACTTATAATCATATCGTTTCCCAAATTCAGAGATTTACAGAAAACTTGAAAGCCATTTTTCTATGAAAACTCAATGACGTAAAAACAGAATTTGGTTTGGAGAAATTACCCAAAGCTTAGATTAGAAGATATGATCGCTGATGATCCTTTCACAAATACCTGATGATTACACTCTCACAATTCTCTCAATTTTTAATTCTCTCTCTCTCTCTTTGTGATTGCTTTGTTCTTAGACGTAGAAAATAGAAAATAAAAGAATACGTAATATAACAGAGGGAGAAGGGAACTGATGCGCGTAATGGTCAGTTAACCCAACATGGGTAACTGCATCCAACCACTACTAGGGCCTTGTTTGGCAACCCTTAATTGATTCAAAGTCATTTAATTTAATAAAAGCTTTATAATATAGTTTAAATCATGTCAGACCCAATTCAAATATCTTATTTAATTTAATATAAAATAAATATAATCACTTCTCATAATTTCACACAGTCACGTAATTAATTTTCTCATTAATATATAATGTCAAATTATTAATTCTCTAATTAATAATTAAATTAATTAAAATAACATTAGGCTTATTAAATATTTCTTTTAATACAATAAGCTTACATAATGACATACTTCGATAATAAAAATTCTCCACATTAATTTAATAAATATAACACATATAATTAATTTAATCTACCACAACTGCATCAATTAATTATTTAATCTAATAATTAAATCATAGAAAAATATTTATTTAATTCAATAAATATTAAAATTAATTTTTAAAATCTCGTTCGTCATATCTTTCCTCCCTTAAAAGGATTCTGTCCCCAGAATCATGACTCAATAAATTCGACCCGTTACATTCTCCTTCCCCCCTTACAAAGATTCTGTCCCCAGAATCGCTTACACATAATTAAGTAAATAAATGAGGGTAATTCTTCATCATATTCTCTTCGAGTTCCCACGTAGCTTCTTCATTATTGTGGTTCCTCCAAATTACCTTAACAGAAGGTATAACTTTATTTCTGAGAACTTGTTCTTTTCGGTCGACAATTTGAACGGGGATTTCTTCGTAAGATAAGTCTTTCTCAAAATGTAGGGGTTCGTATTCAATTACATGCTTGTAATCGGTTTTGTAGGGTCGAAACACAAAAACATGGAAGTCGTTGTGGACATTCTTGAGTGATGGAGGTAAGGCTACCTCGTACACGACTTCTCTGATTTTACGCAATACTTCAAAGGGTCCAATAAATCTTGGGCTCAATTTTCCTTTCTTTCCGAATCTGATCTTCCCATTCCAGGGAAAGACCTTCAAGAAAACATAACTTCCTGATTCAAACTCGATATTTTTATGATGTGGATCAGCATATTTCTTCTGTCGATCTTGAGCCACTACCAGTCATGCTCGGATCACTTTGACTATTTCAGCCGTCTGTTGTACCAATTCTGGCCCTAGCAATTGTCTCTCCCCAACTTCATCCCAGTAAAGCGGAGTTCTACACTTTCTGCCGTATAACGCTTCGTAAGGCGGCATGCCAATACTAGCGTGGTAACTGTTGTTGTAGCCGAACTCTACTAACGGTAGGTGATCATCCCAATTTTCTTTAAAGTCCATCACACAGGCTCTTAGCATATCTTCTAATGTCTGAATCGTTCTCTCACTCTGTCCGTTTGTTTGAGGGTGGTATGTTGTACTCATTCGTAATTGCGTACCCATGCATTCCTGAAGACGTTTCCAAAAATTTGATGTGAAGCGTGGATCCCATCTGAAACAATTGATACCGGCACTCTGTGTCTCAAAATAATTTCTTTTACGTATAACCTTGCCAACTGATCTAAGTTGAATCTAATTTTGATCAGAAGGAAGTGTGCGGATTTCGTCAGTCGGTCAACGATAACCCATATTGCGTCGTAGCCTTTCTGAGTCATCGGAAGGCCAACCACGAAGTCCATTGTAATATGTTCTCATTTCCATTCTTGGATCTCTAATGGTTGTAGCAATCCACTTGGTCTCTGATGTTCCGCTTTCACTTTCTGACAGGTCAGACACTTGGCAACACATTTTGCAACATCACGTTTCAAATTCGGCCACAAAAAATATTGTCTAAGATCTTGGTACATCTTGGTACTACCAGGGTGAATCGAATATCGTGAACTATGAGCCTAGCTCAAAATGTCTTCCTTAATCTCTTGCACTAGCGGTACCCAAATTCTACTCTCAAATCTCAGTATTCCTTCCTTATCCATCTTTAATCTCGATTTAGTTCCTTCATATATCTTCTTTGTCACCTTTATACATTCTTCGTCATGAAGCTGAGCCTCCTTTACTTTATCTAGTAGAGTTGTACCATATTGCATCTGAAATATTTTCTCATCAATCTCCATAGGATACTTCACTTCCAACTCTAGTTTCTCCATTTCTGTAATTAGCTCCTCCTGAGCAGTCAACATCATCAATTTCTCACGGCCCTTTCTACTTAAGGCGTCGGCAACCACATTTGCTTTTCCCGGATGGTATAAAATCTCACAGTCGTAATCCTTAATTAATTCCAACCATCTTCTTTGACGCATATTCAAATCCTTCTGTGTAAAAATATATTTCAAGACTCTTGTGGTCCGTATATATTTCACACTTCTCCCCGTAGAGATAGTGCCTCCAATTTTTTAAAGCAAAAACAACTGCAGCTAACTCCAAATCATGGGTCGGGTATCCCTTCTCGTAATCCTTCAACTGCCGTGATGCATACGCAATGACTTTGTCATTTTGCATCAACACACAACCAAGTCCTTTATGCGACGCATCACTATAAACAACAAAATTTCCTGTATCGTCCGGAAGAGACAACACAGGTGTTGTACTCAACCTCTTCTTCAATTCTTGAAAACTTTCCTCACACTTCTCCGTCCAACCAAATTTCACAGCTTTTCGAGTTAAATTCGTTAACGGAGTGGCGATCTTGGAAAAGTCTTGTATGAACCTTCTATAATATCCTACCAATCCAAGAAAACTTCTTACTTCCGACGGCGTCCTCGACTAGTTCCCAGTTAATCACGACTTCGACTTTGGAGGGATCTACCGAAATTTCGTTTTTATCGATCACGTGCCCAAGAAATTGCACTCATTCAATCCAAAATTTGCATTTCGAAAACTCGGCATACAACTTCCCTTCTCAATACTTCCAACGTTAATCTCAAATGTTCTTCGTGTTCTTCTTTGGTTTTGGAATATACCAAAATATCATCTATAAATACAACTACGAACTTATCCAAAAACGGCTTGAACACACCATTCATTAGTCCCATAAATGCTGCAGGAGCATTCGTAAGACCAAACGACATTACTAAAAATTCGTAGTGACCATATCGCGTTCTCAACGCTGTCCTTGGTACATCCTCTGACCTCACCTTCAGTTGATGATAATCGTTTCTCAAGTCTATCTTGGAAAAGTATCTCGCTCCCTTTAATTGATCAAACAGGTCGTCGATCCTCGATAATGGATATCTGTTTTTAATCGTGACCTTATTCAGTTCTCTGTAATCAATACAGAGCCGCATCGTTCCATCCTTCTTCTTCACAAACAACACCAGGCGCTCCCCACGGCGATACGCTCGGTTGAATGTACTTCTTGTCCAATAATTCTTGTAGTTGTACCATTAGTTCTTTCATCTCTACTGGTGCCATTCGATATGGTGCCTTCGATATTGGAGCGGTTCCGGGCGCCAGATCGATCACAAAATCTACCTCTTTATCCGGTGGAAGTCCTGGCAAATCGTCTGAAAATACGTCGACGAAGTCCCTCACAATCGGTATCTCTTCGACCTTTGGATTCTCTTTTTGACTGTCGACTATGTAAGCTAAGTATCCTACACAGCCTTGTCTTAACAACTTCCTGGCCTGCATCATCGTCAGACAACTCGCTTGTCTAGGCGACTTGCTACCAAAAAACACAACCTTTGACGGAGTCATAAGGTTAATACGCTTCTTTTGGCAATCAATTATAGCCCCATAATTTAATAACCAGTCCATTCCCAAAATAACGTCAAATTTCCCAAGTTGAATAGGGATAAGATCTACGTTCATGATATTACCTTTAATATCCACTCTACAATTCTTATGTACGTACTTAACAGGGATTATTTCTCTATTCGCAATTTCTATTGTTCATGGGGTAATCCAATTCATCCTTAGGCAAATCTAAATTCTTGGCAAAGTCATCGGATATAAAGGAACAAGTAGCACCCGAATCAAATAATACGTAAGTATTAACTTTATTGATCGTAATGATACCTGACACCACATCACGGGATTGAACTGCATCTTGCACCGTTATGTTGAAAGTCCGGGCGGTCGGTCGATTTGTTGCGGTTGGTCCGGTGATGGTTAAGGTATTTCCACTGTTATTTTCCCGGTTTACTCCTGATCCTAACCCTCCCGATCCCTTCTTGGGGACAGTCTCTTGCCAGTGGTCCTTCGAACCACAAGTAAAACAAGCACCCTTCTTTGGGTTTGGACAGTTTGGTGCTATGTAGCCTTCCTAACCACAATTGTAGCACACTTTTTTTCCTTTCATACAAACTCCCAGATGGGCTTTCCCGCAAGTCGGGCATGCTTTGATTCTTTTCTTCTGATTACCTTGTTGATTCCCCGATGATGAGCTGTCATTCCATCTTTTCTTCGGATTAAAATTTTCACCTCCTGTGCCACTTCCACTAGCCTTGTTATTAATTTCACCTTCACTCTTCTTCTTCTTCTGATCTTGATTGTACTTGGTCACCGCATCGCTTCCACCTTCAGCAAGGATGACCTTTTACAAAACTCTGGCAAATGTGTTTATCTGAAACATTGATACCTTGTTGTACACCCAAGGCTTTAGTCCTTGTTCGAATCTTCTGGCTTTTCTTTCGTCAGTGTGTACTTGATACGGGGCGAACCTTGCCAACTAGTTGAATTTAGCCGCGTAGTCCAGTACACTCATGTTTCCCTGCTTCAGTTCCAGAAATTGAACTTCCATCTGATTCTGCGAACTAGTTGGGAAGTACATCTCGAAGAACATCTCTTTAAATCTCTCCCACGTAATTACACCTTCACCTCCTCGCACTTTGTTTGCTTGCCACCAGCAGCTAGCCTCAGACTTCTGCATAAACGTTGCAAAAGCGGTCTTCTGGTCTTCTCTAACCCTAGCAACGTCGAAAATATTCTCCATTTCCATAACCCACGTTTGAGCCTCGATTGGATTCATGGAACCTTTGAACTCTGGCGGTCCCACCGCCTTGAAGTCTTTAAACGTTGTGTTTGGTGGAGCTTTAGGTTGATTATTCATGGCTCCAGTCAGTAAGTTCACCAACTGCTGAACAGGATTAGCATTGGCGTTATTGTTATTATTGGTAGACTCTTCCTGAGCCGGTTGACGCTGTTGTCTTCTCCTTGGCGGTATTTTTCTATTAAATAAACGCTTATTAGAACATTATTTATTTCTCTAAATAGTTAAGGCATTACTTAACAATTTAACATACTCATTTAACACATCATCTCAAACAACTTAATATATATTCATTCAACTCAAAAATTTTAACATCAAACTATATCATCACTGCTATTTACATCAACTATCCTGGAATAAAGAATCCACGGGATTTAAAACATTAACATATTCCTTCTTTCATAAATATATCGAAATTTACATATAAAATTAACTAAGTTCTTCACATAATTAAACAAATCATATCACTGTTGGTCAAGGTACTGATTAGCCTTGCTACGCTCCTCTTCTAAGATGTGATACATCGTCCTGCGATCCATCATGTACAATGGTAGTCCTTCGAACTAGATTGGGTACCTCAAAACTCGATCTTGGGTCTCATTCATTGCCTTGTTAAGTGTAACATATGTCTCCCCAATCTTTGCCTTCTTTGCACGACCATCATCTTCGGTACGATCAGCTCGACGTGATTCTCTTACCCAGCCTTCCTCTGCTATTTTTAGTCTTTCGGAGGTTTCCTTCAGTTTCTTCTTCAGCTTATCTATCTCCTCGGTCTTATCTTCGGTTTGACCCTTCTCATGGACCAAATCCCCATTCTACATTTCCCAGTCGTGAGTTAAGAGTCGAAATCTCCCTCTCCTTCTCCTCTAGAGTAATCTGCTGAATAATAGCTTGCTCAGTCAGATCCTGCACCTCATCTCGTAACTCTATGTTACGGTCGTATAATGTGTCGTACATCTCAGCATCAACTATGTACCGTGGTAACTCATCTTCTTCCTCTTCCTCTTCATCTTCCTCAACAAATTCCTCCTCAGGATCCTCCTCAGGATCAGCCTCAGGTTCATGCTACTGACCCACCACAGTGATCAATGGAGATGACTCCCTCTGTAACAACTGTTCCCTAACGACATGAATGTCTCTAGGCTCCTCCTCTGTCGGTACTATAGGTACTCGGGGTTCCTCCTCAGTAGGTACTATAGGTACACGGGGTTCTTCCTCCCCATCTTGACTAGCTTCACCAACATTCGACATCCTGATAACAAAATTTTAAGTTTTAGTTACTAAGTCGTATCATCTAACGCATACTTTAACACATAAACACATAATGTCTTTTATTATCTTCAATGAATTACATAAATTCATTTCTTATAACTCGATAAGAGTTTTCCATCACTATCTTCTTTCTATAAGTCTACTACCTAAGGTTGTTCCCCCGCTTAAGGTTCATAACCTACAGCTTTGATACCAACTTGTGACACCCCCAAATTCGGGTACTTCAATTCCACAGGATTTGGTGTTCACTATACAAATATCATCTATCTATCTACCCATAATAAATGCAAGCCATGCAATAGATAGAAATAAAATCTTCCCCTTAAGGGTTACAACATCCGAATAATAATAATACAATCTCAGGTTAAACTAACCTTAAACATCTGTGCGAAATCATAAACAAATAAGTCTTAAACAACATCATTAAATCAAGTCTTAAACAAAATACATCATCATATAAACAACAAGTCTTCATCACTTGCTAACTTTGCCCTTGCCTTTACTAGTGGAAGGTTCATCCGTTCTTTCGTTCTTAACTGCAATGTTATTATTAAGCAAGAGTGAGCACTATTGCCCACAAGTATAATAATGAAATAACAGTATAATAACATGCGAGTAAATCACAGACATCTGAATAAAAGCTCAACTTTTGAATCAAGAATGGATAACAAGAATCAAAAGAATTCTGAGGGTCATAAGACCTTGAACTATGTCCTAGGTTATCAAGGGTTATACTTGAAATCTTTAACAATCACAAGACTATGGACCTTTCTACTCGTACTTAGGGGGATCAGCCCTTAGTATCATACTGTGCACAATATCTTAACGCTAACGCATAAGTAAATCCCTTTGCAGGGTTGTTCATCTCAGTTTTGACATTCGAGTCCGCACCGAAGGAAGTTTGGTTTGGATAATTCAATAAGGGTTCTGAAAATTTAGAACGCCCATCAACTAAAGACTAGTTGAATCAATAGAGTTCACTAGTCTAACAAGGTTCAACAATAATGATATTCAAATTGAATAATAATCTCAAAAGTATACAATAGAACGATTATTGTATAACAAAATCATACTTTGAAAGGATAATCAATCTTTAATATAATAATTTGAACTTGAATAATAGTAATGATAATTTACTCGAGGTAAATAATAAACTTAAACAATAATGACAAGTAGGGTTAGGAAACTTGCCTCGTTCGTAGATTACACTTTAACTAAACTCGTTCTTTGATTTAAATCCTACATATCATTCACATTCACAATACCACTTAATTATAACTTAACTAATTATCATAAACTCATTCTCTTTGTCTACTTTGATTATTAACTACACTTAGTTAATTTACCACTTTGTCACATAATTTATACTTCATGAATAACAAGCTAATTATGTATTCAATAATTCGATCCACATGCAATTATGTTTTAAACATCTATTTTTACATCACATTATACTTCTAACATGTTTACATGTTCATTACATTAAGTTAACAATACATTGCTAGACTTAACACTTTAAAATTTTCATTTCTGGACCATTCTGCAGAATGGCGCTGCGGCGCCACGTTTATGCAAGGTCTTGGCGCTGCGGCACCGTGGCGCTGCGGCCGGACACTTGGCGCTGTGGCGCGGGACTTAAGGCGCTGGACTGGCACCGCGGCGCAGCGAACCAGAAACTGTTCTGCAATTCGCGAAAATTGCAGAACACAGCCAAAAGAATTCAAATTAAATTATCACTACACGAATTTAACCGTACCCACATGTTAGAATTTGTATATAATCATTACCCAACATTTATAAAGTGATTTTAACCCATTAAAATACATAATCATAGAGTTTAAGCTTGCAATTTCACTGACTTTGATGTTCTTGAAGGTTTTGAAAATAAAACATGAAAATTGTCACTACGGATTCGTTATAACACCGAATCCTTTTATTTAAACTTTGGTCTCTTCGTATCAACATGCATTATTATAAGGGTGTAAAATTTAGGGATAATATACGATCAACACATGAAATATCACATATAAGGCCATATGGCCAAAACCCAAACTCTATACTTTTGAAAAACATATATGACATGTATTTTAATGAAACAGGTGATATGGTTTACATAATATATATAATCAAATACAATTTGATAACATTTAACACATATATAAACTTATAATCATATCGTTTCCCAAATACAGAGATTTACAGAAAACTTGAAAGCCATTTTTCTATGAAAACTCAATGACGTAAAAACAGATTTTGGTTTGGAGAAATTACCCAAAGCTTAGATTAGAAGATATGATCATTGATGATCCTTTCACAAATACTTGATGATTACACTCTCACAATTCTCTCAATTTTTAATTCTCTCTCTGTGTGATTGCTTTGTTCTTAGACCTAGAAAAATAGAAATAAAAGAATACGTAATATAACAGAGGGAGAAGGGAACTGATGCGCGTAATGGTCAGTTAACCCAACATGGGTAACTGCATCCAACCACTATTAGGGCCTTGTTTAGCAACCCTTAATTGATTCAAAGTCATTTAATTTAATAAAAGCTTTATAATATAGTTTAAATCATGTCAGACCCAATTCAAATATCTTATTTAATTTAATATAAAATAAATATAATCACTTCTCATAATTTCACATAGTCACATAATTAATTTTCTCATTAATAAATAATGTCAAATTATTAATTCTCTAATTAATAATTAAATTAATTAAAATAACATTAGACTTATTAAATATTTCTTTTAATACAATAAGTTCACATAATGACATACTTCGATAATAAAAATTCTCCACATTAATTTAATAAATGTAACACATAATTAATTTAATCTACCACAACTGCATCAATTAATTATTTAATCTAATAATTAAATCATCGAAAAATATTTATTTAATTCAATAAATTTTAAAATTAATTTATAAAATCTCGTTCGTCACAGGAGAAAAGAAGGAGGAAGAAAAAAGAGAAGGAAGAAAAAAGAAGGAAGGAAGAAAAAAGAATGAATATAATCTCTCCCAGCTCCATTCTTCTTATACGAAAAATTTTCAGCCAAATGAAAGAATAGAGAGAGAGTGAGAAGTGAGAAAATGAAGAGGAAGAAGGAAATAAAGAAGAAATAAATAAAGGTAATTTTTTAATATCTTGATTATTTTAGTTTTATAGATTTTATGTAAAGATTACATACTTAGGTATGTATTGCATGTTTTAAACTTGCAAAAATATGAATCAAAAAAAAAAGAAATCTAGAAATCAAAAGAAGAACAAATATGGAGATTTTCAGAAAATTAGTTTACTACTTAATTTTGTAAAATCCATAACTCTTTGTGTATAATGAGTTAGGAGATGAGCCATATATCAAAAGAGAGCCCTGGACGTAAGCTAAACGTAGAAATTTGAATCACACAAAAATTCTTTGTAGATTTTTCATGGTGACAGTTTGAATGAAACTGGTGCGAAGGACTCATAGTCCGGAAAATTAGTGTTCTTAAGTTATATTGCGTGAGTTATAATTTTTAATCTGACTGTTGGATCGTTGTGATTTTTGGATATGTTATACATATATAAGTTGAGTATATGTCCACAAATTTTGAACCGTTAAAGATTAACGTGTGATTTGTTATGAATTTTAAGAGGTGACTGATTCAGAAATTGTTGTTTCAGAAATTTCGGTAAGCCTTTCTCTCTATGTTAGAGTAAGAATTTGGAAAAACTTTCTTTTACAAAGTTATAGAGAATTAAATTTTACATGGAAAAGACATAAGATCTGTATTTTTTTGATAAAAGTGCTAATTATTATGAATTATTAAAATTTCTGAATATTGGAGTTTATAATTGATTTATCAGAAAAATTATTTGGGCTGAAATATTTTTACAGAAAGCTTATTTTATCATCTTATAATTTCTGTAGAATTTTGATGAATTATTGAAAAGCATTAGTAATTATTATATTTTTAAACTATTTATAGTTAGTTTGAAAATAGAAGAAATTCATAGAAAATTCTATAAATGATGAAAAATTATGAAAATTGGTGAAAAATTTTATAATATTATTTTATAATTTCTGGACAGTTTTGAGAAATTATTGAATAACAAAAATATTTAATGTATTTTTAAGCTATTTATGGTTAGTTTAAAAATAGAGAAAATTCATAGAAAATTCATAGAAAATTCTATGAATGGTGGAAAATTATAAATTTTGCTGAAAAATATTATAATAATATAAAATTAATGTTGATGATGTTTTAAAGATATACATGTATGTGGAGTGGGTATTTCTATTTTAAAGCTAGTAAATGATAGTTTTTATAAATATAAGTAATTATAGAAAATGTTTGGATAATCTTAAAAATGTGAAAATTGTTTAAAAAATTCAGAATACTATTTTAAAGATTTTAGAAGTGTTAGTAAGCTAATGAGGTGTTGGGATGTAAACGCAAAAGTAACGAATGAGTTATGATAAAAATAAAAATAATATTATTGTTAAAGTAAAAATGGTGATAATACCAGAATAGTGGATTATCATATATGAGGTTTTAGATTTCTCAAGTTTTATTCACTTCTAAAGTTTTGGAAATTGAATAATGATTTTATGCGATAAATAAAGATAACTTGAATGAATTATTAGTTAGTTTATATGTTATTTGAGATAAACATGATATAGTGTTGATCCATACTATTAATAGAATTTAAATTGTTTATAGTAAGGTATTGATTTGATTTTTCCGTATGAAGTCACTATGTATTTCATTCAATAATTGTCACAGTAGTTATTGCATAGTGACTCATATTATTTGATATTATAAAACCAGTTGGCAGTATTATGAGTATTTGTTAATAATTGTGAATAATTATTGAAAGATTGAAAATGTGTAAATAATTGATGAATAAAGGTATTGATTAAAGATAAGCACATTTTTGTTCAATTTTTTTCTTTTTACAAAAAATAAATTGGCAGGACTTGCCGACACTCTATTTTTTTAAAGTAGTATGAACCATAACTCTATTATTGAATAAATTTTGTTAAAACGTGTACAATGTGATGCCCCCAAAATTAGGTATACATCACCCATCTTGGGTCGTCAGATACATGGTACAGAATTCAAATACAACTTAATAATACAACTGTCATGTACAATACGACAAAATATAAACTGTGAGTTTGAATACAAATATTGTCTACTAGAGAGTATACAAACTCAAAAGGAGTCCTCATTCACACTATTTCACAGAATAGTGAGGACTACTAATGCACCATCTAGGACCATCACTCCGTTCCCCGACTCATCCCAGCTATATTCTCATTTCTTGAAGAAAACAGTGAAAGAAAGGGTGAGCTCAACTAGCCCAGTAAGAAATATTATGACTAAAATAATGCAGAATAAATTATCATTAGCCTTAAACAGTGTTAAACTGATACAATATAACAAACATCAAGTTTAACTGCAGCAGAACAAACAATCCATTAAAAGAGTCAAGTAGAGAATAAAATCTACTATCTTTTATGATTTAAAAGGTTTTTCATCACTTTTATCGCTGGGACTCAACTTAATAAATAATCCACATCATCGAATCACCCCTAACTACGACCAATGATATTTTTTAGTATCACGACCACGAATTATCCATGCACTACGGCTTAAGATAATCATGTTTTCATCAACGGTCCTGATCATGCCATAAAACAATTCATCTTTGCACTACGGCCAAAGAGAATCCATAATCATAATCATACCAAAAACTGTCCATCAATGCACTATGGGCCATTGAGGACTTTTTCCACACCATTTGTAACATTACGGTTATGATTATACCGAATAATCACTGGTCATAATCATACCAAGTCCATCTATGCACTACAGGCCACAAATGACTTTCAAAAAAATAAACATGAGGATGATGACAATGATATAAGAATTCAATAAAACAAGTTCAAGAATTAATTTATGGCAAAAAGCACCTTTTGGCCACTGTGGTTATAGTGATTTAACGAATTAGCCACTGTGCTTTTAAAATATTCAATTAGCCCACTAAACTTTTTAAAAAGTAACAATCAACCCATTCCGTCCAAAAAATTGGATGGACGTTAACAGCTGGCTTTAAAAAAAAATTAAAATGATGTGGTAATTACGTGGCAAAAGATTTTAAAAAAATTAATGCTGACGTGGCAAAAAATACATAATATTCATTTTAAAGTTTAAAAATAACAAAAATATAATAAAATAAAACAGATTTTTTTAAAAAATATTATTTTTAATAAAAATAGATTTTTTTTAAAAACATCATTTTTTAAAAAAATATAAATTATTTTAAAAAAACGAAACATTTGTAAAAAACAGATTTTTTTTAAAAAAAAATAAAAAAACAGATTTTTTTAAAAAACAAATTTTTTTAAAAACAGATTTTACAATTTTTTTAAAAGCAGTTTTTTTAAAAAAACAATTTTTTTTAAAAACAGATTTTTTTTAAAATTTTTTTTTTTGAAAAAACAAATTTTTTAAATTTTTTTTTAAGAAACAGATTTAAATTTTTAAAGTACAAATTTTTTAAAAAGCGTACTTTTTTTTAAAAACACAATTTTATATAAAAGCAGATTTTTTTAAAAAAAATAATTTTTTTAAAAAAAATAATTTTTTTAAAAAAATACTTTTTTAAAAAAACATATTTTTTAAAAAAAACAATATTTTTTAAAAACAGATTTTTAATTTTTTTTTTTTTTAAAACAGATTTTACAAATTTTTTAAAAAATAGATTTTTTTTAAAAACAGATTTTAAAAAATCTGTTTTTTAATTTATTTTTTTAAAAAAAATATTTTTTTTAAAAAAATTGTTTTTTTAAAAAATTATGTTTTTCAAAAAAAGTACATTTTTAAAAAAAAATCAGTTTTTTTTTAAAAAACACATTTTTTAAAAAAAAATACTTTTTTAAAAAAAATAATTTAAAAAACAGATTTTTTTAAAATCTGTTTTTTAAAAAAATTGTAAAATATATTTTTAAAAAAATTTGTTTTTTTTAAAAAAACTGTTTTTAAAAAAATTTGTCAAATCTGTTTTTAAAAAAATTTGTTTTTTTTAAAAAAACTGTTTTTAAAAAAATTTGTCAAATCTGTTTTTAAAAAATTTGTTTTTTTAAAAAAATCTGTGTTTTAAATTTTTTTTTTTTTTAAAATTTGTTTTTTACAAAAGTTCCGTTTTTTAAAAAAAATTATGTTTTTTAAAAAAAACTTTTTTTATTAAAAATAATATTTTTTTAAAAAAATCAGTTTTATTTTATTATTTTTAAAACTTTAAAATGAATATTATGTATTTTTTGCCACGTCAGCATTAATTTTTTTAAAATCTGTTGCCACGTAATTACCACATAATTTTTAAAAAGTTTAGTGAGCTAATTGAATATTTTAAAAGCACAGTGGTTAATTCGTTAAATCACTATAACCACAGTGGCCAAAAGGTGCTTTTTGCCATTAATTTATCTGGGAACAGATAATGTCCAAATTATCAACATGATACTGCTTTGTAGAGTAAAATTCAAGAATGATCAGAAGAATATTTTCATGAAAAGATATTGGATGAAGCGCAAATATCAAGGATATTCCACTAATTTCATGGAGTATAGAAGTCAAAACTTTAACCAAATGAGTATAATAAAGAATTGAATAACAAAAGAAATCACCATGCATGCGGTACTTCGCATAGACAGGTTATTCCAACAGAATAATAATTAACGGAACCAGGTCATGCGTAAAGCGCAGACAGGATGTTCCAACAGAATAATAAAGAACGGAATAATAACAGAAATCACCATGCATGCGGTACTTCGCATAGACAGGTTATTCCAACAGAATACCAATAAATACGGAACCAGGTCCGGCGTAAAATGCACAGACATGATATTCCATTAGAATAATAATAAAGACAGAACCAGGTCCGGCGTAAAACGCACAGACAGGATATTCCAACAGAATAATAAAGAATGAAATAATAGAAGAATTTCACCAAGTATAGGGTATCCCGCGTATACAGGTTATTCCAACAGAATAATAAAGAATAGAATAACAAAAGTTCACTTCATGAATAAGAAAGAAAGAATACCCTTTATGAGTACAACAAATAATATTCCCTACCTTAAGAAGAAGAGTACTGGATATATGAGTAGTGAAGTAGCAGAATATTTTTCTTCTTTCTCTCTATAGTTTATCTCTATAGAGTTTCAGTGAATTCGTAAGAAATAATGAAGGAATGAGCTTCTATTTATAGAAAAATGGATTGCATAGTAACTAACTCATGAACGATCCAGATTGATTTACTTTAATCTGACGGTCCATATTTAAAGCAAAATCTTTTAAATAAAATATAATATATTCTATTTATAATCTAATAAAATGAATAACTTTATAAAAGATTTTACTATGCAGGCACTATACAAACACTATGCATAATAAAATAAAATATATTCTAATTATTATCTAATAAAATAGATAACTTTATAAAAGTATTTTGTTTTATATAAAAAGATTTTACTATACAAACACTATACATGCACTATGCAAATACTATGCAGACAATATGCAACACTATGCAAACACTATGCATAATAAAATATAATATATTCTATTTATAGAATAACTTTATAAAAGTATTTTGTTTTATATAAAAATATTTTACTATGCAAAATATTATGCAGACACTATGCAACACTATGCATAATAGAATATAATATATTCTATTTATAGAATAACTTTATAAAAGTATTCTGTTTTATTACATTAATAATACCAATAAAACAAAACTGAATGACTTATCACGTAAGCATCAATAATCAATATCGTGTGCTACTATGCAACCACGCGTATTACTGTACTTTTACTACCGAGTAGTTCAACAGTATTAACGGTAAAACTTTCGCCGTTATTTTAATAAAATATTTTTGTCGTTTTCTCAATCAGACAATAATTCTATTGTGGGGTCCACCAATGATTGTGCCGTTGCACGAAAATTCCCTGATAAAATATTCCCCGACCAATAAAATATAATATGACAACTTGCATACTTTGTAAAATTTATAAATACTACTCATAACTGTAACATTATCTCAAATCCACACCATAATATTAAAAAAATATTTCGAGAAAATTTAATCTTTATTCATAAAATCTGGGGTCTCACATACAAGTTGGTTTAATTTTCTTTGTGGGACCATAAATTCCATTACCGTTATTATATACCTCATTTGGATATTTTGTCAAAGAGGGTGTGCTAGTTGTTTACTAAATTTTCAGTATAAATAGGTTGCTCGGTTGAGTAACTAAACACACACCATCACTACACCAAAAATATAGAATTCTTTTACTTCAATATTGTGAGTATAATATTGTGAGTATTTCTATTGAGTGAAATGTTACTCCAAGTGTAGATAAGGATTGCAAACATTATTTAAGTTGATCAATTTCACAGAAATCATAATCAAGTCAAATACTAAGGTAAATGATATCATTATTGTGGTAAGAGGGTATCATTTTTATGGTAAAAATAATATCATTTTCTTTCATAGTCCATATTATGGTAAGATATTATTTTTTTATTCAGTTTATCATTAAATGGTGAAAAGTCTTGAAAGGATTAGAATATCCTTAATAGTTTATGCTTCATCTAATATTGTGTTAGCAATTTTGACTCTGGATAATTAAGTTGAAAATCACTAAGATCTATGTTATCTTATTATTCTAATTATTTATGTTTATTCATTATATATATCATTGTCATTATCCTCATACTTATATTGTGATGAAAGTCATCTTTGGCACGTAGTGCATAGATGGACTTGGTATGATTATGACAAGAGATTATTCGGTATAATCATGACCGTAATATTACAAATGATGTGGTAAAAGTCATCTTTAGTCCGTAGTGCATAGATGGACTTGGTATGATTATGATCAGGGATTATTCGGTGTAATTATGACTGTAATGTTACAAATAATGTGGTAAAAGTCATCTTTGGCCAGTTGTGCATAGATGGACTGTTGATTGGCATGAATATGACTAGAGATTATTTGGTATAATCATGATCATTGGTGAAAACACGAATATCCTTGACCCGTAGTGCATGGATTATTCGTGGTCGTGATACTATTGAGCTGAGTTTCAGCGTTATTTGTTTTACAGTTATAGACTGTTGATTTACTTGGTTATAAATATGAATTGTGAATTTAATTATAATCTGTGGTGGTTCAGGTGAAGACTGGTGATGAGAGGTTTCTTTGTCTTGGGTATAACAAAGAACTGTTGATGAGTATTACAGGAATGAAATATTAATGATGGACTTTTAATCTAGAGGAGATAGTAGACATTATATTCTACTTGACTTTTCTAATGGATTATTGATTCCGCTGCTATTATGGTTGAAAACTTTTATCTTCTACCATATGTTCTAAATATCTGAATTAATTTGATAATTTAATTATCTTAAGTCATGATATTCTTTACTGGGCTATTTGTGCTCACCCTTTTACTTCACCACCTCTTTCAGGTAATAAAAGTGTAACTGAAACTAGCAAAGAGAACATGGGTATAAAGTGGTGATACGAGTTAGTCATAAGCTTAATCAAATTATGAAACGGTGTGACATAATAATTGTACTGAGAATAATAAAATGTGTGACATATTTTATACATCATTTACTAATTGATTTTGGTGAACAACTATAGGGTGGTAAGGACTCGACTTTGAAAGCGTAAAAAATACATCGCATTAGAATGAAGAGAACAGAAATCTTCTCGTATTCCTTCGGGACTTGAAATATCTGTTGCTCTACTTTATATGGCATTGTAATAATTTGAGTATAAATATTGTCGTATTATATACGCTACAATATTTGTATTGAAACTCATAGTATGTGTCGTATTTTGCACTACAGTTGTATAAATGGAGTTGTCAGTAGTGTATTTTCTAACGACCCAAGATGGGTGATGTATACCTATTTTGGGGGCGTCACATTTGTTATCACCGCTTCGATGACTGCTACCACTGGTATTATCATTTTGTCAGCTACTCTCTCTTGGTTGGGTTGACTCGTTATCGCGCTCCAATAACTGAGCCATATTTACGACATCTGAATACAAACACAGTTTGTGAAAAATTAGATATTGACGTATCTCGGGTTTCAACCCTCTTAGAAACATCCGTGTCATTCTCTCCTCATTATCAACCAAATGGGATGCAAATCGGGACAACTCGACAAACTTATCTTCGTACTGCGACATGGTCATATTGTTTTGCTCCAGCTTGATAAACTCTACCTCCTTTATGTGACGAATACTTTCGGAAAAGTACTTATTGTTGAACAGTTCTTGGAACTTCTCTCAAGACATCTTCAGTGCGGCAGGTTGAGTACGCTTTACTGATTCCCACCAATAATCTGCCTCTCCTCGCAACATAAAGGTGGCAAATGAAACCTTTTGCTCCTCGGAGCATCCCAAGACATCAAATATCTTGGTGATCTACTTTATCCACGTCTCCGCCTTAAGTGATTTTGGCTCTCCAATAAACTCTGGTGGTCCCAACTCCTTGAACTGTTTAGCGGTGACCGTCCGAGAGTTGCCAGTGTTTCCACCTGTATTTTGAACAGGAGTGGCTCTCGTCTGATGTTGCATGAATTGCATAAAGCCTCTGAACATCCCATCATTCATCATTTGATCAGCGTTGTTGTTTTCCTAAAGATTATTACCATCTGATGCACATTATCTTGTGTATTGATCATTGGTGACTCAACAGTCTCATGTGCTTCATTGCTTATCTCAACATTTTTGAATGCCATTTTCAAATATTGCCACAAAACAAGAGTTAATTGACATGTCACATATTATCTCTAGACAGTATTCAAACTCAAATGGAGTTCTTATTACATTTATTATCACACCATTTCACTGAATAGTGAGGACTACTAATGCAAACACCTGGACCGTTACTCCGTCCCCGACTAGTCTCAGCTATATTCTAATTTCCTGAAGAGAACAATGAAAACAAAGGGTGAGCTCAACTAGCCCAATAAAAAATATTATGACTAAGATAATGCAGAATAAATTATCGTTAGTCTTCAACAGTGTTAAACTGATAAAATATAATAAACATCAAGTTTAACTGCAGCGGAACAAACAATCCATTAGAAGAGTCAAGTAGAGCATGATATCTACTATCTTCTATGATTTAAAAAGTTTATCATCAATTTATCGCTGAGACTCAGCTTAATAAATAAACCATGTCATCGAATCATCCATGCACTACGGGCCAATGATATTCATTGATCATCAATGGTCATTATTATACCGAATAATATATGGTCATAATCATACCTACAACTATCCATCAATGCACTGGCTAATGATGATTTTTACCACATCATTTGTAACATTACGGTCATGATTATACCAAACAATTGTGACGCCCCCAAATCCAGGTCCCTTCGAACCTCGGATCCGGTCCGCCACGATACTACTATCGTTTAACTATTTATATTTTTCATTCATAACTTAATGAGTAAACTTTACTTATTACAATTTAGAATATAAATTCTTTCTATTACCAGGATCTGTACAATGACCCCAAATTTTTATAAGTTTATAATCTTGGTCATTTACTATTCTTGTATTACATCACATTCGATGTTATATAAATATGCGGAATAATTTAAACTTTTTCAATCTCCTTTGAAATAAATCTTTTATTGATGTCTTAACTTGAATAAATTATAGGAATAAAAGAGCACATCAACACAAAACCCAATTTTACAAAGTGATTTTCAAATACCAATAGAAGAAACATTAATCGGATAATATACATAAATATACAAATATACACACACAAAAGACAGAGCATCCAATATTCTTACAAAACAAATTAGTTATACCTTTGTTTACAATATTCACTTTTTTTGGTCTTCCATATTGCTGAGCAAACATCATCTTATATACGACTCTCATTTCTAATGGAACTTGTTGTTTGATTAAGTTGGTTAGACCGTTAATAGAGCACCTTACTGTCAAGTCAAGGACGCACCTAAGGTACCTGGTACTAGCAGTAGTTACAATTGTTTTAGCCATACAACAACATATTACTATTAATGCATCTTACTAAGATAAACACTTTTACAATTGTTTTAGTGATACGACAACATATTTGTGCTCCGGATTATCTGCTTCCTAAAAGAATATAATTATACACAAATACATTATACATACAGCAGTTATCCCTCGCCATGAGAAAATACAGAGAAAGATAGAGAAATTTGGAGTGAATCATAGCAATCAATAATATCAAAATTCATATTTTGAATGTTGAACATGAAAATCTCAGTACTGAAGAAAACACAAGCAAAAATAATAACCTACTTATTATTATTATTATAACTTAGATTCAAATTTCGCAAAGTTTGATTACAAAAATATGAATATCACAGTACTGTTGAATCAAATAACAAATAAATAACCTTTAAAATATTGATTACACAATACACAATAGTAAATTAGAACAAAGAATAAAGAACAAGTTGGCCCTATATTAAATTAGACAAATTAAAGACTTTAGAACTCACAATTTAAGGAACACGAAGTAGTAAAGATAAGATCCCGTCCAGGCTCGAAGTCGCAGATGAGGTTCCGTCCAGATTTTGGTCCGACGTACGATTAGGGCAGAAACATAGATGAAAAATTGAGATTTGGGGTTATGGCTTTTGGGTTAGAGGCTTAGGTTATGGTAGAAACAGATATTAGATATTGAGATATGAGATTTTGAGGGATGATCGGATCGGATGAGAGATCGAGAGCTCGACTGTTCGAGATCGAGAGAAGTCAGGGCTGAGAAATGAAATGAGAGCTTAGAGTTGAGACCCTTGTAAGGACTAATATTATTTTAAGTTACTTTAGTCGGTTATTCAGTTTAACCGAATAAGTCAGAATTGATATCCGCATTAATTAACCAAAAATCGTAATAAATTTCGGATATAATCGAATTGTTAAAAATAATTGAATTATTTAAAAATTTCGGTTAAATTATTTCGGTTCGGTAATTCGATTATACCTGTTTTTTGCTCATTCCTACTAGTCGGGGTGTGGAGTGATGTGCCCAGACAGTTGTTTTAGCAATCCTCACAGTATATGTGTTGTCGTATTTTGCACCACAATTGTAATAATAAAGTTGTAGTTATTTTCTGTAACATATATTTTGACGACTCAGAATGGGTGATGTATACATATTTTGGGGCGTCACAATTATGATTACATAATAATTAATATTTAAAAGTATACTACGTGTTATAAAATATGTTAATGATTAAACTTTAATTACCAAATTTATTTCATATAGGAGACATTTAGTTAATTAATATTAAAAATAATTATGACATATACATTAATGACTAAAATTTAATTAATTTTAAAAGTAAAAGTTATAATAGTAAATTATTACTCTACAACAATTTTATTTTTAAATAACTATATATTTAAAATATAGAAAAAAATTTATGAGAAAATAATAATTAATCTTAAAATGCATAATATATATTACAAAATATATCAATGATTAAATTTTACTTACTAATAACTGGTTACTTATATTAGTTATTAAAATTTAGTTACCTTTCAAAAGTAAAAATTTCAATGTTAACTTATATGCTACTATAATTTTGTTTTATATATAAAAAAATTTTAAATTGAAAAAAACACATAACTACAACTTATTTGTGATTATTTGATAATTATTTGTTTGAAGAATAGTTGTAGTCATTCTAATAGAATTTAAAATTCAAAAATATTTTTTATAGTCATCATATATCATATCATAAGCATACGTATGAATTAAAAATAATTTCATTTAAAACATAAACCATCATGTAAGGCTATAAACGAGCCAAACAGTTCAGGCTCGATTCGGACTCGACTCGAAAAAATACGAGCGAGACTCGGATTCGTTAATAATATGATCCAAATCTGAGCATTAAAATAGTTCAAATAAAAATATGAATAGAATCTGAGCAAGATTATACTCGACTCGTTTAATATTCAAACTATTCGAATTATTGACTGTGATTCGATACATACTCGATTAATACATATTCGATTAGATGTTCAATACATTCTCTTAGGATAATTAGTTATTATTTTGTTTTATTTTTATTTTTAATTGTGATTTTATATTTGTAAAGTGTAATAATAAATATGTTTTCTCATTTATAAGTAAAATAATAAATTCAATTTATAATTATATTTATTATAAAACTAATTATTATGTGATAACTCGAATTCGAGTTTGATTTTTAAGTTTGCGAAGTAGTTTGAAAAAATATTCGAATCGAATCGGGTCGAATTCGAGTAATAAATATTAGACTCGAATTGAATCTGAATACGATTTTTTAAATATAATTTGAATTCGAGTTTGAGTTATTTCTAGTCGAATTTGAGTACATGTTCGCTCAGTTGGAGTCGTTTACACCTTAGCATCATGTACCAAATAAATTTCCCAAAGTGTATCATGTAAAAATTGACTTCGCTCAGAACCCAAAGCAAGGAACGGTTCGGTTCTCGACGTGCGTACAAAATTCAAAATTCCCTCTCAAGCGGAAAAGAAGTCCAATGAGAATTTAGGGCAGTCCAAAACAAATGAACATACAGTAGGGTGCTTTTCTACATCTGAAGGCTCAAATAGCAGCAGAACCATAAAAAATAGCTTTAACGAAAGCAAATCTCTATGGCGGAGAAGAAGAAGTTAGAGCCACTGAGTCTCAACCAGCGGCATAATCGTCTCCTCTTTGACCTCTCAGCTTCTCACTCCAGGCCCAAACCCCATGATTTTGGTATAATCATATCTTTCTCCCTTTCCGGAGTAAATAATTGGGTATTTATTTGATATATTGGTTCAATGTTTGATTTTACCAGAAGAAGATGTGGTGGAATCGAAGGTGAAGCTCGAAAGTAGAAGACGCCTTTGCAAAGCTTCCTCATCGAGTGATACTCAAAACGACGACGTTCATCATTTTTCTGGGATTGCTGATTTTGATTCTCCTTCTCCTAGTATTAACACTATCTCTACCTCTCTCTATGTCTCACTATTTGTTTCCATGTTCTACATATTGACTATTTTGAACGTTTTAGCAGATGAAAACGTAATAGAATCAAACGTCAAGCGCGAACCTATACAAAATGAGCAAAATGACGTTCCTCGATTCTTTGGCGATTTTGATTCTCCTTCTCCTGGTACTGTATTTATCTATCTGATTATTATGTCTCTTTTATTTTTTTATGCGAGTATGCTATATCTTCCTAGGATCGGATTAGGGTGAAATTATCACACCACATTCTACTATGAAATTCAATAGTTTTTTACTGCATTTGTTATAGCAAATGTTGCATTTTAAATCTAGATCTCTTGTTGCGGGCCAATGGAATTTGCTATAACCAATGCAACAAAAAGTATAGAACTTCACGTTGCGACAATTTTACCCTAACTGGATCCATCTTGCTATAAAGCACGACTTTTGTTGGAAGTAGATTTAATGACACATTATGGAAATATGTGTAGATATATGGTAATCTGTTTCCACTCAAAAGATATGATTTTCCTTTATACATTTGTACTTATGTTTGCTTGCATGGATTTGGACAACCTTTATTAGTTGGATGGAAGACATTAATAGTTGAGCATGAAGGGGACTGTGAGAATAATGTACTCAATCGTTCAGGTAGGTTACTCTGTTTATATCCCTGAGTTTATGTAGTTTTAGATGTTTATAGTTACTTTTACATTGTTTAAAGAACAGTAGAATTATGAAAAATTGAAATAAGTGTCACTACTTTACTGAATTTCAATGTGTGGATTTTATGCAACCAAACATAACATTGCAAAGTATAAGTCTCTTTTATCTTTGGTTTAGTCTTTGGTTATTTATGCGCTTTGGTCAATTAAACAGTAGCAAAAATGAAGTCAAAGGCCAATAAAGAAGGGAATGGTTTATCTGTTGATGGTGAGAATAGGGTTTCTCTTGACAAATTTACGAGTTATGGAGTTACTAATTTTGCTTCTCAGCCTGGTAATTTCTCTCTTTCTCTCTCTCTCTCTATATATATATATATGTATGTATTTATGGTTTTGTGTTGAACTTGGAAAGTGTGAGGCTAAATAAAGGACAGGATAAAGAAAAGTGGAAGTAATGAAAGATGAGATAGTTTTCCACTTTTCAATATATTTAATTTTGGCATTATACTCGATTAACTGTTTGCCTTATTTTACTTTTTACCCCCTCCCGCTTCTTCCAATTATATATAGAATTGATATAGTTATGCTTGTGTCATTTGGGATTCTAAATAATGAAAGAACTGATGAATTACAGAAGAGGACAAGCCTTTGAAGGTTAAGATTGAAGGTAGACGCCGACTCTACAAAAAAGTTTCATCAAAAGATAACTATGAAAGAGATGGGAAAGACATATTTATAAACGATGAACCAAATTTTTCAGCAATTGCAGATTTTGACTCACCTACTCCACTGAAAAAAGTTGCAGAAATTGCTGACAGTGATGGTAATGAAATTAGGGATATTCTTAATGATTTAAGTGCAAGGCTTGAGATTCTCTCAATTGAGAAGAGACCCCTTTCTAAAAAAATTGGACAGGTTGAGGATTCAGCTGTGTACATGAATGAAGGCAAGAATCAACATAAAAAGGAGGAAGTGGTGCAATATATGAGTACTGGTTCTTCCTTTTCACTATCTGACCACTTTAATCTTAGAAATGGCGTTAATACAATGAATAATGATCGTAACAGGGGAACTGTGTTGCAAGATGAGTCTGAGAGTACCAAAATTGTTGGTAGGGTCAATAGTATCAGCAATTTTGGTGAAGGACAAAAGAAGAATGAAATTGAGAGGGTAGGTGGAGACATATTCCCTACAGAAAAATCTGTTGGTTCGAATTTCAATCAACAAAGAGAAGACAATGATGATGATTGTGCGGTTATGAGTGGTCAAAACATTTCTCATAAATTAGATACGCGACAAGGCGTGTCAAAACAGGAGACTGATGATTCTTGCAAGGTTGACATACTGGATGTTGATGTAGAAAATTCTATTTCAGGAGACGAGAATTCAATTGTTTTGAGTGGCCCAAAGTTTACGTACAAGTTACGTGGTAAAATTGCAAACATGTTGTATCCTCATCAGCGTGATGGATTGAACTGGCTCTGGTCACTTCATTGCCAAGGTAAAGGTGGCATCTTGGGCGATGATATGGGTCTAGGGAAGACAATGCAGGTAAAATTGATAACTCTTGCTGTTGAGCTGTTGTTCTTGTTAAATTATCCATGTTTATGAGATGATTATTGCATCACCTTGCACCTCATCTCAGATCTGTGGCTTCTTAGCTGGCCTATTCCAGTCATCTTTGATTAAGAGGGTACTAGTTGTTGCTCCCAAAACACTATTACCGCATTGGATCAAAGAACTATCAGCTGTGGGCCTTTCCAAGAAGACAAGAGAGTGAGGCTGCTTGGTTCTATCTTGTGAATAATATTGTAATATGCTTGTTAAGAGATGAAGTATGAAGAAATATTGTTACTAACCTACTAACCTTTCCTTTTACACAGATATTTTGGGACTTGTGCAAAAGCTAGACAATATGAGCTTCAATATATACTTCAGGTATTCCCTGTCTTTTATAACTGTTACTTAATAATGATAAATGAAAGGGACTACTAAGGCGTGACCTATTCTTTTCTAAGGAGGTCAAATGGATATAAACCTTTAAACTTGGACAACTATTTCTGAATTTCTGAAAAATAAGGTGGGTTAAATAAATGAAGGATTTTTCAAGGTGGCAAAGTTTTTTAGTACTATAGTTTTGTGCCATTTTCTAAAGAACCTTCCAATACTGTTTTGGTTATTTATTTTTTATATTTTCTCAAATGTTAAGGGGCCAATTGACTTCCTTACAATCAAATGTATATGTAACATAATATACACTATATTTTCAGAAAAAGCATGCTCTTCTACGGACTTGTGAAATAAAGTGTATGTATATGTGCTATGGGAGATGCTGAACCTGTGTGGATTTTTTAAATATGTAGCAATCTTTGTAGACACAAAAGGCGCCAATTTCTAATGACAGTTTCAAAGCAAAATATCAATTTGATTTCTTTCAACTTGAGTTCAGGGTTAGATTCTGTTCATGTGATAGTGTTCAATGAGGTCATTTTTTTTCATTTTTATTTCTTTTTTCAATGTAATTATTAGTCATATTTTACGATTTAATTTGAGCAAAGTAATTTTTAAATGCTCATACTCGGTTTTCCAGATGTGTACTGTGTCATAACTTGAATGTTTTTGATTGCCTTTGCGTCACTTGTAGGACAAAGGTGTTCTTCTTACCACTTATGATATTGTCCGGAGCAATGCAAAATCTTTACGTGGAGATTATCATTTCCATGATGAGAGAAGTGAGGATGATACCACTTGGGATTACATGATACTGGATGAGGTAATTTTGTACTTTGATTTGTTGTTCTGTTGTATTGCTCTATCATTCTATGAATTTTTTGTATGCACTTACACTAATACAAGCTGGCATGTTAGCACACAAACACAAGCTTACATGTTGCTATATCGTTTATGAATTTTTTGTATAAACTTTCACAAACACAAGTTGACATGTCAGCACACAAACACAAGCTTACATGTTAAGATTATGCCACCTATTTGCTATCAGAATCTACACATAACAATGTCATGTATTATGTCATAAAGCTCCTCCTAGAACTACCTCTTTTCCTACGGTTGTGAAAATGTAAATGATTTGACATTACTTTACAAGGCTAAAAGTCTTTGTGAATCTGTTTGTAAATAATTTGGAATTGACAGTAACGAGTCTTGGCAATGACGTTGGTTAGTAGTCACTAGCTGTTGGCGGTAATCATGAGTTTTGACAAGAATGTTACTCACCAAGGTTATTAGAACTGGACCGGATCGGTAAAAACCGGAACCAGTCCACATTCCGGTCTGGTTTAGAGCAATTAAATAGTTTAAACCAAAATCCGGTCAGACCTGGTGACACGACGGCTGAATCGGTTGACCCAGTGAATCTGGTTTATCGGGTTTTTACCAGTTCCCTACATTTTTTTTAGTTTAAGCCTTTGAATTTGATTGAATGTATCCTAGAAATATTTATGTTCATGTGTTTGATTTTATCACTCTTGAGTTTTGAGTTACGATCATGATTTAATATCTTTCTTTTCATATAGATTTAGTATTTATTTGAATTGTATAAAGTAAACATTGTACAAATAGGTTTTATTTTGTAGATAAATTGATTAATTTTACATATTTACTAAATATTATATATAATATAGAAAATACAATAATAATTAATATACTTAATTATTTATTACATATTAATGACGTCATTGGGTCAATAACGGTTCGGTCACTTGTTGGACTAGTAACCCATCCTCCTGGTACTTTTTTGGTTTGATAACTGGTCCCGGTCTGAAAACATTGGTAATCACTACCCATCGGTGTTTTGTAATGACTGTTGTTTCACAAAGGTGCTGAGTTTCTTGTAAATGGTTAGTCTTCTTTTAGATTATTTAGAATTTAAGTCCTCCTAAATATGGAACCTTATATTATTCATGCAGCGGATGGTTAAGTGTTGCTTGCAACTGATGGAGTCTGATCCCAGCTCTAGAATAAAACCATATTTGTCACACAAATCTTTTAAAACATTCAAAAAGCACATTTACAAACAATAAAGTACAATCATTTCTCGAGTTTAATTGATCATCTTTCTTCAAATGTTTGTAGTACAAATTTTAAGGTGCATCAAAATCTCATTTATATAATATATATTTCAAATATAATAATTTTGTAAAATTATTTCCAAATAAATTAAATAAATATGTTTTCAGATCATCTTAATATCCTTACCACAATCCACAAACACTAAACTAAGGAGTGTCAATTAATTCTTGATGATTGGAGAACGATGGTTTTCTAAATTATTGTTTAACATCTAAAGTGCAATTGAAAATATGAAAAATATTAAATCAAAATATATATTCAATAGGTTTTAAACTCTATGCTGCAACATGGTTTGTAGCCATGACATTCAATTTGAAATGGATGGAGTGTCAAACATCTGGACCTTCTATAGAAAACTTGAGTAGAAGTACTAATTAAAGTAAGATGATATCTGACAAACGAAATTAGAAATCTGAACTAACTCTTGCTAGAGTTAAATTATCTTGTGATGGAAATGGATCCCAAATGCATGTAGATAACTACTTGTTTTTGTTTATATTGAAAGCCTTGTCTCTTATTGTTTTGAATTGTTATTCTATGAAATTAATTATTATTATTTTTTAAAATTATTTACTATCAAAGTGAGTGAAGGGGACATAGAATCGTACCATGCCTCAACCTGTCAAGAGTAGGCCCATATAGGCTATTGAAGATATCTTCAATAAGATGGTATATTCTCCATCGAGTCACCAACATGATTTGATCCCTACACCTCCTGTTAGAGGTTTAGAGGTGTACAACTAGAGCTAGACCTCATTGGTTGTGAAAACAACACAAAACAAGGAAAAATTTAATTGCGTACGTCTTAATTTTAAGTGTCTATAGCTGTAGAAACATGGACTGGTTTGGGGTTATTACAAATATTAAAATTTATAAAGACACAATACAAAATAATTTATTTAACAAAATATCATATACTGTTGACACATGAACTTGCACATGAGACGTGTATATGCCAAAACAAAATATTTGAAAAAGGTACTCCCTCCGTCCCTTAATATAAGACCTTTTAGAATTGTGCACAAGTATTAAGGAAATGATTGTATAACATTAAATATAATATCAAATGTCCATATTGCCCTTGCATTGGAAAAAGAGATTGTTATTTATTGGACAAAAAATAGTGAGAATCAAAGTTACATTTAATACTTGGGGTAATATTGGAAACTAAGTAATTAATGCTTACTTGAAATTCTAAAACGTCTATATTAAGGAACAAAAAAAACCTCTCTAAAACGTTTTATATTACGAGACGGAGGGAGTATAACACAAGCAAGTTGTGGATAAGTTGAATATCACTTGTATTATATTAATCTTCTAGTAAAAATCTGTATTTCAAAATCTTATTTTCATATTTAGGAGTTGTGGATTGGAACATGTGATCTCAAGCTTTTCCTTCAAGGAAACTATTTCTTTCATTTTTTGGGATATAAGTGCTCAAATAACAGTATTGAACTTCTAAGTAGAAAACTTCAAATACAAATTTCAACAAGACATGGTAATGGAACTGAAAGGAGCATATATTTTAATATGTTTAAACTTAAAACCATCATTTTGTAACCTTCCGACTTGCATGAAATGGTTTTTTACTAGGATCAAAGTATTATCAAAATTTTCAAATCATGTGTTGTCAGGTTATAAGGTGTCCCCAAGTGTGTGTTGCTACTTCCTTGGTTCTGGCATAAGAAATAAAATTATAAAAAGAAATTACTCTATTTTGTGTGGACTTAATGACTTAAATAACCCTTAAACTTTACATTTTTTTTCAATATAACCCACAAACTCTTTTTTTTCTCATTCCCAATTGACCTTTGAACTCTAATAATTGGACAAAAAATGCCCTTTAAACTAACTAATGTTGAACCATGATTAACCAATACTGAAGTGGCATGACACATGGCATATGACATGTAAATTAAATAATAATATAGTTATATTCTAACTATCAATTTATTTTATCAAAAAGTATTTATCAAATTAAGAGAAAAACTTATTCTCTTAAATCAGTTCATCATCTTCATCTCCAGATCCAGGCTCTAGCCCCCAAACTTGGGCATAGCTTCTTTCCCGTCGATAGCGAGGTGTTGGTACTTTTTGTCACGGTGTAGCTCCAATTCATGGCATAGGCCGTGCCAAGGAGCTACGACCTTGTAGGTGTAGATCTATGATTGTTTATTCCTCATCAAAACTCCAATTAATACTCTCTTCCCAATTAAAAGTCCAAACAATATAAAAGATGAAATTGAAGATTTTGCCAAATTAATCCTCAAATATACTTTAAGAAACTCAGGTTAGTTGTTTCAACTCCATTGAACAACAAGATCCCCAATTCCTACAAAACCAAGCACATGCATCACCATTGATGCCCCATTGTCGATCATCCGGAGACCACAAAGCCAATTCCACCTGCAAATGCTGCAACTGCTTCGACGATGCCTCCATTTCAAGCGAAAAGATCTCTGAGGAGCACGAGTAGGGGGAGGCACCCTGTCATCGAGGGTTTGGAGAGGGTCTAGGTTTGGTTACAAAGGCTAGATGGTGTGGGTACAATGAGTGGAGGGGTGATTGTATTTCCACATCTTCATTTAAAAGGTGTGGTGCTTAGAAAATTTAATGCTTGTGATAGAGTTTCAAAATGGTATCTGGAATATTAAGTAGTTACATGGTGGACGATGGATTGTGGGTATATGTTAGTTTTTTTGTTTTTGTTTTATTTATTTTGTATTTTTGGTTTCTTTATATCTTTTGTTATTTTTATTTTACTATGCCTACATTTATATATGTTAATATGTATTAAATACAAAATATATCCGTTCATATTATGCAAGCCTCATTTTATAGAACTTATTTTTTTATCATCAATTTAAGGTTTTTGTGGTTACCATTTTAGATAATCTTTTATTTAAAAAAGTAAGATTGATGTCAACAAATAAATAATTACAGATTTATTTATTTTACATGTTATCTGCCACATATGATGCCAACTCATCACTAGTTAACCATGGTTCAACATTAGTTGATTTCAAGGAATTTTTTCACCCAAATATTAGAGTTGGAATGTTTTTTGTGAAAAAAATAAGCTCGTGGGTTAAATTGATAAAAAGTGTTAAGTTCAAGGGTTTTTTGGGTCATTAAATCATTTTATGTGTGCCACTTGTCAGAAATGTCCATGTGCACCAATGCTTAAACAGTTAGAAGTGTCAAAATCAGCTGATCTGCCTGGAAATTTTTAGAAGTAAATCACATGAAGCTAGGGGTTTATTCTCAAGGCATCACTAGGTGTGAAATCTGCTTGACGAGGCATTGAGCAACTAACAGGGATTATAGTCAACTATTCAAGCGATAAGGTGTTTGCAATTGCTTACCCTTTGTTTTAGTCTCGGTATTACTTTAACACTTTAATTATTCCTCCTATAGTCTTTAGGTAGTATATTTTTGACTATTATTAATGTCCGACACTGCTGCCATTAATAACATCTGTTATGTATTAGATTTGTTTGTTTGGAATAAGTTTATTGATTCGTGTAATACCTCTGCCAGTAGCATCAGTTGTGTAGTAGGTATCGATTACTTCTTTTGATTTCCCACTCGTCTATTACGTGAATGTACACATACACGTATTCTCTTAATCAACAATCATGGATTCTCAGATATCTCTTTGTTCTCAATTTTTTTTGTTATTTGTATAAAATGTAGGGCCATCTCATAAAGAACCCTAGTACACAGAGGGCCAAAAGTTTGCTTGAGATACCAGCTACTCATCGTATCATTATAAGTGGTACACCCATACAAAACCATCTTAAGGTACTTTGTGGCATCTGTTTACTTTTTTAATATTTTGCAATATACTTTTCTACTTCTTGCGTACAAGTAGTTTATGATTGCACGAAAACATATAGGAACTTTGGGCCTTGTTCAGCTTTTGTTGTCCTGAGCTTCTAGGTGACAAGAAGTGGTAATACTCTCTTTACTATAAATGACATTTTTTAGATTTTGCTTCTAGGAGAAACTATTATTGTCTAATTCTGTTTTAGGTTTAAGGAAAAGTACGAGTCTGCCATTCTTCGTGGAAATGAGAAAAATGCGTCTGACAGGGATAAGCGTATTGGCTCAGCTGTTGCAAAGGTGATGATTTGGTAGAGACATATTTAGTTTATTTATTGTATTTTGAAAATATGAAAAAATATGGTTGCACCATTGCTCCTAATTTCTTTTTGACGTGTAGTTTGAACTATGTTGAACATCATAAGACAATCCTCATGTTGACTTATTATATCTTCCCTGTTCTGATTCTTGGAATTGAAAGAACATGTATTTTAGAACTTAGTTTTTATAAACGCGCAAATTATGTAATATTTACATAGTTGACTGCTAAGTTTTGACTTATTCGTTTTTCTCAAATCCAAGACCAAATAATTTTTTTTGCTGCATCATACCTTTTCTTCACATTACCTTTATGCACATTCCAGTTATATTTTATTACTGGACAGTTAAATTGTATTCATACCTGTCATTGCTGATGCACAATTTGGTAACCATTTCCAAATAATGCTTCCCATGCCTAACAACAATTTAACTTTATAATTAAGAGTGCAATTGATAACTTTCTTTTATATAATCATAAAGTTCACAGGATTAGGGTAGTTAAATATTCAATTTCTTATTGTAACTTAACATGATATTCATCATGAATTATAAGTTTTGTTAGTTATAACATATTGTCTGTGCCTTGTCAGTAGCTGTAGAGGTCAAGTTTATTGTTTTTTCAAAAACAAAATTTATATTTGATATATTTGATAGAATATTTAACAAAGACAAAATCGATAGCAGCATAAGTTTTGTGAAATGCTTGAGAAGCGTAAGTTTTGTTGCCATGTTAACAACTTCAACACTATTATACTCATAATGTAGTCTTGGATATTACTTTTAAGCTTACATATGTTGTTTCCTAGAAGCTGAAGTAATGTTTTATTTTTTTATTTATTCTTTTCAGACTTTAATGTGATAATAGCCTCCCAAAGGATATAAGTCACAAAGCTTAATCATCTATTAATAGTTTGATTTTCTTTTTGATAGGAGTTAAGAGCACGTATTCAACCTTATTTCCTACGTCGCTTAAAAAATGAGGTATTTCGTGAAGATGATGGCACAAACACTGCCAAGCTTTCCCAAAAGCATGAGACTATAGTGTGGTTAAGATTGACTAGATGCCAGGTACAAGGTCTTCAAGTCAATCTGTTCTTTAAACTTCCCATTTCAACTTTTATATTAGAAAAAATGATGATTTATTAGTTTCATAGTTATTCCTTTGTTTTTTGGGGTGTAGCAACAACTGTATGAAGCTTTTTTGAAGACTGAGCTGGTTGTTTCAGCCTTTGATGGCTCTCCACTTGCTGCGCTAACGGTAGTGTTACTAGTCGAGCTTTTCCTATTATGCTGTACCACTGGCTTGTTGAACCACTGGTTTGTCGAGTACTTAATATTTTTATCATAGTTATTTATTCAAACTATCTGGATATTGATTCTAATATGTATTCATGGGTTTAACAGCGAATTTATTTCAGCTTTTTTCATTAATGATGTATCTCGCGTGGTTACCTGTGTAAAGTCTATGATTATTATCCTTCATGGTGTCAGTCTACTAAAAAATGTGTTTTACTCAAAAGTTGAGATTTAGTGCCATAGCTGGAAAATATTGTAACAGTTTCTTTAGGATATCTAGGGAGTAATTGACTGATCACAGATTGCTATATTTAATTGTACGAGTTGTCTTTAATGTTCAATAAAATTATACTCTCTCCGTCCCAGGTAGGACTGAGCAAAAAACAGATATAACCAAATAGCCGAATCGAACAAAAAATTTTTTAGTTGAAATTTCTTGATAATTCAGTTATTTTTTGTAATTCGGTTATATCCGAATTTTTATCCGGTTTTCGGGTTCGGGTTTGATTTTTGAATTTAAGCTGTTTGGTTAACAGAATAACCGAATAAGATCTTAAAAAAAATTAATGCTTCAAAGTTAAAACAATAATATGATCTCTTCACTCTCTATTTCTCTAATCTCTATCTCTTTATCTTAGATCTTGACTCTCAACAACCCTTAGATATCTCACTCTCTCAAATGAGAAGTATGATCTCTCATCTCTCTCTGCCATAAGTCCCTAACCCAAAACCAACCTCCTCAGCATCCGGCCATCCATAGTTCGAAAATCAGCCGCCTATATTACAGTATTACCGCTAGTAACCATCGCCTTAGGCTGCCGCGCCTCCTCAACAACAGCAACACCAGCCCCAAATCCCAATACACATCTGCCACGGCCCAGCTAGCTAGCGCCGATGAGATCCACACACTTTGGATTGGAGATTTTCAGTTTTGGATGGATGAGAATTTTCTTCACAGTTGTTTCGTTCAATCTGGTCATCTTTTCATTTACTTTCTTTTTTATTTCTCATTTTTTTGGGTTAAAATACATGTAGTCTGGACTTCTTCCTTGTGGTTTATGTACTAAAACAAGAATTTTGTAGTTATCAAACTACCTTATTATTGAAAAGAATAAAAGAAACATAAATCTGGATCCCCTTCAGATTTTGGAAACTCTGTGAGTATAAATTCTATCCCTCTAAAGGTGTTAAACTGTGTAGTGTGTCAATTTCGGTTATTAATAGAAATACCCGAATTGTAAAATCGGTTTTCGGTAATTCGGTAATTCGGTTATTGCTAAATTCGTTTAGTAGTTCGGATAGTGAAATTAGGAATATTTCGGTATTCGGTTATACTCGAATAAGCTATTCGGTTTGGTTATAATCGAAATGCTCATCCCTAGTCCTAGGATAAAAGTTCTGGTGGACTTTTCATGCATATTAAGAAGAGGAATGAAATGACAAAATTACCCGTAATAATGTCATTAATCATTTCCAATGTAGGTGAGAGAGTGACTTTCTAGTTTTTCTATTCAAAATATTTTCAGCACATAACTAATTATACTTATTGAATATGGAGAGAGAATTAGAATAAGTAAAATATGAGATATTTAATGCCAAGGGTATAATAGAAAAAATTGTGTAAAAGTTTGGTTATTAAAGGAAAGTGGACATTTAACATGGGACTACTCAAAATAGTAATAAAGACTTTTATTCATTGGACGAGGAGTAATACCTAATAGTTTTAGGTGATTAGTTTCTTCAATTGAGTTAAAAAAAACCATTTTTTTTCTTTTTAATTTTTTTAAATACTTTCATTAATAGTAGACTTCCCAAAAAAAAGAAGCATAAATAGTTTTAAATACTTTGATTAATAGTAGACTAACCAAAAATAAAAATAAAAAGCACAAAAAGGCCCGCGAGGAGAAATCAAATTTGTTCATTTAAAATAGGCTTAATATTTCCCTTTATTTACTTGTGCCAATTTATGTATTCAGTTGTTTAGGACCTTTAGGTAGATCTTGTTCCTTGAACAGCAAAATAATCAAGTAATAGTTATTTATTTATTTTTGTAGATTTTAAAAAAGATATGTGATCATCCACTGCTCTTGACAAAAAGAGCTGCTGAAGATGTACTAGAAGGTTTGGATTCAATGCTGAACCAGGCAGAACATGGCGTGGCTGAAAAATTAGCAATGCACATAGCAGATGTTGAAGAGAGATTTGATTTTGTAGAAAAGCATGACGTCTCGTGCAAAATTTCTTTTATATTATCTTTACTGGTTAGAATTCCATACATCATATTGAACTTTGAGATCTATAGTATCATGTTGCTTTTTTTGAGATATTCTGGTGCTCCTTCACAGGCTAAGTTAATCCCAGAGGGTCATAATGTTCTCATTTTTTCTCAGACTCGGAAGATGCTTAATCTTATTCAGGTTAATTTCGAATCATTCTTATTTAGGTTAATTTCAAATCATCTATTATTCCCAGAAATAATACTTACGAAAAATTCCAAAGATTGTTATTGTTTATGTTATATACACATGCACACACATCATACATGTGTGTATATATATATGCATATACCATATGTTGTAGGGATTGAACTACACATGCAAACTGGCGAAGGGATTCACTAGAGATTCGGGTGCGGCGAATTCTTCAGATTTGTCTCGGAGATTCATTCAGAGTAGAATCCCTAAAAATTGACCAAAAAATATTCTAAAAATAGTTAGGCGAACCTAGGCGGCGGAGGGTGTGACTAGGCGTTTCCCTAGGCGGATTAGGAGTTTCCTTAAGCGGTCTCATTTATTTATTTTTCCTACTATACCTACATGTTATACTATATAAAGCATATAGTAGACGTAATGTTTTTAAATATTCATGAAACATTACTTCAAAAACAATCTTTTAAGACTTGACAAATTCATTTTAAGTATTGTAGAGCATCAAAGTATAGGTCTGATTCTGCCTTAATAGAGGCCTTGGTGCCTAGCCAACTTGAGGCGGTAGTGGACTGCCTAGGTCCGATAAGCAAGGATTAATCGGACTTAGGCGGGCATTTTTAGAACACTAAATTAGTTGCTCTCTTATAGTTCTATTGCTCTCCTTTTTCTGTAACGATCAACATTGAGAATCTCTTCAGCAATGGTCTCTCTTATTCTCTCTTTTATTTTCTTCTTTGCCCTGCTTTTTTGTATTTGATAATCTGTAGATTTGTGCGTGAGTATTGTTTTGCTGCATTATGTTTTATTAAGTATCCATACATTTCTTTTTCATTATTAAACCCACCATGCCACTGTTTGTAGCATGGTGGGTTTGGGTCCATTTTGATACGATCTATATGAGATTAAGTTTGCTATTTGTTATTGTTCCCGGAAGATATTAGGTCAAGTCTATCCATAAATAAGAATATAAAATAATTTACTAATAGTCCTTTAGTCTTAATGTCTTGTTCAACATCAACCCATAACTCTAGAATGTAAAAACTTGTAATTTTGTGTAACACCCCCTTTCCGAAATAGAAAAAGAGGTTACACAAAACTCAACAAAACTAACGAATATAACAAGGCTCTAAATCACAAAAGAATAATCTCATTGATTAAATGTCATAAGACAAACTATAATAAATGCCACACTGGCTCAAACCACAATCTAAATAATTATTACAATTCTAAATAACTGACATATCAAGCCTAAACAGAACATTTCTAAACCATTGGAATGAAGGGAGCTCTCATCACACTTGCCCTTGATCCCCCTGATTACCTGCCGGAAGAAAAACACAGCATGAGCCAAATGCCCAGTACGGATATAGAATAAAAGAATGATGAAACGAAATAACGAACACAATTAAATGAAATGAGGCGAAATGAGCTGAAACGAAACGAACAAAACTAACACAATGAAATAATAGGCTGAATCAAATGGTTGAGTGTTATTTCATACCGAGCTCAAAATAAATTGTATTATACCTTGCCACACAGGCAAGTCAAATAATGCCACACAGGCAATCAAAATCATGCCACACATGCAATCACACATCGGACTGCGCAATCCAGATGCGTGTAAAATCAGAAGGCGTGTTTGGCACAAACATCACCGCTCCGCAGAACAGAACAGAACAGAAAAATAGGGTCGACCCATACGCCTCTCACAACAAAACACCAAATGGCCAACTCCCATCGGAGCACAAAATGGAGACGCCGTGGACTGATCACACCGCCACGGAAGGTGTCATGCCTCGGTGCCAAGAGGACATGCCCGTGGTACCCCCACAAGTGGTTATAGCTCAGGTATACCCTACGGTATTCTAACAAAATATAATGTCACAACACATGCGACACAACAAAGGGGTTCTAACATGTACATGTTAAACTGAAACGAGATATCAACACAAAGTCTCCAAAAATATTAACATGCACATTACTACAAATATCAAAATAAATTTAGACATGTTGTACTAGTCGATAGAGTACAAATATGAGTTCCAAACAATGAATTTGACAAGAAATAATCATGAGGCAATACTAATTTTCAAAACGCATAACGAAACGAACAAATTAAAAACAAAAGAGTCTCGCTGAAAGAGTACGGAATCCGTACCTGGATTAAGCAATGTAATACCCAAAATTTAAATAAGATTATGCTAATCTCCTTCAATCCGATCTAATAAAATACAATAAAATTTATTACAAATTTACCCATTAACAATTTAAAATTGTTAAATTTATTATCAAGTAAATTTTATAATTTTATCAACAAGATTAACGAGTTTAAATTAATATATATAACTTTAATTTTAATTATCAATTCTAACATATAAATTTCATGGTTGAATAATTATTAAAATAATATATGTATATATATATCTAATTAACTCAACGCCTGCAAAGCTGTTGCAGGCAACCAAAATATATATAAACATGAAATATATATATATATATATATATATATATATATATATATATATATAAATAGTAACGAATAACAAGCCTGCAAAGCTGCTTCAATCAATTAAGTATACATATATGTATAGCCCACATATAATAATAATATATAATAAAGATCTAAGCATGCAGCCAATCCATATATACTATTTCAAAATTTAACCGAAAATCAAAAGAAACGAAACAAAACAAACCTGATAGCTGATGCTCTCTCTCTCTTTTTTTTTATATATCATACGCAACTCTAACAAATACAATAAGGGCGGCTGACTCCTCTTTCTCTTTCTTTCAGTCGATATAAAAATGATGAAGCAATTAGGTTTAGTTTTTTATTAATTATATATTATAATAATCCTCTTAATTAATTGGATAAAAAATAATACATTTACACAAATATAAATTAGCCCAAATAATATAACGACCCAAATTAACATAATCCATTTACTTATTATAGTCCACAAATTTTACTGATTAATTGGCCCAAATAAAATAATAGCCCAAATAAGAAAACAGAGTCCAATTAATATGTTTTAAAATATATATATATATATATATATATATATTTATCATATCATATTTTATTTTTCTTTCGGGTATTACATTTTGACTCAGTAACATTACAATCTAAGAACTTAAATAGGACTCTACTAAGCATATAACTCATAGTTTTAAGGCAAAAGGTGCAAGGCAAGGGTCACATCTCATCAAATTTAGGCGCACAACCTCAAAAAATGCGAAAACATGTATCCGGTGTCATATTTCCAACAATAAAGTATGTTGTGATATAAATTGACAATATATGCCACTAAAACTTAAGAAAGAAAAAAACAGGGGAAGTAATAAGAGAGGGAGAAGGGGATTGATAGCAAAGAGGAAAATAGAAGAAAAAAGGCGGAGGCGGGGGGGGGGGGGGGCCCAAGAAAAAAGGAAGAAGATGAAGAGGGTATTTGGGGGGGGGGGGAAGGGTTGGGGGGTATAGGAGAATAAAAGAAGAAGAAAAAAATATTACTTGAAGCCTAGGCCCAAATGGCGTGCAAGACTTTGAACGCACCTCGAATATGATAAAACTTTATTATTTAAGGTTCTGAGTTGGCTAAGATATGGAAAAGGTTCAACTACTTAAAATGGTTCTCGAAAAGTGTTTTCCATGATAATTGGATAATTAACTCTTTTAGATTTGGATTTTTATACTAAATTTGGCATTGGAAGGGGAATTGAAATTTTGTTTGACCCTTTTGCATCAAGGTTCAAGAAAAGCCATTATTCACATGTAAACTTGCATTATCTTTTCATGGCATCATAAATTAATTTTAGCATGAAAACTGAATTTTCTATTTTTTTTGTACTCAGGACTCTCTAGAATCCAATGGTTATGAGTTCCTGCGCATGGATGGTACCACCAAAGCTAGTGACAGACTGAAAATTGTTAATGTTTGTGCTCTACCTGGAATACATAGTTGTACTATGATTATATTTTATGCTCTGCTATTTACTTAGATTGATTACAGGATTTCCAAGAGGGTAATGGAGCTCCTATATTTCTCTTAACTTCTCAAGTTGGCGGGCTAGGAATTACTCTTACAAAAGCAGATCGCGTGATAGTGGTTGATCCAGCTTGGAATCCAAGGTAAATGTTTGAAAGATTTCATTCATGCATGTTTCTTGGACTTATAAATAAGTCAGGTGCTGGTTCTAAGACGTCATAAAATGCTTTGCAGCTTGATTGTCATTATATGCCCTTTCATCAACATCTTTTATGCAGTTTCCTGATTTAAAGTCACCATTTCTTCAATTCTATATAACAGATTATTAAAAGAATGTCTCAGAACATATTGTTTACAAATATATGCTCATAAATAAAGAAACCTACTAAACAAATCTATTGAGTTATGAAATTTTAGCTGATGCTCTGATGACTTGGGCAATGTGCTGAATCCATAGTATTGTTCGAGAATAAAAGTCAATATGAGCTTCGTGTAATTATTTTTATATTTAATTTAACTAGGAAACAATAATTTTTCATGTGGTAGTGGACAGTTGGGATAAATCTATTCACCCCCGTTCTGCCTGAATTTTCAACTCAAATTCCGAGATGAATCAGTTCTACTAATGGAAGATGCTCAAATTAGCTAAACTCTAGTTATGGTGATTTTGAACCCACGTTAAACTCCTTACAATGATTTTCAAGGTTTTAAATATGCTTTTATCTCCTAGTAATCATGAGTAGAAAAGGACAGTTTTCCATGTTTGATTTGGAACAAAAATACATCTGTAAGGTTTAAGCTCAATAAAGATCAAGGGTAACTTATGTGATATTAATCCTTACATTCACATTCTTGTTTTCATTAATTAATAGTTGAACTCTTTCAACTGACCTGATCGGTTTAATCTTCTTAAAATTGTATTTTACAAATTATAAGCTTTTCTCCTTTTTTGCTGTTGCTATGTTCTAAAATTGTTTCCGTTACCTTTGATCTACATATAGCATTGTTATTATAGTGGACATAGTATGTGTTTTCTCTGTCCGTTATTCATCATGGTTCCTGATTTGATAAAAATTAGTAACTGCACATGCAGTGTCAAATTGAAGAACTGACAACTACAAGTATAGCTTACATGGACTAATTTAAATTTTAAAATATGCTTAATATGTATTTCAAGCGAATTAGAAATAAAGATGAAGAATTTAATTAACTGCAATTAAAATTTAAAAATAATAACTAAACTAACTAAAAGATGAAAGTTCGAATCCACTAAATAATAAACATAACAAATAATCCAATCTCTTCTATTTTTATAACTCAAATTACGCCACTTGTTTGGTGTACATAATTTGGAAAATAAAACAATTAAGTCCAATTAAAAATTAACTATGGTTTTGATTTCATTTTCCTTTAATTTAGTAATTTTACAATTAAGGTGTGCAATCATAGACTATGAAAATTTAAAGAAATAATCCATCAAAACTTCTTCGAGCAAACATGAATTATGAAAAAACTCATATCTTAACAATAATCTATCTAAACCTCTTAATTAATTTAAAATCACATAAGAAGTATCAAACGAAGGTATTTCAATAACGAAACATGAAGAAAAAATTAATTAGATATTAAAACACAATTAATATAAGAGACAAAAAAATATTGTCATGAATAATTATTTAATTTCATCTTCATCCTAGATTAAATAAATTAGTTAGACATGAAAATAAATAAACTAATTAAGATAAAAAAGAAGATTAAAAATTAAATAAGAAAACTCCCATTATTAACGATTCTCCAAAGAGCGTGCAATGAAGAAGTTATTTAATCTACTCTTACTTCTAACCTAAACTAATACATATAACCCTAACACGTCCAAATCTCTCTTGGTACTGCTCTATTTATAGGCTACTCCTCTATTTATATGAGTAAGGCTTAAATTCTTTTTCATGTAGAAATCAACTTTTTAGTGGCAATCAACTTCCTTCGAAAAGATCTTCTAGATGAACTTTCCTTTCCTTCATTATGATGATTTGACTTGCACACCAAGATTGTTCCACCTCTTTCCTTCTTGTAAGAATCTTCTTAGCACTTTCCTTCCATGAATAGGGGTATTAAATATTGTTTGATCACCAAGATTTGAGTTTATTGTAACAAAATATTAAATCCTACAAAATAAATGAAAACATGTAACGCCCCCAAAATTAGGTATACATCACCCATCTTGGGTCGCCAGATATATGGTACAGAAATCAAATACAACTTGCTAATACAACTGTCGTGTACAATACGACAAAACATAAACTGTAAGTTTGAATACAAATATTGTCTACTAGAGATTATACAAACTCAAAAGGAGTCCTCATTACAATTATTATCACACTATTTCACAGAATAGTGAGGACTACTAATGCTATCCTCTAGACAATCACTCCGTTCCCTGACTCGTCCCAGCTATATTCTCATTTCCTGAAGAGAACAGTGAAAGAAAGGGTGAGCTCAACTAGCCCAGCAAGAAATATTATGACTAAGATAATGCAGAATAAATTATCATTAGTCTCCAACAATGTTAAACTGATAAAATATAATAGACATCAAGTTTAACTGCAGCGGAACAAGCAATCTATTAAAAGAGTCAGGTAGAAAATAAAATCTACTATCTTTTATGATTTAAATTTTTTTTCATCACTGTTATCGCTAAGACTCAACTTAATAAATATTCCACAGCATCGAATCACCCCTGCACTACGGCCAATGATATTTTTTAGTATCACGACCACAATTATCCATGCACTACGTGCCAAGAATATTTGTGTATTCATTAATGGTCATGATCATGCCAACAACTGTCCATCAATGCACTACGGGCCAATGAAGACTTTTTTCACATCATTTGTAACATTACGGTCATGATTACACCGAATAATCCCTGGTCATCATAATCATACCAAGTCCATCTATGCACTACAGGCCACATATGACTTTCAAAAAATATAAATATGAGGATGATGACAATGATATAAGAATTCAATAAAACAAGTTCAAGAATTAATTTATCCAGGAACTAATAATGTCCAAATTGTCAACATGATACTGCTTTGTAGAATAAAATTCAAGAATACTCAGAAGAATATTTCCATGAAAAGATACTGGATGAAGCGCAAATATCAAGGATATTTCACTAATTTTATGGAGTATAATAGTCAAAACTTTAACCAACTGAGTATATTAAAGAATGAAATAACAAAAGAAATCACCATGCATGCGGTACTTCGCATAGACAAGTTATTCCAACAAAATACTAAATAACGAAACCAGGTCAGGCGAAATTCGTACCGACAGGATGTTCCAACAGAATAATAAAGAATGGAATAACAACAGAAATCACCTTGTATGCGGTACTTCACATAGACAGGTTATTCCAACAGAATATTAATAAGGACGGAATCAGGTTCGGCGTAAAACGCACAGACAGAATATTCCAACAGAATAATAATAAAGACGGAACCAAGTCCGACGTAAAACGCACAGACATGATATTACAACAGAATAATAAAGACTGAATAATAGAATAATGTCACCAAGTATAGGGTAGACCGCGTATACAGGTTATTCCAACAGAATAATAAGAAATGGAATGACAACAGTTCTCTTCATGAATAAGAAAGAATAACACCCTTACCGTAAAAGAACTGAATATAAGAGTAGTTAAGTAACAAAAATTTTTTCTTCTTTCTCTCTATAATTTTTTCTCTCTAGAGTTTCAGTGAATTCGTAAGAAAATAATGAAGGAATGAACTTCTATTTATAGGAGAATGGAATGCATGGTAACTAACTCATGAACGGTCCAGATCGATTTACTTTAAATTGACGGACCATATTTAAAATAAAATCTTTTAAATAAATAAAATATAATATATATTATATTATATATATATATATATAATCTCACGGGACATCACCAATAATGATTCAACCTGTCAAAAATCTGTGAATGATTCAACATAATAATACTCCTCCTGCTAACTTTCAACTGATACAAATAATGATCAAATAAAGCAAACCTATTATATTTTATTTATATATATATATATATATATATATATATATATATATATATATATATATATATATATAGCACATGCCTTTTGAAATTCTTACTCACCCGACAACATCAATCTCATCCCACCCAATTTTGACAACATAACCACTTTATTTATATATATATATATATATATATATATATATATATATATATATATATATATATATATATATATATAACTCTAATATATATATAAGTAATAAAATAAAATTGAGATGACTTCTCACGTAAGCATTAATAATGAATATCGTGTGCTACTATGCAACCACACGTATTACTGTACTTTTACTACCGAGTAGTTCAACAGTATTAACGGTAAAACTTTCGCCGTTATTTTTAATAAAATATTTTTGTCGTTTTCTCAATCCGACAATAATTCCGTTGTGGGGTCCACCAATGATTGTGCCGTCATACGAATATTTCCTGTTTAAAACGAATATTCTTCGACCAATCGAATATAATATAACAACTTGCATACTATGCAAAATTTATAAATATTATCCACAACTATAACATTATATCAATTTCACTCCATAATATTCAAAAATAATATTTATAGAAAATTCATCTTTATTCAAAAAGTTGGGGTTTTACAATCTCCCCTTATAAAATTTCGCCCTCGAAATTAGCGAACGTACCCGGTATGTCGAAGAGGTAAGAATACATTGATTTCATTTCAGATTCTAACTTCCAGGTCATTTCCTCAACATCGTGGTTTCTCCACAACTTTGACTTGAGGTATAACCTTGGAGCGTAAAATATGTTCTTTCTTATCCAAGATTTGAACAGGAATCTCTTCATACGTTAAATCTTCCGCTATTTCATCCGGTTCCAACTCAATAATGTGGTTCGGATCTTCCACATATTTAGGTAACATGGGTATGTGAAAAACGTTATGAACACGAGAAATACTTGGCGGTAAAGCGAGTCTATAGGTCACAGTTCCTACTCGATCAAGGATTAAAAATGGGCCGATGAATCGAGGATTGAGTTTTCCTCTCTTTCCAAATCTCTTAACTCCTTTCCATGGAGCAACACGTAACAACACATGATGTCCTATATCGAATTCCACGTCCTTTCGATGAAGATCAACATAACTCTTTTATCGATCTTGTGAGGTTTTTATACGTTGCCGGATCGTTTGAATCTTTTTCGTAGTCATACGTATCAACTCCGGTCCCAATAACGTTGCTTCACCCACCTCATCCTAGCATACTGGAGAACAACATTTTCTTCCATACAACGCTTCGAATGGAGCCATGCCAATATTTGCTTGATGACTGTTGTTGTAGGAAAACTCCACCAATGGTAAGAACTTGTCCCAACTTCCCTTGAAATCAAGGACACAGAGTCTTAATAGATCTTCAAGAGTTTGAATAGTCCTCTCCGACTGTCCGTTCGTCTGAGGATGATATGCCGAGCTAAATCGTAAATCTGTGCCCATAACTTTCTGCAAACTAACCCAAAATCGTGAAATAAATCTTGGGTCTCGACCAGAAACTATGGATACTGGCATACCACGCAGTCTTACAATCTTGTTTATGTACATACGAGCAAGACGTTCAAGTGTATAAGTTTTTCGTATCGGTAAGAAATGAGCAGACTTGGTCAAGCTATCAACAATGACCCAAATCGCATCTATACCTTGAGAAACCTTAGGAAGACCGGTAATGAAATCCATGATAATGTGCTCCCACTTCCATTCTGGAATTTCAAGTGGTTGTAATGGAACTTTTGGTACTTGATGCTCCGCCTTGACTCGTTGACACGTTAGACACCTTGAGATAAACTGCGCTATCTCTCTTTTCATATTGATACATTTTGGTACTCCCAAGAGGGATTGCAAACGGTGTGTTGTGCGCCTCCATCATGATTTTATACTTTAAATCAGGGTCGTTAGGAACACAAAGTCTGGAGTTAACTCAAAGCATTCCTTCTTCATCGATTCTTGCTTCCGTCATAGCACCTTCTTGCACTTTCTTCCTCATACGCATCAGCTCTAGGTCTGTAGCTTGAGCAGCTTTAACTTTATCAATTAAAGTCGGTTCTACTCGTATATTTGCCATCATCACATGGGTCCCTGGAGTCTTTAACTCTATCTCCATCCTTTGCAAGTCACACAAAATGGGCATTTGTGTTGACAATATCGTACTCGTACTTGCATAAGATCTTCTACTCAATGCGTCAGCTACCACGTTCGTTTTTCCAAGATGGTATTGGATGGTATGATCATAATCTTTCAACAGTTCAAGCCAACGTCGTTGTCGCATGTTGAGTTCCTTTTGAGTGAAGAAATATTTGAGGCTTTTATGATCTTTAAAGATCACCTTCTCCCCCATACAAGTAATTCCTCCAAATTTAAGTGCGAAGACCACATCTGCTAACTCTAGGTCATGAGTAGGATAATTTCTCTCATATTCTTTGAGTTGTCGTGAGGCATATGCTATGACTTTCTCATGTTGCATGAGAACACATCCTAACCCTTTGCCCGAAGCATCACTGTAGATGACAAATCCCTCCGAACCAGATGATATTGTCAGAATAGGTGCTGAAATGAGTCTCCTCTTGAGTTCTTGAAAACTCTTCTCACATTTTTCGCTCCAACAAACTTTGTATCTTTCCGAGTCAGCTGAGTTAGTGGAGTAACGATTTGAAAAAACCCTTCTACGAATCTCCGATAATAACTAGCTAAGCCGAGAAAGCTACGTACTTCGGTCACTGATTTAGGTTGCTCCCAGCTTTGAATACCTTCAATCTTTGCTGGGTCAACAGATATTCCATGACTTGATACCACGTGCCCAAGGAATGCTACTTTCTCAAGCCAGAACTCACATTTCTTCAACTTGGCATAAAACTTATATTCACGAAGCTTTTGGAGTATCAACCTCAAGTGTTGCTCATGATCTTCACGGCTTTTGGAATAAATAAGGATGTCATCAATAAAGACGACCACAAAGTGATCTAAATATTCCTTGAATACTCGGTTCAGGTTCATCATATCCATGAAGGCAGCAGGAGCATTAGTCAATCCAAAAGACATGACTAGGAATTCATAATGCCCGTACCGAGTTCTGAAAGCCGTCTTTGGAATGTCATCGATTCTAATTTTCAATTGGTGATATTCGGAACGAAGATCAATCTATGAAAAGAATTTGGCGCCTTGCAACTGGTCAAACAGGTCATCAATACGTGGCAATGAGTACCTATTTTTGATGGTGACATTATTCAACTCCCGATAATCAATACAAAGTCGCATACTCCCATCTTTTTTCTTCACGAATAGAACAGGAGCACCCCAAGGAGAAGTACTAGGACGAATAAAGCCAATGTCTAACAATTTCTGCAGTTAAGTCTTTAACTCCTGAAGTTCAATAGGAGCCATTCGATATGGGACTTTAGAAATGGGTTTTGTATCGGGTTCAAGGTCGATACAAAATTCAATTTCATGCTCTGGGGCGCCAGGAAGTTCTTCAGGGAATACGTCAGGAAATTCATTAACAATAGAAATATTATTCAAAACTGACGTATTTTTGTTTAGATATGTGACATGAGCTAAGAAAGCATGACATTCGTTTTTCAATAAACGAATAGCTTTATGGCTTGAGATGACAGTGATTAATTTTAATGGTTTGGTTGCTTAAATTCTCATAATAGGTCGATTAGGAATATGAAAGCTAACAACCTTACGAAAACAATCAATTTTTGCATGATAAGTAGTTATCCAATCAATCCCTAGAATTACATTAAATGCAAGTATTTTTAATGCAATAAGATTGACAGGTAATGTGTGGGTACCAACTTGAACCAAATAAGACTTATAAACCGTGGATGTAATGAAGGTTTCTCCCAACGGACTTTTCACAGATAAGTCAAAGTCTAATTTCTCCGAAGTCAAATTTAATCGTTGAGCGCAAGTAGGAGAAATAAAAGAATGGGTAGAACCGGTATCAAATAAGGTATAGACTTCGCTAGAGTTTATGATAAGCTTATCCGTGATGATCTCATTCAGGTTCCTTGCTTTCTGGGAGGTCACTACAAACGCTCTCTCCCTTGCACTACTGACTTTGACTTTTTCTGGGACGGCCTTTGGTGCCTCCATCCTAGCTGAACTTATCTTCGGTGAACGACAAAATCGGGCTAGGTGACCTTCTATTCCACAATTATAACATGCTTTGAACGGCATCGCGCAGTTTGGACTGATGTGTTCCTCTCCTCCGCATTTGAAACATATGATAGGTGGTCGTTCTCCTTCCTTAACAATGGATGCTGATGCTGACGTCTTTCCATCATTCTTGAATCTCCTCTTCTTGAAATGTCCATTTTTACTGTCTTGGCCATGATTACCACCGAAGTGGTTACCATTTCTGACATTGATTCCCTCCACGTTTGTTGTCGCCGTTTCGATGACTGATACCACTGGTATTTTCATGCTGTCGTCTGCCTTCTCTTAGTTGCGCTGTCTCGTTACCGCGCTCCAATAACTGAGTCCTATTTACAACATCTGAGTACAAACACAGTTTATGAGAAATAAGATATTGACGTATCTCCGGTTTTAAACCTCTTAAAAACATTCGCGCCATTCACTCCTCATTATCCACCAAATGAGATGCAAACCGGGACAACTCGACAAACTTTGCTTCGTACTGCGACACGGTCATATTATTCTGTTCCAACTTGATGAACTCCACCTCCTTCATGTGACGAATACTTTTGGGAAAGAACTTGTCGTTAAATAGTTTTTGGAACTTCTCCCAAAACATTTTCAGTGCGGCAGGTTGAGTACGTTTTACCGATTCTCACCAGTAATCTGTCTCTCCTCGCAACATAAAGGCGACAAAGGGAACCTTTTGCTCCTCGGAGCATCTCAAAACATCAAATATCTTGGTGATCTGCTTTATCCATGCTTCCGCTTTAAGTGGTTTTGGCTCTCCAATAAACTCCGGTAGTCCCAGCTCATTGAACTGTTTAGCGGTGACCGTCCGAGAGTTTCCAGTGTTTCTACCTACATTTTGGACAAGAGCCGCTCTCGCCAGCTGTTGCATGAATTGCATAAAGCCTCTGACCAATTCATCATTCATCATTTGGTCAGTGTTCTTGTTTTCATGAGGATTGTCGCCTTCCTGATTTACATTATCCTGATTATTGATATGTGGTGAATCAACGATTGCCTGTGATCCATTGTTATTCTCAACATTCTCGGATATCATTTTCAGATACTGCCACAAAACAAAAAGTTAATTGGCATATAACATATTATCCTTATATTCTGATCGAACAATTAAATACAAAAAAAAACTTAGGTAGCTCATACTAGCGAAGGAATTCCCCGTCTCTCCCCTCCTAGTTCTAGTCTCACATCTTAGCCAGGGATTATATCCCTAAACTTTGATACCAACTGTGACGCCCCAATATTAGGTATACATCACCCATCTTGGATCGCCAGATACATGGTACAAAATTCAAATACAACTTACTAATACAACTGTCGTGTACAATACGACAAAACATAAACTGTAAGTTTGAATACAAATATTGTCTACTAGAGATTATACAAACTCAAAAGGAGTCCTCATTACAATTATTATCACACTATTTCACAGAATAGTGAGGACTACTAATGCTATCCTCTAGATAATCACTCCGTTCCCCGACTCGTCCCAGCTATATTCTCATTTCCTGAAGAGAACAGTGAAAAAAAGGGTGAGCTCAACTAGCCCAGCAAGAAATATTATGACTAAGATAATGCAGAATAAATTATCATTAGTCTCCAACAATGTTAAACTGATAAAATATAATAGACATCAAGTTTAACTGCAGCGGAACAAGCAATCCATTAAAAGAGTCAAGTAGAAAATAAAATCTATCTTTTATGATTTAAATTTTTTTTCATCACTGTTATCGCTAAGACTCAACTTAATAAATATTCCACAGCATCGAATCACCCCTGCACTACGGCCAATGATATTCTTTAGTATCACGACCACAATTATCCATGCACTACAGGCCAAGAATATTTGTGTATTCATTAATGGTCATGATCATGCCAACAACTGTCCATCAATGCACTACGGGCCAATGAGGACTTTTACCATATCATTTGTAACATTACAGTCATGATTACACCGAATAATCCTTTGTCAGAATCATACCAAGTCCATCTATGCACTATAGGCCACATATGACTTTCAAAAGAAATATAAATATGAGTATGATGATAATGATATAAGAATTCAATAAAACAAGTTCAAGAATTAATTTATCCAGGAACTAATAATGTCTAAATTGTTAACATGATACTGATTTGTAGAATAAAATTCAAGAATGCTCAGAAGAATATTTCCATGAAAAGATACTGGATGAAGCGCAAATATCAAGGATATTCCACTAATTTCATGGAGTATAATAGTCAAAACTTTAACCAACTGAGTATATTAAAGAATGGAATAACAAAAGAAATCACCATGCATGCGGTACTTCGCATAGACAAGTTATTCCAACAGAATACTAAATAACGAAACCAGGTCAGGCGAAATTCGTACCGACAGGATGTTCCAACAAAATAATAAAGAATTGAATAACAACAGAAATCACCTTGTATGCGGTACTTCGCATAGACAGGTTATTCCAACAGAATACTAATAAGGACGGAATCAGGTCCGGCGTAAAACGCACAGACAGAATATTCCAACAGAATAATAATAAAGACGGAACCAAGTCCGACGTAAAACGCACAGACATGATATTCCAACAGAATAATAAAGACTGAATAATAGAAGAATGTCACCAAGTATAGGGTAGACCGCGTATATAGGTTATTCCAACAGAATAATAAGAAATGGAATAACAACAGTTCTCTTTATGAATAAGAAAGAATAACACCCTTACCGTAAAAGAACTGAATATAAGAGTAGTTAAGTAACAAAAAACTTTTCTTCTTTCTCTCTATAATTTTTTCTCTCTAGAGTTTCAGTGAATTCGTAAGAAAATAATGAAGGAATGAGCTTCTATTTATAGGAGAATGAAATGCATGGTAACTAACTCATGAACGGTCCAGATCTATTTATTTTAATCTGACGGTCCATATTTAAAACAAAATCTTTTAAATAAAATAAAATATATATTATATATTATATATATATAATCTCACGGGACATCACCCCCGTGATTCAACCTGTCAAAAATCTGTGAATGATTCAACATAATACTCCTCCTGCTAACTTTCAACTGATACCAATAATGATCCAATAAAACAAACCTATTATATAATATTTATATATATATATATATATATATATATATATATATATATATATATATATATATATATATAGCACATGCCTTTTGAAATTCTTACTCACCCGACAACATCAATCTCATCCCACCCAATTTTGACAACATAACCACTTTACTTATATATATATATATATATATATATATATATATATATATATATATATATATATATATATATATATATATATATATATAAATACATACCTTATATACATATATATATATATATATATAACTCTAATATATGTATAAGTAATAAAATAAAACTGAGATGACCTCTCACGTAAACATTAATAATCAATACCGTGTGCTAATATGCAACCACACTTATTACTGTACTTTTACTACCGAGTAGTTCAATAGTATTAACGGTAAAACTTTCGTTGTTATTTTTAATAAAATATTTTTGTCGTTTTCTCAATTCGACAATAATTCCGTTGTGGGGTCCACCAATGATTGTGCCGTCGTACGAATATTTCCTGTTTAAAACGAATATTCTCCGACCAATCGAATATAATATAACAACTTGCATACTATACAAAATTTATAAATATTACCCACAACTATAACATTATATCAATTTCACTTCATAATATTCAAAAATAATATTTATAGAAAATTCATCTTTATTCAAAAAGTTGGGGTTTTACAAAACATATTAATTAAATAAACTAATATAATACAAATGACAAAATTAGGGATAATAAATTGCATGAATTATGTGTCTATCAGTTCCGAACTAATCCCTAGGAATGTAATGGTGGTTATTTGATATACAAATTCAATTTGTGCCTTGTTTTTGCAGTACGGATAACCAAAGTGTTGATCGCGCATATCGTATAGGGCAGAAGAAGGATGTCATAGTCTACAGACTGATGACGTGTGGCACTGTTGAAGAAAAGATATATAGAAAGCAGGTTAAACATTTTCTTTAATTTCTGTATTTTGGTCTAATTTTTTAGTGGCTCGTTTTGTAAGTTAATGTGCTGAAGTGATAAAGGCATAACAATGACAAGTTTCATTGGTTGCCTCAAAACTATCAAACAGCTGTATGCTATGTCATGGGAATTTAGAATCTATTCAATCCTCAATTTTAACAAGAATAATAATTCAGAAGGATTCACCTTTTGAGTCCTTGCTTATTTTGTTTTTGATTCAAACTTACTTTTTTAAATAATTATTTGAGAATTGACTGGCTTTCATGTTATGCCGAACATTTTGACTTTGGATAAATGAGGACTTTTCCTCAAGGCTCTTAACATATATATTGAATCTTTATTTGGTAATGGTTCTTAATGAGATAACACTAGTTGCCTGCGTGTTGTCCTAAAAAGAAAATATCACATTGGTCAGGGATGCTAGTCGTTATTTATTCTATGTCCATTTTTTCTGTCATCCTATTTCATATTTTTGTCACATGATATATTTTGACTGCTATATAGTTTATGATATAGATATTCAAGGGAGGCTTGTTCAAAAGTGCAACTGAGCACAAAGAACAAATTCAATATTTCAGTCAACAGGTATGTACTCAGAAGGGTCAAGTCCCTTTTCATTTTGGTGGTTTTCTAGTTTAAGTCAGTTTGATATATTTATTCAATTTTCTTTTATTAGTTAGTGCAAGTAGTTATTGAAGGCTTTGACCATCTCCTGGGAATAATGTTTGATCCTTGCATTAATTTTTCAGGATCTTAGGGAGCTTTTCAGTCTCCCAAAACAAGGTTTTGATATTTCTCTCACTCAACAACAATTGCATGAAGAGCATGGTCAGCAGCATAAAATGTAAATGATGCTTTATCTTTAGCTTTGGTTAATTTTAGGAAATACCAATTCATTTTGTTGTGAAGTGTTGATGAGGACAACGAGTATGTTATATTATAAGAGTAATTGATGTAGTTATTTGAATATTTATTTATTAGTGGGGATTTAGGATATTTAATAGCGATTAAGATTTTAGTATTAGTAAGATTATTTTAGTCTATAGTACTTTTATTATTCTCCAAGTTATATTAGGGTTTTGAGCATTTATAATACTATACAATCCCCAAAAGTTAGTTAGACTATTGAATTATTGAAGATTATTATTACTACACATTTTCCTTCATTCTTTTTAAAGTGTGTAGTAATTAGACTATTGAATAATTGACGATTATAATATCAGGGTGTGGACCGTGTGGTGTGCGGAGTATCACCCAAGTTCACTTTTCCTTCATTCTTTCTTAATTTCCAAAAAATATTCATGTTTGAATCTTGTCCTACATCAAGTGCCTTCAGTAATTAGTTGTACTACCTCTGTCCAGAAATGGTAGTCTTACTTTCTTGGTGACCGTTTACATGTACGAAGAATTGCTTTGGACGCGATTGAGCATAACTTTTTTCACGGATGAAGGGCGATCAACCTCAACAAGAAGAGCTCAACTTAGTTTAGACTTTTGTGTTGTGCATTCATGTTCTCTTGTTATTTCTCATCTTAAAGTAGCATTCTTGGATTATAGCAGCCAATAATTTTTTAAAATGTAATCCATAACTTAATCCTTATTGATAAAATACTGATAATTTATGATATTTGATTTTTTTATCTAAGAGGAAACAAAATTATTTCAGCATGTTTCTACCTCAGCTAGTGTATAGTAGATTCTGGAGATCACCTTATTCATGACAGTTACTGAGACCTCTATGGTAGTTTTTGTGCTATAGATCTTCTCGAGTCTTATGGATTTTCAGTATAGCAATTTTGCTTAATAATGCTTTAGTTTAATTTGTTCTGATATTGACGACAATGAATTAGATTACTTCTTGTAGGTACTTCTTGTGTTCTTTTATTTCATGCAATTAAAGAGAGAGTATCTCCTAATCACATAGTTGTTCCACAGGGCGGCATCACTCCTCACTAAAAAATAAAGAGTCAAAACACACAATCTCATGACCCTCACGGGGAAGTGCCCCTAAAAATTAACCCTATATTTGCCACGGTGGGGTAGTGGATTTACCCAAAGAGGGGCTGTTGCAGATTAGTATGGGTATGGTTTAGGTTTAGTTATTAGAATAAGGTTTTTGTTAGGTTTTAATATTTAGGGATTGGGCTTTAGTGAATAAGCGGCATCACTGCCTGCATCAGCAGTGGGGCATGCATCTTGTGGACGCTTATTTCTAATGTATTCAATCAATCAATACAAAGCTGAAATTTTGCTGCTCTTTTGTTGTTATATTTGTCAATTTTTAAGTTCATATGTCACTAAAACAAACGGAAAACCGTCCAACACATCTCCTTAATTGGATAGTCATTAACAATAGTCTATCTTTGCTGTTTTCTTCATCAACTTGCAGTGATGACAATTACCCTCATTTCTGGATTTACGAGTTTGTCTATGTAAATGTAACTTTGTCTTTCTCATAAAATTCCAGTATCTTACGTGCTTCTATTTAGTTAGCATTTCCATGTGTATGTTTATCTTCACTGTGACCAGTACATGTTCGAATGTAAAACCACTATCTTAATCTTATGATTTGCTTGCATATCTATTTATCTATGTTTAAATATGTACTAATTTTTTTTCAAAACTATAGGGATGAGTCACTCGAAGAGCACATAAAGTTCCTGGAATCACTAGGTATAGCTGGAGTTAGTCATCACAGTTTGCTTTTCTCAAAGACAGCACCTGTAGCAGCTGTGCAGGAAGAGGAGGCAATTGCAAGGTGACTTGCTTTGAATTTAGTTGCTAATCTCGCAAGTGTCATGAGCTGTATTTGATGGGATCGTAATGGGCTCCAGGGGATGTGCATGAGGATTTATATATTTGATAAGCATAGGTGCATGTTTAGGCCCAATGAACAGACTATGGCTTTATTGACATTATTTAAAATTTAGTAATTTAAGTAATGTCTCATATTGGACTTGTACCATCAAAGTTATCTATTTTTTTTGGCTTACATATAAATTATTACTCTAAACTATTGACTTTTTTTCATTTCGGTGATTGACATTTCAATTTTTTTATAGTCAGGTCATTAAACTAGCAATTTTTTCCTCTTTGGTTCAATTGAACCTGCCACGTCATAAATTAATGACGTGGCTTGAGCACATGACATGTAAAAGTTGATGTGTACTCAAATTGTAATTAATTTAAGACTTAAATATAAATTACTACATCAAACTATTGATTTGTTTCTATTTCGGTGATTAAACTGTTGTGATATCTATATATTTTTTAATTTGTTAATGATAATTATTTGTTTTCCTATTAGGTTTTCAAATTTAAATATTAATGATAGTGCTAATAATATTTTTATCATTACTTAGTTTTTATCTTTTTAAAAAAATTACGTCTTAAATTAGATTTTTTCATTTTAAAAATATGTTAAGCTTGTATTGTTAAATTGTAATGTTATATAACATTTATGCCCTCTTAATTTTTATAAAATAATTTAAATTTATAATAAAATGAGTCTTCTTTTAATACATTATCAGTTACATCCTATGTGTTAATGTCATGTCATCAATTTACGATGTGACAACTTCAATTGAATTAAAGTGGAAAAATTTAACAGTTTAATCACTTGATTAAAAAAATTAAAAGGTCAACCACAGAAGTGGAAACCGTTTAATAGTTTGAGGTAATAATTTATATTTAAGTCTTAAATTAATTATAATTTGAGTACTCATCAGCTTTTACATGCCACGTGTTCAAGCCACATCATCAATTTATGACATGGACAGGTTCAATTGAACCAAAGTGAAAAAAATCTATAGTTTAATAAACTAATTGAAAAAATTGAATGGTCAATCACTAAAGTGGAAAAAAGGTAAATAGTTTGGGGGTAGTAATTTATCTTTAAGCCTTTTTTTTCATTGTGTTTGGTGCCTATTTAACGTCTTTAGACTGTAATGGTTGATTAGCTTTGTTGTATTGATAATATTGAAATCATCCTAACCCTTTGTACCTATTGTCCCTCTCATCTACCTTTTTTCTACTGTACTTCCTTGTCCTCTTTACTCCTTTGTCACACTATTTCAATTCTTTTTCATCCTTTTCTTTACCTTGTACTGCTTCTTTCTTTCCTTTTTGGGGATAATTTCTCCCCATCTAAGAAGCAAGGATTCTTCTATAGGTTGACAAATCCCCTCTAATCCCGAATCCAAGCGAATCCATATTCATGGATTCTTCTAGGGATTCTTCCGTAGATTTGTTAATGACATAAATTGAAATATTACTAGTGCTATATACCATACATATTAATACTCCATTCCAAAAAGAGTCATTTGTAAAAAGTTTTTGTTCCAGTCTTCTCTGTATTGATGCTATATAAAATGACAATGTTCTCAGTTTAACAATACAATTTCACTACCATGACACCATTACTAAACGAAACACTCAATTATATTTAAGGATAAATATGGAAGAAAAATATATCCTTAATGTTTGCAAATTTTGCAAATGAGACTCTTTTTATGAAACGGAGGGAGTATAATGTTTTATGCATTAAGACTATCAATGAAATTAGTATAAGAATCCTCGAACCCGATTCTTGCTTAGCTCTCTGTCCTCATGGGATGGCAAACTTGCTCAAACCCACAAAACCTTGTTATCATTATTTTGCCAAAAGCCCCAAAGTGTGATATGCTGAGAATCTTCAAAGAAGAGGCATAACTTAGCCACCTCATATCTCTTCTCTATATCTATCTAATCAAACTTTCACTCCCGGTCTGCTTCTGTATCTCACTGAATTATTTACATATGTGTATATGATCATTTCCAGGTACAATTTGATGATCTATTTGGTCAGCACATGTTTACTACCTTTTTTTTGTGTATTACTTTTATTAGTCTTATCATTTAACCTTTTGTTCTGGATTGACAATGTATGTGACCGTGTTTATTGAATATTGTGCAGGGTAAAGCCTACTAGATTTGTGGGGAACTCATCTTCATTCTATTCTGTTGAACGTGATACCGATGGGTATGGCAGTTGAGATTCATTCTACTCATTGATGATATAAATTTCATTTCTTTGGTAGTTTTATTTATTTATTTATGGGTTAGAATTTTATTTTGATCAGATCCCAGTATGCATTCAATCCAAAGGATGTTAAATTGCACACAAAAAGTTCTTTTGTAAGACATGCAAGTTCACCAACTGAAACAGATATTAAAGAGAGAATCAAGCGGCTATCTCAAGTTTTTGCAAACAAGGTAACATTTTCTTTAGAAGTGTTGACAACTCCTTTAGTTTGGTGATGTTCCTCAATAGGCAGTTTATAGGAACTGCTTGGACTGAAAAGCACTAAAATTTGACATCCCAAACATTTGATTTTGGCCTAGCTGTCTATGGCTATCAGTAGAGGTCATATAGCTTCATCTCTAGCAAATAGTCAACATTCCACCCAATAGTATGAGACTGTTAAGTTTGCATATGAAGTCTGAAGCTGAAGTTAGAAATTTCTACACCATCTGTTCCACTTTAGTTGTCCACATTGGACTTTTCACACGCATTTAAAAAAAAATGGTTTGAAAAGTTTTAGAGTTCCCAAGTTACCCTTCATATCCTCGTATTCCTCCTTCCAAGTAAGGATTAACGGTGTCATAAAAATAAGTTAAAAACTAAAGTGACAAGGTGTAGATAAATCGTGGAAGGATAGGGGATTATCTAAATTGGGACTGAACTGATTAAGATGTCTTGTTAGTGTAACTAATACCCCCTCTTGCCTCCAAAGTATGTCTTGAGTACAATTCAAAGAAAATCATATTTGAGGAGTACAAATAAACATCAATTTTACCCATAGTGGACCCCACATAAGTTCACTAATGGATCGTTCTTCCTTAAAACTGGTGGACCACTAGTATTTATAGCACATTTTACATTTGACTTCTGTACCAATTCCATCCTTTGGTTGGTAAACATTCTGTTTTGAAATACCCGGGACACTTTTTGGAGGATGGTGATGGTAGATCCCTTATTAAAAGCTAAGCACTGTCCATTATCTCAGCTAAAGATTGTTTTTGGACTCAAATTTTTCTTTAATGATCATTTGAGAATTAGCTGAAAACTTTGTCAACTACGAACCTATTGTATTTTGAAAGCTTTTATCCAAAATCTTAAGAAGCTAAGGGCAATGGTTTCTCAGCTTCTGAGGAAAAAAGTAATATACCACTATTTTTGATAAAACTTCTCAAATCTTTCGAATTGGAGCTTGCTGCTGTTCTTGTTGATGCTTTACTTCAAAGTTTGTTACAATTTCTTTGTTGTGGACAACCTATTTGCCCTCATCACATTTATTGGATTTCAAAGTGGTGCCTCCCACCCACTTAAAGTAATAATATCTTGTCTATGCCCTTGTCTGTACGTTCAAAAACATTGTCCTAGATCATATATACATTTCTCAAATGCATTTATATGTATTATCCTATACCATTAAATGAATGAATGAATCCAACTGTGAATAAATTGACTGCAATTGGCTCAACTTTCCAAATTTGGTAATGTTATACTTATTTCCTTTTGAAATTAACAATTGGTAATGTTAATCTTGTTTCTTATATTTTCTCAGGTTATGGTTTCAAACCTACCTGATAAGGGAGAGAGAATAAGAAGGCAAATTACGGAACTGCATCTGGAGCTTAGTAACATTAGCATAGAGACGAGAAATGAAAATGAATCATTAATTTGGATGACATATCAGAATAAGTCAAGTACGTGTTAAATGTGTGATATAGAACAAGCAGTGAAGAATACTAAACAGTTATATTTCAATTACTAAATTTATTGAAATTGTTTCCTTTGTATATGCAACAATGTTGTGCTATCATGCATGAAGCATGGTACCTAACATTATTTCTTACAGGAATTTTCTATGGCCGAGTCATAATGTACTCACTATACTCGGATGTCATTTATCTTCTGTTGTATTCGTATTCTCAAATGAGTGACTTCGTCTATTTACTTTTTACTGATTCAAGATGAAGTACAAAGTAAAGGAAGGAGCAGACTGACGAAGAAACTAAACTAAGAAAATACACGAGCTTAAAGTTCGGTTGGGTCCTTTTTGGCCCCCATGCCAATTATGCATTCTTCATTTGCAGCCTTCTGAATGCACGGGGTAATGGACCCTATTATAATTTTGTATCTTTGTATTAAAATCCCCTCTATTTTACTACTCTTTCGGTTTCTCTTAATATGTATTCAGTGACATTAAATTTAGCAACTCAACAAAATTTGTCATAAATAAACGCTTATCTTACAATTTCTCAATACAAATTTAGTGACCTAAATATTATTTTTAGCCAAGATACTAATTTTTGTATTGCCGAGTACATATTCAGAAAAATTGTAGAATACGTGTAATGGAAAAAATCATAATGCGTCGTCTTTATTCTTAACTACTTCAATATCTGTGCAAAACTTGTGTTGCTTTAATATGTATATTTTATGTCCTTAGAAACTTGCTCATGAAAATAATTATGAAAAGATATGATTATGGCATTAAACTTACCAAACCTAATAAACGAAATGGAATTGAAACTAAATTCAATAATTACTTTAGACCAACTTAATTTAATATTTATAAGCAATTGTTAACCACTAATTATTAATTCACTAATAAAAAAAATGCCTTAACATTACATTTGTAATATTTTTCATCAAATCATCACTCTCAATTGTACTTTAATTACCAAAACAAAACTAAGTTATTAGATTTGGATGATAAATAGAGTAGTTAGGTTTAGACACTCAAAATTTGCACGCGTTTTCTCTAACAACAATGGTAGGAGGGGAATAACGTAATTTCATGTCGAGGTGAGGATGTCAAAATGAATATTACAAAGCTGAAGACGATTACTTGGAAGCCACAAAATGATTTAAGTACTAGATTGCAAAAAGGAAGACGGACAATTAGCCCGTGTATTCAAAATGATGTTTTTTTATACCTTTTTTCTCATCCCATATTTGAAATTGATCAAATTTGATGTCATTGCTTAGGCCTTGAAAATAGCTTTTCGGATTGGGGTATAACATTTTCTAATTCATTTCGGTTTGACAGTTATGAACGTTTTAGTGCACGACACGAAAATCGACGGCGCAACACGAAAAATGAAGCACATGGGGGCCCACCCGAGCTAGGTTGCCATAGGTGGGCTTGTGGTGCTGTAGGGTAGACTTGCGGTAAGCCTACCTCCCATAGATAATGTTTTTTGCTTCATTTATTTGGAGAAGAAGGAAAAAAATAGAAAGAAAATGTGTTCTTTAGAGAGAAATAGCAAAAATAAGAAAAAAAACTCTTCCAAATTAGATCTTGATCTAGTTTTTCTCATCAAATCTCCCATCAAAATATATTCAAGCAATACATAGGAGGCTTAAAGAGGAAAAAACTCTCATTCCCAAAGTCCATTTCTCGTCTATACGCTCATTTTAACTTGCATTTACGATAACATTATTTTGGTTTTGTTTCGTTTATTTTGTTTTCTTGTTTAAAGGATCTCCTAGCATCCTAGATCATATCTAGTGGTGTTTGGATCCCATTTTGAGTTATGGGTATTGTAGACATTCAAAATTTTATTTTCCTGGTACTAACCTTGTAGGAGGGCAAAATTATCTTTTTATATCTCGAAGACAACCCCGAGGAATGGTTACAACAACCATTAACCACAGAGACAGCCTCATGGAACATCAAATCAACTTGGGAGATCAACCCTAAGGAGAGACATAATCAACAACAGTCAAAACCCGAAGATAACCCCGAGGGATAACTAAAAACCACACCATGTTAGGTTTTGTGAAGATCAAAGAAGCAATCAAATTGCAAAATTAGTGGAAGCAAAGTAAAATCAGATTTTAAAAATTTTCAAAAACCAATTACCCGGATTATCCTTTATGCATATTATTAAGGGTTAAGTTCAGATCACCACCTGGGGTTTGGGCGGTTTCCCACTTAACCACCTATAGTCAGTAAAGCTACATTTAAACACCCGACCTTTTGAGTTAAAGTGAAAACGTGCTTTCCGTCTTCACTCCGTTATTTGAGTTGACTAATGACTTAATTACCCTCCATGTTTACAAGCAAGAGAGCAGATAATACAAAGCTTCCATTTTCCTTCTCAATCAAAAACCGACCTCTCTCTCTCATCACCACGTGCTAAGATCTATAGGGAGGAGGATGAGTTGGGATATGGATTTCCACTGCCTCCATCTATGTAATCTTACACCGTGCCGCTACTATTCAATTCTTCTTTCTTTTACATTTTTGAAGCTAAAAAGATGGATAAGTTCACCCATTACGAGAATTCAAGAGCTATAAGATCTGCACTTCTCCTTTTCTCTCTCTTATCTACACTAGTTTGTTGGGTTTGATTTTTAAAATATTTTTGAAAAACAAAAACTTCAGATCTGGTGCATTTAAGGAAGAAGATGGATGGTGGGTTAGTAACTAGTTAACCCATAACTGATTGTGAAGAAGATGATGATGGTTTGAAACAAAAATCGGGTATGTTCTTCTGTCTTCCCCCCCTCCCTCCCCTCCGATTGCAGATCTCAACCCTCTCAGGAGCTAGAAGAGCAAGAATCGGGTATATCATTTTGTGTGTACACACCATATCTTCTGGGCATACGTAGAGATTTGTATATTCATGTGTGAATTTTTTTTGAGACTATTTGAGAGGGTCTCTTTTCTATTATAATTGTTAATTACTTTTAGTTTAATTGTTAATTTGTTTTTTATTGATTTGGGTGAATTAATCTTGGTCTGAAGTCGAATTTTACTATTGTTTATGTGTTCAGTAGAATTTTGAATAGCATAATCTTGTATAGCTGTCTGAGATATGATTTTTTTGTCTCAATATTTACATTATTTGTTAGAGTACAATTTTAATTAATTTCATATTCGCTTGTTGTTCTACTTCCATTTTATGTTTCTCTGATTGGATTGGATTGGATTGGGAACTTTGAAATTTTTGGTCATCTATGTATACCTTTACTTTTCTGCTATAGAAGCTGCAGATTTGCTACAAAAGTTATCATTGGATTCTCAGACCAAGACTTTAGAAATTTCAGAGCCCACTAAGAATTTCCTTTTGCAGAAAAAAGGATATATATTCTCCTAAATATGAAAACACAAATGTAAATCTGTGTTCAATATCTGAAAACACTTTAAAGATTTGAATGGGAGGAGGATATATGTTCTAATGAGAGATTTCTGTGTATTTCTCTCTTCTTCTTTTTTTTTGCTAAATTTTGTTTGTATAAAGAACCAAAAGACAATGAACAAGGGAGAACCCCAGAATATAGTGTCGTCATCTATGGACATGCCCAAAGATGAGGGGACTATACAAGGAAAGTCCAAACATCTCTAACTAGTTAAAAGCCAATTACAAAAATATTGGTTATTGGTGGCTTTGATAAATGATTTGCAAGTGGAAAGCCTAGACTTAATAATGTGGATAACATCCTTTTTGATCCTAGTAAGTGGAGGAAGATGATCATCATGGAGCTTTTTGTTCCTTGCCTCCCAAATTTTGTAAAAACAGACTGCCACCGTCAAACTTAGGATATTTCGTGACATAGTAGAACCTTGAAAAGTAGTGAAAAAGTCCATAATGTCATCCCACGATATGGGAAAAGCAGTCCAATGTCCAAGGCTTATAGCCTTCAGAAGAACCGATTTGGAGAAGACATAGTTGAAGAACAGATGATCAAAGGTCTCCGGTTGAAGGTTGCAAAGTGGACAGTTCCAGGTTCTGTTAGAGAATCTGACTGTTCTGTCATTGGTGGGGAGCCTTCTAAGAATGCCCAGCCACAAAATGAAAGAGTACCTTGGGACATGGCATTTGTTCCAGACAATGGAGCTCCAAGAAACCGACTGCTGCCTCGTGCGAATAGATTCCCATAACTGGTTAGTTTTTATATTCTTCGTATCCCAAGAGTCCCATAGTATCCTATCCATTTGCTGAGAAGGAGGGGGAATGAGAGCCAGGTTTCTCCTCAAGATGATCATATCATGGTAATTGCCTTGAGGCATGACCCATGTGTTGTTTCTGATAAGATGACTGATAGTAGCAGACCATTGGAACCCAGAGGAAGACATAAAAGATTGAGAAGGATTGATAGCTGAGTCGTTTAACCATGGGTCAAACCATAGGCTTGTATCCTGCCCATTACCAATACGATAGTGAAGGTGTTGAAGAGCAAGAGGCCGAAGCTTTAGAACTTGTTTCCAGACCCATGAACATGTTGCTGAGTTGCGAACTAGCCAAAACGATGTATGTTTTAATGTGGTTGCTTTAATCCAATTAGCCCAAAGAGAATTAGAATGAGGTTGAATAATGCGAACCAAGTGCTGGAGGATAAGGGTTGAATTCCATTCCTCCAGATTTTTGATGCCTAGACCACCTTCAGAGAGGGGAAGTGAAAACTCTCTTCTTTTCAGTTTAGGTGTTTAATGTTTCCATAAATAATGGAGGAGGAGTTCAGAAATTAATTTCATCCGTTGGAAGAAGAAGGGGGTATTTAAGACATTTACCAATCTTTTTTTGACATTTACAGTCTCTTTTCACGCGTTTTTAGCGTCTGACGTACACGCACAGTTAAGTTGGATGGAAAATGTGACGTTTTCACTTTAACTCAAAAGGTCGGGTGTTTAAATGTAGCTTTACTGACTACAGGTGGTTAAGTGGGAAACCGCCCAAATCCCAGGTGGTCATCTGAACTTAACCCTATTATTAATTAAAACGTAGAACAAGAAGTTATGGAATCATACCCTTGTAGATATGAGCTTCCACAGGTACGAGTTCAACTCCTACTTCTCCGCGATCTTCTTGAATTTTCGGGTTAGATTCCTTTCCTTTAATCAACGTTAGCCACCCAAATGTATGACCTCTACAGGTGATCCACCAAGGAAGAAGAATATTCAAGAAGAAGGGTGTATTGGTTCAAACCTTAGTTTTTTCTATATCTATAGAAAAAGGGAGAGTACTCTCCAACAATTGGAATCACGTATATCTGATATATAAGACCCCTTTTATAAAGATATCAGGTAACCCTATTTAATATAATAAGGTATTATTTATTTAATTAAACTCCTTTAATTAAATAGGCTCCATAATCTAATTAGGGATAATTAATTAAACTCTTTTAATTAATTTGTCTCCTAATCTTATTAGGAATAGATGAGAGTACTTATATTAAATTAATTCCTAAACTCTTTTAGAAATTAAAATTAATAATAATTGTAATAATATTAATAAGACACCTCTTATTAATTTATATTTAATATTTCCAAAATATTAAATAATAAATATTAAGTTATTTAATTTACTATATCACCATAAATTAAATTAAATATACTTAACATATTATTACGATTATGCAATTAACTTCTCAAATAATTATTCTTCTTTTTATGGTGTGACCCTTTAGGTTCTCCATATTAAATCGATTGTGAATAAATCAAATACAATAATTCTAATCTTATTTAAATAAATAAATTAAACTATTAATTTATTTAAATAAATAATATTTATTCTATAATAAGGATAAGTCCTCCTTAGCGATCAACGACTTTCCAGATAATATAGATTTCAATATTAATCATAAAAGAACTTTTGAGTAAATAGTTACCGTACAATTCAATCCTTCTACCATACAATGTCCCAATTAAATATAAGACATGAAATTACTGTCAAGTCTTATTTTATTTAATTATATGTATTTCGATTCTCAAATGAACAACTCCGAATAAATGCAAATTAGAAACTACTTTCTAATTTTATTTCACCTTGACCAAGGATTCCTGGGTTGTCATTTATCGAATCACATATGACATTTCTCTTCTTCTTTTACTAGAAGTGGTAGATTTTATATTGATCATTCATTATCTCCATATATAACTTATTACACCCAAGCATACCCTTTGATATACCTTAAGAGTCTTACAGAATAAGTCAAAATGTAATTTATTATACATAAGATACTATGATGATCTAAAGTCTAAGGATCATTTGAATTACTATCACTACAGGAATTTCTATTGACAGACAAGTAAAACTCCATTAGGTATTCCTTAGCGAGTCACGTTCAGTGAACTTATTCTCCAATAAATACCTACATACTTGCTTTAGTGTCCCCACACAAATGATCATGAGATCAATCATTCTCATCCAATGAGCAAGCAACGTATGTACCAATCTATCGGGATTAACTAATCCCCCTTTTAGTAATCCATTGATTGAGAATATTTTAGTTTTAAGCTATCTAAGAATTTGATCTCATTAGTATGATCTCATCATGATTCTAAAAGAATTGCTTAAAATTATGGATTTATCACATATTATTAAAACAACACCATGTAGATAATTAAATGCCTTTAATAAATAATTCTTTTATTAATAAATAAATAAGATTGATTACAAAGTATATATGCTTTATCATTATACACGATTGACTTGTATGCATATTACTTTCAATCTCCCACTTGCACTTAAACTAATCACCATGGTATCTCATACCCATCTTCTCTAAGTGACGATCGAACTACTGTTGTGTTAACGCTTTAGTAAATGGATCTGCGATATTGTCTTGAGAGTCCGCACGCTCTAGGGTGACGTCTCCTCTTTCAATGATCTCTCTGATCAAATGAAACCGCCGCAATACGTGTTTGGATTTCTAATGAGACCTGGGTTCCTTAGCCTGCGCAACAACTCTAGTGTTGTCACAAAATAAAGGTACTGGTCCTTTAATGCTAGGAACCACATCAAGTTCGGTTATAAACTTCTTCATCCAAACGGCCTCCTTTGAAGCTTCACTTGCAGCTATGTACTCTATCTCTGTCACTGAATCAACAACTGTTTGCTGTTTGGAACTCTTCCAACTCACTGCGCCACCCTTTAAGGTAAACACATACCCCGAAACGGATTTACTGTGTCATCTTGGTCCATTTAAAAACATGAGTCTATAAAGCCCTCTAGTTTCAATTCAGGCCCACCGTAGACATTAAACACATCCTTAGTTCTTATTAAGTACTTTAGGATATTTTTTACTGCCTTCCAGTGTTCTCATGGATTCAACTGATATCTGCTTGTTACACTAAGTGCATGAGCGACATTTGGTCTAGTACATATCATACCGTACATGATAGATCCTATTGCTGAAGCATAATAAATCTTACTCATACAGTCTCTCTCCTCAGGTGTCTTTGGGGCCTATTTCTTGGAGAGATGTACTCCATGGCTCATCGACATGAGACCTCATTTGGAATCTTCAATGCTAGACTTCTTTAGCATCGAGTCAATGTACGTTCCATGGGATAAACCAAGCATCCTTTTAGATCTATCTCTATAAATATTTATCCCCAAAATATAGGATGCTTCACCCAGTCCTTCATGGAGAAGTGTGTAGATAACCAGATTTTAATCGATTATAACATAGGAATATCATTCCCTATCAGCAATATATCATCAACATATAATACAAGGAATGAAACAGCGCTCCCACTAACCTTCTTGTACACACATGGTTCATCTTTATTTTTGATAAAATCAAACTCTTTGATTGTCTCATCAAAACGAATGTTCCATCTACGAGAAGCTTGATTCAATCCATAAATGGATCGTTATAGCTTACAGACTTGATTTGTTCCAACCTTTGAAATAAATCCCTCTGGCTGTGTCATATACACATCTTCCTAAAGTTTCCCATTGAAGAAGGCCGTTTTCACGTCCATCTGCCAGATTTCATAGTCATGGTAAGCTACAATCGTAAGCAAAATCCGAATGGACTTAAGCATCGCTATTGGTGAGAAGGTTTCGTCATAGTCAACTCCTTGTGTTTGTTTGAAACCTTTTGTGACCAGTTGGGCCTTATAGGTCTCTACCTTGCCGTCTTCTCTAGTCTTTCTTTTAAAGACCCATCTACACCCAATACACTTAATGCCTTCATGTGGTGAAACCAAAGTCCATACTTGGTTTTTATACATGGAGTCCATCTCGGATTTCATGGCTTCTTGCCACTTCTCTGAGTCTTTACTTCTTATAGCCTGTTAGTAATTTAATGGATCCTCATCATTTATGATGCATACCTCATCGTCATCCTCTATGACGAATCCATACCTATCATCTCCGTTGGGACATTCAGGTGGTTTGGGAACAACTACTTCCACGGGAGTTATCTCTGTTGGTTACAGTGGTTGAGCAGTGTTTACCTGATGAGGATGATGTTGTAGAAATGGATGAGGAGGATCCCATTGAGCTACCACAGTCGGATGGGGATGAGGATGGAGAGGAAGAAGAGTTTCCACCAAACTCGATTTCAGCCCGTATGTACGACGAAGTATACGATCGCAATGTAGAATTTCAGGATAGAGTCGAGGAGTTGGAAGAGATAGTAGCTGAACAACATACCTCAATGGCACAGAAGGATGATGAGATCCGAGATCTAGATGGACGTTTGAGTAATACCGAATGGAAGCTGATTCATACTGTAGGAGAGAACAATCAAATGACAGAGGAGATCGCAGAGCTAAAGAACAAATTAAAAGAAGAATCTGGTAAGAGAGCAAGAGCTGAAGACGCATTTGAGAAAGCTTCTCAGCGTGCAGTAGTAGCAGAAGGGGAAACATAAGCAAAGAAGATCAAGATGGAAGAGATGAATAACGTATTCAACACCGTGATTAATCGAGCTCAAGATCAAGTTATATATTATCCGATTCAGTTCGAGACACTGCCGCCGTACATATTAGATCGCCAAACAATGTTCCGTATTATGGAGGAAGAGCGTTGTAAGGCTACACAACATCTTAGTAGGACATCATAGGGAATGTACATGTTGTGCGAGTAATAATATGATAAATAATATATAAATCCCTAGTGATTGATATGTAATCAATGGGATATGATGTTGATGTTATCCTGAAACTTTAGGAGTTCAGAAAAGTAATGTAAATAGCAGTAATGCTATTGTTCTTATGTTTTCTAAAAGATTATGAATGAATAAAAGTTATTATTTTATTTTGTTCAAAGTGTTATGTGTTATGTGATGATCTTTTATGGGGTGAAAGTTAAGTAGAAAATACTTAAGGGAATGGAGTAATAATCTAATGAGTATATTTTAACAGAAAATGCCTCCAAGACGTCAACCTCGACAAATAACCCCTGAGGGATCTACCAATAACGACAATGCTGAAGCTAACCCAGTGCAACAACTAGTGACATTACTGACGGGTGCACTGCAGAATCAACCACAGAATCAAGCTGTGACATTTAAGGACTTCACGGCGGTTAGACCACCAGAATTCCATGGGTTCATGAATCCAGTTGAGGCACAGACCTGGATCATGGAGATAGAGAAAGTGTTCGAGGTAGCTAGGGTTGGTGAGAATCAGAAGACTGCTTTTGCAATATTTATGTTAAAAGCAGATGCTAGTTATTGGTGGCAAGCCAATAAAACTTGAGGAGGACAAAGGGTGATGACTTGGGATATGTTTAAGGAGATATTCTTCGAGACTTATTTTCTGAAGAGTTCGAAGAATCAGATGGAGGTACAGTTTTTAAAACTGAAGCAGGGATCAATGACTGTATCGAAATATGCTGCAAAATTTAACGAGTTGGCAAGGTTTGCGTCATATCAAGTTAACACAGATGAACACAAGTCTAAGAGGTTTGAGCAGGGACTGAAACCCTGGTTGTACAGTAAGGTCTCTATGTTTCAGCTGAAGTCATTTACAACAGTAATGGAGAAGGCAATTCTCACTGAAGGTGGAGGCGAGGCGGTAACGAAGTTTAATTAAGAACAAAGAAAGAAGAAGAATGAAGAAAGAGGTTAAGAATGGTGGTGGTGGTGGAAATGGTAACAATAACCTGAAGAGAAAATGGAATGGAAATCAGCAGGGTAACCAGCAGAATAGGAAGTTTGAAGTATGTGCTACATGCAGGAAGTTTCACAAGGATATGTGCTTAAGTGGGAAACATGTATGCTATAACTGTGGCCAGGAAGGTCACGTCGCCCCAAATTGCAATTAACCCAAGAAGAACAGTTTGCTACACGTGCCACGTCAAAGGATCATTTTGCTCGTGAGTGCCCTAAGAAGAAAGCTGGGGAGACAACAGGAAGCAAGGGAGGTAGCAATGGAGGTATATGGACCATTGCTGGGCCAACATCATCAAATAGACCCACAGCCAGAACCTTTAACACGACTGTGCAAGATGTTATGCAATCAAAGGATGATGTGTCAGGTATTATCCCAATCAATGATATAGATGCTTATGTATTATTTGATTCGGGTGCTACTTTCTCGTTTATATCTGATGAATTTGCTAAGAGGTTAGGATTGCCTAGTGAAGAATTAAATTTTCCTTTAAACATAGAAATTGCGAATAAGGAAGTGATTCCTGTTAGGTTCATATACAAGAATTGTAGGGTGAATATTGAGGGGAATATCATGATGGTAGATTTAATCCCTTAAACTTGGAGAGTTTGATGTTATATTGGGCATGTATTGGCTATTTAATTATGGAGCGATAATTGATTGTTAAAAGAAATGTGTAAACCTTATGACTTCGTCAAAAGTAGTTTTCTATGGAAGCAAATCGCTTAGACATGTGAGATGTCTGACGATTATGCAGGTCAAGAAGTTATTAAGTCAAGGCTGTGTGGGTTATTTAGTTTACATAGTCGATACTCAGAGGAAGTGGGTGAAGCTAGAAGAGATACCAGTGGTTAGGGAATTTGTAGATGTGTTTCCGGAGGATTTGCCAGGACTTCTGCATGACAGAGAGATTGAGTTCATGATCGACTTAGCGCCAGGAACAACCCCGATATCGAAGGCCCCGTACAGAATGGCTCCGGTATAGATGAAGGAACTGATGATACAACTGCAAGAGTTGTTTGTCAAGAAATACATTCAGCCGAGTGTGTCACTGTGGGGAGCACCAGTGTTATTCGTGAAAAAGAAAGATAGGTTAATGCGACTTTGCATTGATTATAGGGAATTAAACAAGGTCACTATTAAGAATAAATATCTATTGCCAATAATAGATGACTTGTTTGATCAATTGAAGGGTGCTAGATACTTCTCAAAAATATATTTGAGAAGTGGGTATCATCAATTAAAGGTAAGGAAGGAGGATGTACCTAGAATGACATTCATAACTCGGTATGGACATTACGAGTTTCTGGTGATGTCTTTTGGTTTGACCAATTCCCCTGCCGCATTCATGGATTTGATGAACATGGTGTTTAAACCATTTTTAGACAAGTTTGTGGTGGTATTTATCGATGACATTTTGGTGTACTCCAAATCTCAAGAAAAACGCGTGGAACATTTACATTTGACGTTGGAGACACTAAGAAAGGAAAGGTTGTACGCGAAATTATCTAAGTGTGAATTTTGGCTATGTGTACAATTTTTGGGACATGTGATTGACAAAGACGGAATTTCAGTGGATCCATCAAAAGTTGAAGTCGTAATCAATTGGGAACAACCAAGGACAACATCAGAGGTGGGGAGTTTCTTGGGACTGTCGGTTATTATAGACAATTTATTCAAGATTTTTCCAAGATAGCTACTCCGTTAACAAATTTGACAAGAAAAGCTGTAAAATTTGTTTGGACGGAGAAGTGTGAAGAAAGTTTTCAAGACTTGAAAACGAAGTTAAGTGTGGCACCTGTGTTGTCATTACCAGATAATACATGAAACTTTGTGGTGTATAATGATACATCACATAAAGGATTAGGTTGTGTCCTTACACAAAAATGAAAAGTTATAACATATGCATCAAGGCAACTGAAGGACTATGAGAAAAGTTATCCGACTCATGATTTAGAGTTGGCTGTAGTATTTGCTCTGAAGGTATGGAGACACTATCTCTATGAAGAGAAATGTGAGATATATACAGATCATAAGAGTCTGAAGTATATTTTCACTCAGAAGGACTTGAACATGCGTCTAAGGAGATGGATGGAATTAATAAAAGATTATGATTGTGAGATCTTTTATAATCCGGGCAAGGCAAATGTGGTTGCAGATGCTTTGAGCAGGAAAGGTCGGGAAAAGTTAATTCTGATAACCACTCAGGAGGAGATTATTTCAGCAATGACAAAGCTAGAGTTGGAAATAAAATTTCCAAAAGAATCTGATGAACGACTATTCCAGAAAGAAGCTAGTCCAACTTTGGTGGACAAAGTTAAGAATGCTTAACTACAAGATGAAGAATGTGGGAAAATCAAAGAGAAAGTGGTTGAGGGTAATGATGTGAAATACAAGATCGATATCGAAGGACTACTAAGGTTCGAGGAAAGAATTTGGGTTCCAGCAGTACCAGATATTAAAGACAAAATCTTGATCGAAGCTCATAACTCAAGATACTCGATTCATCCGGGGAAGTACGAAGATGTATCAAGATTTACGACGTCATTTCTGGTGGCCAACCATGAAAAGAGATGTTGCAGAATGTGTCGCAAAATGCTTGACATGTCAAAGAGTCAAGGCCGAGCATCAAAGACCAAGCGGATTACTTAAACCGTTGGAAATACCGGAATGGAAGTGGGAACATATCACAATGGATTTTGTGGTGGGTCTTCCAACTACTCAGAGAGGATGCGATGCGATTTGGGTGATAGTGGACAGACTGACAAAATCAGCACACTTTTTGCCAATAAAGATTAGATTCAATCTTGATTAGTTGGCAAGGTTGTACATTAAAGAGATCGTTTCGAGACATGGAGTGCTGGTGTCAATGGTGTCAGATAGAGATCCGCGATTCACGTCAAACTTCTGGAAGAGACTACAAGAATGCACGAGTCGGCATGCCACCTTACGAAGCATTATACGGCAGAAAGTGCAGAACTCCATTGTGCTGGGATGAAGTCGGTGAACGTCAACTATTAGGAACAGAACTGGTACAATAAACTGCTGAGGTTGTCAAACTCATCAGGACAAGATTGGTAGCTGCTCAAGACAGACAGAAGAAGTATGCTGATCAACACAGACAAGATCGTGAGTTCGACGTAGGAAATTACGTTTTCTTAAAAGTTTCTCCTTGGAATGGGAAAATTCATTTTGGTAAAAAGGGAAAGCTAAGCCCGAGGTTTATTGGACCCTTCGAAGTGCCGCGAAGAGTAGGAGAAGTGGCTTACGAGGTAGCTCTACCTCCAGAGTTGGAAAACGTTCACAATGTTTTTCATGTTTCAGTGTTACAATAATATAAATCCGATTACAAGCACGTGACCGAGTACGAACCATTGCAGTTTTATAAAACTTGTCTTATGAGGAAATTCCTATCCAGATAGTTGACAGGAAAGAACACATACTCAGGAATAAAGTAATACCTTCTGTGAAGGTGATATGAAGGAACCATAATGCTGAAGAAGCTACGTGGGAAGTCAAAATAAAATGATGAAAGATTATCCTGAGTTATTTGTTTAATCTATTCTATGTCTTCGATTCTGGGGACAAAATCTTTGTAAGTAGGGAAGAATGATGATTTGTTTGAGTTGTGATTCTAGGGACAAAATCCTTGTAAAGAGGGAAGGATGTAACAATCCAGAATTTTAAATTGTAATTCAAAATATTTATTGAGTTATATAAATATTTTAATTTATGTGTTTATCTTTGAATAAATGTTTGTTTAATGTGATTTGATTAGATTATTTATTTATTAAATAAATAATTTATGAGTTAAGGAAATTGATTATCATGAGATAATATTCTAATTTAAATTAATAATTAAGTTAGAGAGTTTATAATGATTAAATGAATTATTATAATGATATTTTAGTTTGAATTTGTAATTAAAATGATGTGTTAATGTGACATCCCCAAATCCGGGTCCCAAATCACCACAAATCTGGTACAATCATTCTATAACTATTGTAGAAGATATAAACATATATTGTTTATATATTAAACTTACACACTTTTTCCCAAGGTCGATTAACCTTAACTTATACAAAAAAATTCATAAACTATCTAACATATACCGTTATTATCATACTATACTATTACATTTTAACTGCACACATAATTCCAAGCTGAACTTGTCTTTGTCCTTCCCCGTATCCGACATATTCGTTTTAATCTGCAATGTTAATCATGATATAGCAAGGGTGAGCAATATGTTTTGTGACAACCGTAATTTTGTAATTTAATTTTAATATTTATTGGATTGAATAAATATGTTTTGATGAATTAATTATTAGATTAAATAATTAATTGATGAAGTTGTGATAGATTAATTTAATTATATGTGTTACATTTATTAAATTAATGTAGAGAATTTTTATTATTCGAAGTATGTGATTATGTGAGCTTATTGAATTAAAAGAAATATATTTAATAAGCCTATGTTATTTCAATTAATTAAATTATTAATTAGAGATTTAATAATTTAATATTATTATTAAATGAGAAATTTAATAATGTGACTATGTGAATTAATGAGAATTTACTATATTAAATAAGATATTAGATTTATTTTATAATGGGTGTGACATTATTTAAAACTATATTATAAGGCTTTATTAAATTAAATGGTTTTAAAACCCATTCTGGCCACAAAGCGTCAGTCGCTTTTATTTATTGAATACGTCTTCCTTCTTCATTAATTTCCTAAGTCTGACATTAAGCACAGAGGGAAAAAAGAAAGAGAGTTGAGAAATTGTTGAGTAAAGTGTGAGTTGAGTGATTGAAGAGTTTGAGAAGGGTTTCAATTCATCTCCTACTATTTCACTATACGCTTGGGTAATTTTCTTCAACCCAATTTATAATTTACGGCTTTTAAGTTTCATGAATATGGCTTAAGTTTTCTGTGATTCTCTGTAATTGGGAAATTATGGTGTTATGTGAATATATGTAATAATTCGAGTTGTAAGGCATGTTATATATATATATATATATATATATATATATATATATATATATATATATATATATGTATATTATGCTTCCATATCATTGGTTTCATAAGATTATAACGTATGATTTTGGCTTGTTATTCCAAAAATTTACAGAGTACGTGATATGGCCATATGGCCCTTACGCACAAATTTAATGCGTTGATCATATATTATCCCTAAATTTTACACTTATATATGATTATACATGCTAAAACGAATAAAATGAAACTTGAGTGGTTGGATTTGACCTCATAACGAATCCATAGTAGTAAATTCCATGTTTTTATTCAAAAACCTTCAAGAACATCAAGAACATTATAACTTACATATTTTAATTCTGTAATTATGTGTTTTAATGGGTTTAAATTACTCTATAAATGTTGGGTAATGATTATGTATAAATTCTAGTATTTGGGTATGCTTAAGCTAATATGTGGACAAGGAAATTGGAAGTTATGACCATATTCATGTATAATTTTATGTGTGATTAATTTTTGGCTTAATTGGCCTTGTTATGTTCGCGAACTGCAGAATTGCAGAAACTGCAGAAAATGAGCCTTGGTAACCCCGCCCCCGGCGGGCGTTACCAAACCTAAATTACCCCGCCCCGGCGGTCTGAAAAATAATAATAATAATAAATAATAATAATAATAATAAATATTTGATTAAAATTATTATTAAAATATTTATAAAATAAATTAAATATTTTAATTGAGATATTTATAGAATAAAATAAATATTTGATGAAAATTATTAAAATATTTATAAAATAAATTAAATATTTTAATTGAGATATTTATGGAATAAAATAAATATTCGATGAAAATTATTATTAAAATATTTATAAAATAAATTAAATATTTTAATTGAGATATTTATGGAATAAAATAAATATTCGATGAAGATTATTATTAAAATATTTTAATTGAGATATTTATTAAATAAAATAAATATTTGATAGAAATTATTATGAAATAATTTATTCGAGTGTAATAATAGTAAGAGAATGAAAATATTCTAATTTAATTAAGTAATTAAATTAGAAGGGTAATGATTTGTTAAATAAAGTGGAGTTTATATTAAATAATTAAGTGAAAATATAACTAATGAATGTCGTGAATACATATAGTATGTGTGTAGGATTTGTGGTGAACGGAAGTAGTAATCGTTTAGCCTACGCACGAGGCAAGTTTCCTAACCCTACTTTTTATTATTGTTCAAGTTTATTATTTACCTCGAGTAAATTATCATTACTATTATTCAAGTTCGAATGTTATATTAAAGATTTATTATCATTTCGAAGCATGATTCAGTTATACAATAATTGTTCTATTGTATACTTCTTGAGATTATTATTCGAATTGAATATCATTATTGTTGAACCTTATTAGACTAGTGAACTTTATTGATTCAACTAGTCCTTAGTTGATGAACGTTCTAAATTTCAGAACCCTTATTGAATTATCCAAACCAAACTTCTTTTGGTGCGGATTTGAATGTCAAACTGAGATGAACAACCCTGTAAAGAGATTTACTTATGCGTTAGCGTTAAGATATTGTGCACAGTATGGTACTAAGGGCTGATCCCCCTAAGTACGAGAAGAAAGGTTCATAGGCTTATGACTGTTAAAGGTTTCAAGTATAACCCTTGTTAACCTAGGACATAGTTCAAGGTCTTATGACCCTCAGAATTCTTTTGATTCTTGTTATTCATTCTTGATTCAAAAGTTGAACTTTTATTCAGATGTCTTTAATTCACTCACATGTTATTATACTGTTATTTCATTGTTATACTTGTGGGCAATAGTGCTCACTCTTGCTTTATAATAACATTGCAGTTAAGAACGAAAGAACTGATGAACCTTCCACTAGTAAAGGCAAGGGCAAAGTTAGTAAGTGTTGAAGACTTGTTATTTTATTTGATGATGTATTTATGTTAGACTTGAGTTAATGATGTTGTTTAAGACTTATTGTTTATATTTCTGCACAGATGTTTAAGGTTAGTTCAACCTGGGATTATGTTTATGATTCAGATGTTGTAACCCTATAAGGGGAAGATTTTTATTTCTATCTATTGCATGGTTTGCATTTATTATGGGTAGATAGATAGATGATATTTGTACAGTGAACACCAAATCCCGTGGATTCAAAGTACCGGATTTGGGGGTGTCATAGGTTGGTATCAAAGCTGTAAGTTATGAACCTTAGGTGGGGGAACAACCTTAGGTAGTAGCCTTATAGAAAGAAGATAGTGATGGAAAACTCTTATCCAGTTATAAGAAATGAATTTATGTAACTCATTAAAGATAATAAAAGACGTTATGTGTTTATGTGTTAAAGTATGCGTTAGATGATACGACTTGGTAACTAAAACTTAAAAATTTTGTTGTCAGGATGTTGAATGTTGGAGAAGCTAGTCAAGCTGAGGAGGAACCCCGTGTACCTATAGTACCGACAGAGGAGGAGCCCCGAGACATTCATGTCTTTAGGGAGCAGCTGGTACAGAGGGAGTCATCTCCATTGATCACCGTTGTTGGTCAGGAGAATGAGCCCGAGACTGATCCTGAGGAGGAATTTGTTGAGGAAGAGTAAGAAGAGGAGTTACCACGGTACACCGTTGATGCTGAGATGTATGACACTTTATACGACCGTAACGTGGAGTTACGAGACGAGGTCCAGGATTTGACTAAGCGAGCGGTTATTCAACATATTACTCTAGAGGAGAAGGAGAGGGAGATTTCGACTCTTCACTCTCGACTGGCAAATATAGAATGGGATTTGGTCCATGAGAAGGGTCAAACTGAAGATAAGACCAAGGAGATAGAGAAACTGAAGAATGAACTGAAGTAAACCTCCGAAAGGCTGAACATAGCAGAGGAAGGCTGGGTAAGAGAATCGCGTCGAGCTGATCGTGTAGAGGATGATAGTCGTGCAAAGAAAGTGAAAATTTGGGAAACGTACTCTACACTTAACAAGGCAATGAATGAAACCCAAGATCGAGTTTTGAGGTACCCAATCCAGTTCGAAGGACTACCATTGTACGTGATGGATCACAGGACGATGTATCGCATCTTAGAAGAGGAGCGTAGCAAGGCTATTCAGCACCTTAACCGGCAGTGATATGATTTGCTTAATTATGTAAAGAACTTAATTAGTTTTTAGATGTAAATTCTGACGTGTTTATGAACGAAAGAATATTTGAATGTTTTAATCCTGTGGATTCTTTATTTCAGGATAGTTGATGTAAATAGCAGTTATGCTATCGTTTAATGTTAAAACTTTTGATTTGAATGAAAATATATCAAGTTGTTTGAGATGATGTGTTTAATGAATATGTTAAATTGTTAAGTAATGCCTTAACTATTTAGAGAAATAAATAAAGTTCTAATAAGTGTTTATTTAACAAAAAAATACCGCCAAGGAGAAGACAACAACGTCACCCGGCTCAGGAAGAGTCAACCAATAATAACAATAATGCCAACGCTAATCCCATTCAGTAGTTGGTGAACTTACAGACTGGAGCCATGAATAACCAACCTCAAGCTCCACCAAACACAACGTTTAAGGACTTCAAGGCGGTGGGACCGCCAGATTTCAAAGGTTCCATGAACCTAATCGAGGCTCAAATGTGGGTTATGGAGATGGAGAAGGTGTTTGACATCGCCAGAGTAAGGGAAGACCAAAAGACTGCATATGCAACATTCATGTTGAAGTCTGAAGGCAGCTATTGGTGGCAGGCAAACAAAGTATGGGGAGGAGAAGGTGTAATAACTTGGGAGAGATTTAAGGAGATGTTTTTCGAGATGTATTTTCCGACTAGTTCGCAAAACCAAATGGAAGTTCAGTTTTTGGAGTTGAAACAAGGGAATACGTCTGTAGCAGATTATGCGGCAAGGTTCAACGAATTGGCTAGGTTCACCACGTATCAAGTGCATACTGACAAGAGAAAGGCAAGACATTTCGAGCAGGGACTGAAGCCCTGGTTGTATAGCAAGGTGTTAATGTCCCAATTGAACACCTTTGCTAACCTTTGCTGGAGTGTTAGAGAAGGCCATACTCGCTGAAGGTGGAAGCGATGCGGTATCTAAATATAATCAGGATCAGAAGAAGAAAAAGAGTGAAAATGAAGGAATTAACAAGACTGGTGGAAGTAGCACGGGACATAATAATAATCATGAAAAGAAAGTGGTCTGATAACTCGTCAGTTGGAAGTCAACAAGGAGGGCAAAAGAAGAAGATTGAAGCGTGCTCAACCTGCGGAAAAGCTCATTTGGGAGTTTGTATGAAGGGAAAACGAGTATGCTACAATTGTGGTCAGGAAGGCCACATAGCACCTAACTGTTCTAAACCAAAGAAGGGTGCCTGCTTCACTTGTGGCTCAAAGGATCATCTTGCAAGGGATTGACCTAATAAGGGATCTGGAGGAACATGATCAGGAAGGAATAGAGGAAACAACGGTGGAAGCACTCTGACTATCACAGGACCAACTGCAACCAACCGACCGACCGCCAGAACATTTAACATGACAGTTCAGGATGCAGTGCAGTCTCGCGATGTGGTGTCAGGTATCATTCCCGATCAATAAAGTTAATGCATATGTATTATTTGATTCGGATGCTACTTGTTCATTTATATCTGATGACTTTGCTAAGAACTTAGAATTGCCTAAGGATGAGTTAGAATACCCCATGAACATAGAAATTGTGAATAGAGAAGTGATCCCTGTTAAATACGTACACAAGAACTGTAGGGTGGATATGAAGGGTAACATTATGAACGTAGATCTTATCCCTATTCGACTTAGAGAATTCGATGTTATCTTGGGTATGGACTGGTTATCCAATTATGGGGCTATAATTGATTGCCAAAAGAAGCGTATTAACCTTATGACTCCATCAAAGGTTGTGTTTTATGGTAGCAAGTCGCCTAGACAAGCGAGTTGTCTGACGATGATGCAGGCCAGGAAGTTGTTAAAACAAGGCTGTGTAGGATACTTAGCTTACATAGTCGACAGTCGAAAAGAGAATCTGAAGGTAGAAGAAATACCGATTGTGAGGGACTTCGTCGACGTATTTCCAGACGATTTACCTGGACTTCCACCAGATAGAGAGGTAGATTTCGTAATCGATTTGGCGCCCAGAACTGCTCCAATATCGAAGGCACCATACCGAATGGCACCAGTAGAGATGATGGAATTAATGGTACAACTACAAGAATTGTTGGACAAGAAGTACATTCAACCGAGCGTATCGCCGTGGGGATCGCCGGTGTTATTTGTGAAAAAGAAGGATGGATCGATGCGACTCTACATTGACTACATAGAACTGAATAAGGTCACGATTAAGAACAGATATCCATTACCGAGGATCGACGACCTGTTTGATCAATTGAAGGGAGCGAGATACTTTTCCAAGATAGACTTGAGAAGCGGTTATCATCAATTGAAGGTGAGGCTGGAGGATGTACCAAAGACTGCGTTCAGAATACGATACGGTCACTACGAATTTTTAGTAATGTCGTCTGGTCTTACGAATGCTCCTGCAGCATTTATGGGACTAATGAATGGTGTGTTCAAGCCGTTTTTGGACAAGTTCGTAGTGGTATTTATAGATGACATTTTGGTCTATTCGAAAACCAAAGAAGAACACGAAGAGCATTTGAGATTAACGTTGGAAGTATTGAGAAGGGAAAATTTGTATGCCAAGTTTTCGAAATGTGAATTTTGGATTGAACGAGTGCAATTTCTTGGGCACGTGATCGATAAAAACGAAATTTCGGTAGATCCATCCAAAGTCGAAGCCGTGATTAACTGGGATCAGCCGAGGACGCCGTCGGAAGTATGAAGTTTTCTTGGATTAGCAGGATATTATAGAAGGTTCATACAAGAATTTTCCAAGATCGCAACTCCGTTAACGAATTTAACTCGAAAAGCTGTGAAATTTGTTTGGACGGATAAGTGTGAGGAAAGTTTTCAAGAATTGAAGAAGAGGTTGAGTATGGCCCCTGTGTTATCTCTTCCGGATGATACAGGAAATTTTGTTGTTTATAGTGATGCATCGCATAAAGGACTTAGCTGTGTGCTGATGCAAAACGGTAAAGTCATTGCGTATGCATCACTACAATTGAAGGATTACGAGAAGGGATATCCGACCCATGACTTGGAGTTAGCTGCAGTTGTTTTCACGTAGGACTTGAATATGCGTCAAAGAAGGTGGTTGGAGTTAATTAAGGACTACGACTGTGAGATTTTATACCATCCGGGTAAGGCGAATGTCATTGCCGATGCCTTAAGTAGAAAGGGTCGGGAGAATTTGATGATGTTGACTGCTCAGGACTGAGCTAATTGCAGAAATGGAGAAACTGGAATTAGAAGTGAAGTATCCTATGGAGATTGATGAGAAAATATTTTAGATGCAATCTGGTATAACCCTACTGGATAGAGTTAAGGAGGCTCAGCTTCAGGATGAAGAATGTAAAAATGTGACAAAGAAGATATCTGAAGGAACCGAACCAAGATTTAAGATGGATAAGGAAGGAATACTGAGATTTGATAATAGAATTTGGGTACCGCCAGTTCAAGAGATTAAGGAAGATATTTTAAGCGAGGCTCATAGTTCACAATATTTGATTCACCTTGGTAGTACCAAGATGTACCAAGATCTTAGACAACATTTCTGGTGGCCGAATTTGAAGCGTGATGTTGCAGAATGTGTTCCCAAGTGTCTGACCTGTCAGAAAGTGAAAGCGGAACATCAGAGACCGAGTGGATTGTTACAACCGTTAGAGATCCTAGAGTGGAAATGGGAACATATTACAATGGACTTCGTTGTTGGCCTTCCGACGACTCAGAAAGGCTACGACGCAGTATGGGTTATCGTTGACCGACTAACGAAATCTGCACACTTCCTTCCGATCAAAATAAGATTCAACTTAGATCAGTTGGCGAGGCTATACGTAAAAGAGATTGTTTCGAGGCACGGAGTTCCAGTATCAATTATTTCAGATAGGGATCCGCGTTTCACATCAAATTTCAAGAAACGTCTTCAGGAATGCATGGGTACGTAATTGCAAATGAGTACAACATACCACCCTAAAACAGACGGACAGAGTGAGAGAACGATTCAGACATTAGAAGATATGCTAAGAGCTTGTGTGATGGACTTTAAAGGAAATTGGGATGAACTACCATTAGTAGAGTTCGGTTACAACAACAGTTACCACGCTAGTATTGGTATGCCACCCTATGAAGCGTTATACGGCAGAAAGTGCAGAACTCCACTATATTGGGATGAAGTTGGCGAAAGACAACTACTAGGCCCAGAATTGGTACAACAAACAGCAGAGATAGTCAAGGTGATTCGAGCAAGATTGACAGCAGCTCAAGATAGACAGAAGAAATACGCCGATCCACACCGTAAGAATGTTGAGTTCGAACCAGGTAGTTATGTGTTCTTAAAGGTCTCTCCTTGGAAAGGAAAGATCAGATTCGGAAAGAAGGGAAAATTGAGCCCAAGATTCATCGGACCCTTTGAAGTTCCTGAGAAGGGTCAGAGAAGTTGCTTATGAGGTAGCCTTACCTCCATCTCTAGAGAATGTCCACAATGTTTTCCATGTCTCAGTCCTACGACCCTACAAACCCGATTACAAGCACGTGATTGAATTTGAACCCCTACATTTCGACAAGGACTTATCTTACGAAGAAATTCCTGTTCAAATTATCTACCGAAAAGAACAAGTTCTGAGAAATAAAGTAATACCTTCTGTTAAGGTAATTTGGAGGAACCACAACGCTGAAGAAGCTACGTGGGAACTCGAAGAGAATATGATGAAGAATTATCCTCATTTATTTACTTAGATTGTTTTATGCGATTCTGGGGACAGAATTTTTGGAAGGGAGGGGGGGGGGGGGAGAATGTAACGGGACAAATTTTTGAGTTGTGATTCTGGGGACAGAATCATTTTAAGAGGGGAAAGATGTGACAACCGTAATTTTGTAATTTAATTTTAATATTTATTGGATTGAATAAATATGTTTCGATGAATTAATTATTAGATTAAATAATTAATTGATGAAGTTGTGATAGATTAATTTAATTATATGTGTTACATTTATTAAATTAATGTGGAGAATTTTTATTATTCGAAGTATGTGATTACGTGAGCTTATTGAATTAAAAGAAATATATTTAATAAGCCTATGTTATTTCAATTAATTAAATTATTAATTAGAGATTTAATAATTTAATATTATTATTAAATGAGAAATTTAATTATGTGACTATGTGAATTAATGAGAATTTACTATATTAAATAAGATATTAGATTTATTTTATAATGGGTGTGACATTATTTAAAACTATATTATAAGGCTTTATTAAATTAAATGGTTTTAAAACCCATTCCTGCCACAAAGCGTCAGTCGCTTTTATTTATTGAATACGTCTTCCTTCTTCATTAATTTCCTAAGTCTGACATTAAGCACAGAGGGAAAAGAGAAAGAGAGTTGAGAAATTGTTGAGTAAAGTGTGAGTTGAGTGATTGAAGAGTTTGAGAAGGGTTTCAATTCATCTCCTACTATTTCACTATACGCTTGGGTAATTTTCTTCAACCCAATTTATAATTTACGTCTTTTAAGTTTCATGAATATGGCTTAAGTTTTCTGTGATTCTCTGTAATTGGAAAATTATGGTGTTATGTGAATATATGTAATAATTCGAGTTGTAAGGCATGTTTATATATATATATATATATATATATATATATATATATATATATTATGCTTCCATATCATTGGTTTCATAAGATTATAACGTATGATTTAGGCTTGTTATTCCAAAAATTTACAGAGTACGTGATATGGCCATATGGCCCTTACGCACAAATTTAATGCGTTGATCATATATTATCCCTAAATTTTACACTTATATATGATTATACATGCTAAAACGAACAAAATGAAACTTGAGTGGTTGGATTTGACCTTATAACGAATCCATAGTAGTAAATTCTATGTTTTTATTCAAAAACCTTCAAGAACATCAAGAACAGTATAACTTACATATTTTAATTCTGTAATTATGTGTTTTAATGGGTTTAAATTACTCTATAAATGTTGGGTAATGATTATGTATAAATTCTAGTATTTAGGTATGCTTAAACTAATATGTGGACAAGAAAATTAGAAGTTATGGCCATATTCATGTAAAATTTTACGTGTGATTGATTTTTGGCCTAATTTGGCCTTGTTATGTTCGCGAACTGCAGAACTGCAGAAACTGCAGAAAATGAGCCTTGGTAACCTCGCCCCCGGCGGGCGTTACCAAACTAAATTATCCCGCCCCGGCGGTCAGAAAAAAAATAATAATAAATAATAATAATAATAATAATAAATTTTTGTGTAAATTATTATTAAAATATTTATAAAATAAATTAAATATTTTAATTGAGATATTTATGGAATAAAATAAATATTTGGTGAAAATTATTAAAATATTTATAAAATAAATTAAATATTTTAATTGAGATATTTATGGAATAAAATAAATATTCGATGAAAATTATTATTAAAATATTTATAAAATAAATTAAATATTTTAATTGAGATATTTATGGAATAAAATAAATATTCGATGAAAATTATTATTAAAATATTTTAATTGATATATTTATTGAATAAAATAAATATTCGATGGAAATTATTATGAAATAATTTATTCGAGTGTAATAATAGTAAGAGAATGAAAATATTCTAATTTAATTAAGTAATTAAATTAGAAGGGTAATGATTTGTTAAATAAAGTGGAGTTTATATTAAATAATTAAGTGAAAATATAACTAATGAATGTCGTAAATACATATGGTATGTGTATGATTTGTGGTGAACGGAAGTAGTAATCGTTTAGCCTACGCACGAGGCAAGTTTCCTAACCCTACTTGTCATTATTGTTCAAGTTTATTATTTACCTCGAGTAAATTATCATTACTATTATTCAAGTTCGAATGTTATATTAAAGATTTATTATCTTTTCAAAGCATGATTCAGTTATACAATAATTGTTCTATTGTATACTTCTTGAGATTATTATTCGAATTGAATATCATTATTGTTGAACCTTATTAGACTAGTGAACTTTATTGATTCAACTAGTCCTTAGTTGATGAACGTTCTAAATTTCAGAACCCTTATTGAATTATCCAAACCAAACTTCCTTTGGTGCGGATTCGAATGTCAAACTGAGATGAACAACCCTGTAAAGGGATTTACTTATGCGTTAGCGTTAAGATATTGTGCACAGTATGGTACTAAAGGCTGATCCCCCTAAGTACGAGAAGAAAGGTCCATAGTCTTATGACTGTTAAAGGTTTCAAGTATAACCCTTGTTAACCTAGGACATAGTTCAAGGTCTTATGACCCTCAGAATTCTTTTGATTCTTGCTATTCATTCTTGATTCAAAAGTTGAACTTTTATTCAGATGTCTTTAATTCACTCGCATGTTATTATACTTATATTTTATTGTTATACTTGTGGGCAATAGTGCTCACTCTTGCTTTATAATAACATTACAGTTAAGAACGAAAGAACTGACGAACCTTCCATTAGTAAAGGCAAGGGCAAATTTAGCAAGTGTTGAAGACTTGTTATTTTATTTGATGATGTATTTATGTTAGACTTGAGTTAATGATGTTGTTTAAGACTTATTGTTTATATTTCTGCACAGATGTTTAAGGTTAGTTCAACCTGGGATTATGTTTATGATTCAGATGTTGTAACCCTATAAGGGGAAGATTTTTATTTCTATCTATTGCATGGTTTGCATTTATTATGGGTAGATAGATAGATGATATTTGTACAGTGAACACCAAATCCTGTGGATTCGAAGTACCGGATTCGGAGGTGTCACATGTTTGCCCAGCAAGTATAAATTTAATTTAAAGATATATCATGATAGAAAGGTTTGAACAATAAGCTTGCTAATGTTCTACAATATAGTTGTGAACTAGCAGGAACAAATTTTACATAGCTGAGCCAATATTGAACATGAACACACACACACACACACACACACACACACACACACACACACACACACACACATATATATATATATATATATATATATATATATATATATATATATATATATATATATCTGGACCGAATGATAATGAAGGTGATCAACCTTTCATACCTGATGAATACATGCAGTATGCACATAGTGCGATTTAATAATTCTTAGACATGGCAACCAGAAATGATTAACCACAAGTATAATTGAATAATACAACTCGAGGTCGAGTTAAGAAAAAAACTTGCCTGAACCTTTGATTACCATTACTTAATTTAATAAGCTTTGTCTGAAGACCTAATAGTAATAATATCGATCTATAACTTAGAATAATATCATCACAGTATTTAAAATAACTTAAACACATTATCACATAACCATATCAGTCTATAACACACATAAAACTTAACCGCAAGTCAAACTTTGATAGTCTGAGTCGAGTTCGGTACAATTCTGACATCCCGGTGTCTAGTCAGACAAATATCGAGTTTAAGTTCAATTAAACTATGCCTAACACTTAGCAATTATCTTAGATAATTATATTACCAGTCAAAATAATTTTCATAAGTTCACTTATTTTCAGATTATTATTATTATCATTTATCATGAATTTTCAATCATTAATATTGTATTTATATAATTTAAATACCACATAATTCCCTTATCACTAATATTTATTTAATATCAAATATTAATGAAATACATGTCATAATATTATAATATATTTATAGTATATCAAAGTATTTTTAATACCTTAGAATCATTTTTAAATAATTTTTAAATAGTTAAATCTATTATCCGATAATTTCTATTAATATTAAAATATTAATATTTTCATGAAAAAATATCAAATGTTATATTTTATAACTTAAAATATTTTTATAACACTTACATAATTTTTATATGATTTTTAAATTATAAATTCTATTTTTTCACAATTTATTTAATATATTTATTAAATAACTTAATTATCATTAATATTAATTAATTAATGAAATTCATCATAAAATATTAAAAGTCATTACAAATAACTTAAAATATTTTCTTATACCATAATATAATTTTTCATGTATTAAAATCATTTTTAAATAAATTATTTAATATTATAATTACATAAATTAAATACCATTATTATTCCAAAAATATTAAATATTTATGAAATATTTTCAAAATAATTAAAAACTAATTTTCAGACTTTAAAATAATTTTTAGGAATTTATTTTATATTTTTAATAATTTAAAACTATTTAATTCGATTTATTAATTAAAATAATTAATTTATTAAGAAACTGTCGCTAAGGACCCTATAACGACAGAACTGTCGCTATATGTGTTCTTCGTGTTCTTGGGCCAAGCCTAGATCTTCATAGCCAGATTATCGGGTACCTACTTTGAATAACTCTAAAACTTTGTTGTTCATGATTCTGGGCAGTTTGATGCGTTACACATGTAGTATGAATGTAATACTACACTAACAAACTAATTTCAGGTCCAAATAACAACACATCACTGAGATATTAGCCATTAAAAACTCCATCAGAGACTGTTATTCATTTATGGGTTTTCCAGAAATGAAGAACAACTCATAGTGTCTACTTTGAATCCTCATGTTTTGCATCCCGGGTCTCTTTTATGTGATCTAATGGTTCTATCTTGTAGTCCGGATGTCAGGGAACATTTATATATTATCCGATCATTATAACAATACCACAATCACAAGATTCAAGTCGGTCAAAGTGCATGCCAAACACTGTTCTTGGTGAATTCTGAGTTTTCCAGAAATTCATCCGGACAGTTGGTCAACGCTTGTTTGACCACTGATATTATCGATTCTGTTGTTAATCTAGGTGATCTAATAACCTGGATTAGTAGGTCATATACCAGTCTACAACATCCAACCAACATCATGACCAAAAACATAAAACACGACAAGATCTAGAGCCTACAAAAACTTGTCAGACGAAATCTGGGTTTCTGGGTTGCCCAGAAACTCAGATTTCCTGATCGGTTAACGTACTTTTACCAAGCATATCTTCAATATACACATGATCTGACACTGTTTCCAGTTTTAGATCATAGTCCACATATCATAGAACAAATCTATAACATAAAACACACCTAACCATTAACACAGAGAGATCTATGAGTCCTGACATTAGGCTGTCAGACAACTTAAAAAAAAATTCTAGATTTTTGAAAACATCTAAATTGTGCATCTAGATGTTATAGATCCATGATCTATCAACCCAGATCACTAAAAGACACCCTAATACATAACTTTAACCAACAAATTACAACATATAACATAAGATCACTGATTTTTAATATTTAGGGTTTATACCTCTTTTACACTTTGATTCTTGATTCTGACCATTGATCCTGATCTTGAAAAGTTAAAAGGCTATCTTAGCTTTGAATCTCACTCTCTCTCACTCTAAGTCCCGAAATTAAAGAGAGAGAATGAGCTTGGAAACATAATAAACTAAAGTAAGATATTTCTTACTTTTAATCTTTGATCTATGGTCACTAATGATGCTAGGTGGCCTTAATTGGCTGAGATTGGAAAGATTTGAGCACATGACAATATTTAGTTGGTCACCAACTATATGATATGGCAAGATTCACACTCCAACTTAATATAATATAAAAAAGGCATAATTATCATTTAGCTTTCCATTTTAATGGCATGATGGTCACTTGCACAACCCTTAGGGTTAAAACCTAAGGTTCTAAAATTTTATTTTCTAGGATTTTAAAATAGAAAATTAATATTTCTAAATTATAATTAGGATTTTATAATTAGATTAGGGTTTCCTAATTACTTAAACTTGAACATTAGGATTAATGTTTCTTAATTAGCATTAAAACTTTCTTAATTAGCAATTAGGGTTTCTAATTAGCAATTAAGGTTCCTAATTTTTCAATTAGGGGTTCTAATTTTTCAAATTAGGGTTTTCTAACTATTTTGTTAGGTTTTACCCTAATTAAGTTTATAATCAATACGCTTAAGCCATTAAGTTCCCAATTTAGGGTTTCCAACTTCTGAATTAGGGTTTCAGATTCCCGAAACTGAAATTAGAATTTCCATAATCGGTTTTTAGGGTTTCTTATAACTCGTAAGAATTTTCTAGCTGAACGTTGACGTTCTTAATATTATATTAGGGTTTTCCACCGATATAGATTATCTGGTCAACCCTTGACCCTTAACCACATACTGTACACATATATAACCATATACACATAACATATTCACGTATATACTTAATCCTGAATAATTCACAAAAGATTTTTAAATCCATAGATTTCCTTCTCAGAAATCTCAAATCCATTCACTTATTTTCTGTCTAGGTTTATTATTTAACCTTAATTCAATATTTTAATATTTTATAAATATCCAAATTCTCAGGTTGTCACAGTTTATTTATTAAATAAAATTATAATTATAAAGAAAATTATAATTTTGTTGTATTGATTTATGTGGTAAATTAATTTAATAAATTGTTATTAGAATTAATTAAATTGAATATTAAAATTTAATTAAATAAAGTGTGACCATAAACTATGCTATAAAGGAGTTATTAAAATAAGTTAAAAGAAGTTAATTCAGTTTTTCCAAACAAGGTTTAATAAATTTTAAGTCTTTAATTTAAATATGTTTTACCAAACAAGGCATAATGATTTTAAGTTGTTAATTTTTAAAGTAGTTAGCCAAACAAGCCTTATTGCTTTTGATTTTCAAAAACAAAAATAACTGATATCAGTTATAGATATATTTATATTATATAATTAATACCTATTATATTATATACGTTATATTTCTAAGTACGTAAGATTAGAGAAGTGAGGAAGAACACAGAAGAAGAAAAAGTTTACAAAGAAAAGTTGAGAGAGAATTGGGAGAATTCTAGAGAGACTTTGAAAGAGTGATTGTGAGAAAGAGTCTTGATAATCGAAGGGTGGATATCATCTTCTAGATAACTAAACAAGAAAGCAAAGGTATAATCCTACCCTTCTACTTTTCAAAAGTTTTAGTTTTATTCTATTCAAAAATTCTCTGTAAAACTTTTGTGAGGGTATAATTATTTGTTATATATAGTTTTTATATGATAGTTGGTTGATATAAAATTGTTTTCATAAGTTTATAGATGAGTTATAGTAAATTGATTCATTTAATGTATTTAATTATGAAGGAAATCATATTACAGTGAAGTGGTATGAATATATATGAATATGGCTTAGTTTAAAGTAAAAATTGAGGTTTAATTCATTGTATAATGTATAAATTGACTATTGATTTTGAAAGTAGATGAAGAAACAAAAACAAAGTATTTTAAACTAACTGTTTTGGTTGAAAAATAAAGTCACAGTGATGATTTTCACTAAGAATGTCAAAAAGTGAAGTTTGAAAAGAACAATGAAATTAGAGGACTTAAATTCGATGTTTATATGGTTTATATAGGTAAAATCATGTTAAGAGACCTTAAATTATGTGTATGTGAGGTCTATATATATAGTAGTTTGTAGGCCAAATTGGCTTTGTTTATGTTCTTCCCGAAGTTGGTCGCCAGAGACTGTAATTCGACGCCGCAGCGCCGCCTCGCAGTGCAAGTCTCGCGTCCGCAACAACATCGCCGAGCTGCAACGCCAAGTATTGGCCTGTGCCTCGCGCAACAACACCAGCACCGTGCCGCAGCGCCGTCCCCAAGTATAAACTGTGGCGCCGCAGCGCCAGTTAGCAGAATGGTCAGACAGTGTGTTTTAGTTACACAAAGTCTGAAAAAGTTGTTAAAGTGAAATATTATGACTGTTAGGATGTGATTTTGGTATTACTGTACTAAGAATGAAAATATTATTAACAATTAACGAGTTTTGTTATTACATTACTAATATGTCTTGACTATGTGATTAAAATCGATCCATACATGAAGTAGATACTTAATTGTATACAGAGTATATGTAGTAAATAATTATGTCATGATGACATGTATAGAGGGTATTGTGATTCGAGTTATTACAGTTTAGCTTACACTCAAGGCAAGTTTCTAAACCATATCTCTTGATATTGAACAAGTTCTTTAACTCTATTGTTACGATTGTGCAAGTTTCTTTACTCTACCTTGTTTATTATTGAGCAAGTTATTCCTAACCATATTTATACAATTTAAGTATATTCGTGCAAAATTATTTAACCTAACTCTTACTTTGAGAAGGTTTCTTACTTTAACTTGTTTACTAGCATGTAAGTTTATCACTCTAAATCACTATTTATTATGCATGCTTGATAATTCAATTCTAAATAACATTATGACCTTAGCTTAATATTGTCCAAGCAAAGTATGTTACATTATTTAATTTTATGCTTTTAGTTCATTTCTAAAGCATGACCCTAAACTACAAATTTTGTATTCATCTATGACTTGTTCCATAACATATTGTTATTGTATTTTATTCAACTAATCCTTAGTTGATGTTCGTTGAATTCCAAATTACATTGAAACGTATCCAAACCAAACTTACTTTGGTGTGGACTTGTATTCTAAATGCTGAGATGAACAACCCTCTTACATGGGATAATTTACGCATAGCGTTTAAATGTTTGTGCACAATACATTGTACGAAAGGCTGATCCCCTCTAAGTACGAGGAGTCCCTATAGTCTTATGACTGTTAAAGTTTAAGTTAAAAGATTACTTATAACTAAGGACATAGTTCGTGGTCTTATGACCCTCAGATATATATTTCAGATTCTGAGTATCACTGATAGAACATATTATTCAGTTCTATTGAGCCTATTCATTTGACATTTGTTATGAAGTTTTATTTATTATCATTTCAAGTGAGCATTGTTTGCTCACTCTTGCTTATATAAATATTACATCTAAAGTTGAGAAGGTTGATGTACCTACCACCAGTAAAGAGAAAGAAAAGATGAACAAGTATTGAAGATTTGTAAACATGTTGACTTTTATATTGTCAGACTTTATTTTAATTATTGTGATGTAGTTATTTAATTTTCGCACTTGATATTTGTATTTAAATGTTATATGACCTGAGAGATTTTTATTGATGCAATCCTTTAATGGGAAGGTTTATTGTTAAATTTTATTATATTGGGTAGTTAGAAATGGTTGTTTTTATCAAGTGAACACCAAATCGTGTGAGAATGAAGTACCCAGATTTGGGGGTGTCACATTACTTATTGAAGCTGTTCGTATAGCTCTAGCAATGCTAGATACCGTTCATATGACATATTGTAATTGCATAGTCAAAGAACATTGTATAGAAGAATAGTTAAGTCTAGTTGTGAGTTTATGGATACTTAAAATTAATATATCCAAGTGAAAGATATTATTTATAATTTGAAATGTATAATTTAAATCAATATGATTTAAAAGTGTAACATCAGGCCGTAAAGGTTGCGGATTCTAGAAATAGAAGGAACTAATGTATTAATTGGTATTAAAGTGAGTTTGTATTCATTATTTTATGAATAAAGGTTATAAATATTCAGATGAAGGTTATATCGTAATGCACCAGGTCCGAGGTCATGGATACCTAGATTTGGGAGCGTTACAGAATGTATGTAGTATTATACTACAAGAAGAAACATATTAATATAATGAAGTTTATTATATGTGCTTGATGTTAATTTTGTGTTATTATTTGTTAAGTAATAACTAAGTGAAATAAATAAATAATAATAAGACTTTATTTATTTATTTAACAAAAACGCTGTCAAGAAGAAGACAAAGAAACCATGAAGCTGAGTCACGTAATGAGAATGAACAACAAGGTCAAAATAACACGATGTAAGAATTTGTAAATCTATTAAAATAGGCTTTTAATAGGACTAAAACTGATGTACTAGTAAATCTCGCGGTAGGATGTGTAACAACCTTTAAGGATTTCAAGAGTGTAGGTCTGCCCAAGTTCAACGGAACTATGGACCAAATAAAGGCCCAGAAATGTGTGAAAGAAATAGAAAAGGCGTTCACTATCGCCAAAGTTGGAGAGGAGCAAAAGACCTCTTTTGCTACCTATATGATGAAAGGAGAAGCCAAATTCTGGTGGGAGGCAAACCAGGGTAGGGCTAGAGAAGGAGTTGTTACGTGGGATCGGTTCAAGGAGATTTTTTTTTAGAACTAATTTCCCACTAGCATGTAGAGTCTAATGGAAATTTAGTTTTTAGAGCTGGAACAGGGGGAGATGACTGTTCCCCAATATGCGACCAAGTTCAATGAACTGGCTAGGTTCACTCCACATCAGGTGGATACTGAGGAGAGGAAGGCACATAGATTTGAGTAAGGCTTGAAACCCTGGCTCTATAGTAGGATATCGGTGTTCTAAAGTAATTCTTTTGGAACTATTCTGGAGAAGACTATCATATCCAAGGGTGGGAGTGAGGCTTTAAGTCTCTACCATAAGGAGAAGAAAAACAAAAATATGAGTGACAGAGGAGTTAAGGCTAAAGGAGCTAGCGAAAGTAGAAGTGTGCAGAAGAGGAAGTCGTTTAACTTTGGGAATACCGAAGTGAAACAAGGAGATCAGAAGAAGAGGGTTAAAGCGTGTAAGAATTATGGGAGGCTCATCTAGGAGTTTGTCTCAAAGGGAAGGCAGAATGTTATAATTGTGGGCAGGAAGGGCACATCGCACCTAACTGTCCCAGTTCGAAGAACAACCATGGATGTTTTATTTGTGGGTCAACTGACCACATGGAAAGGAGTTAACCAAAGAAGGGGACGGATGACAACAAGGGAGCTAGCAGTGGTAAGCTGATAATTACTGGTCCAACTCCATCGAGTAGACCAATGACCTGGACCATCAAGAGATGTAATCTCATGTATAATCCCAATCAATAATATTAATGCTTATATATTGTTTGAATTAGATGCAACTTGTTCTTTTATAACATGTGAATTTACTAGATGTTTAGGTTTACTCCTTGAAAGATTGGAAATGCCTTTGAACATTGAGGTATTGAATAAAGAGATAATTCCCGTTTAACATGTTCATAGGAATTATTGCGCTGATATAAGGGGACATAAATTGTCGGTAGATTTAATTTCAATTTAATTGGGAGAATTCGATGTAATTCTCAGAATGGATTGGTTGTATAACCATGGAGAAATTATAGATTATCAAAAGAAAGGTGTAAACTTTTAGACTTTAAAGTAGCCCAAGGTAGTATTTTAAGGTAGTAAATCACCGAGACGTTCTTGTTTTCTAAGCATGACACAAGCTAGAAAGTTGTTAAAGAAAGGATGTGTAGGTTATCAATCTTGATCATTAACATTTTCTGTCTTTACATCATATTCAATGTTATACTTAATAAGATGCAAAATAATTAAAACTTTTCTGAATTCTTTATTCATTTCCCTGAATCACAACATTAATCCCTTACATATCTTTAAATCAAATTTATTTTATGATTTGATTCATCAGAGTTACATTATAAAATTTACATATCAATTTGATATCCTTTATATATCGAATAATATGGCTTTACAACTCTACAAGAGTTAAACAACTATCAAGTATATAATCTAAAACCTATAACATGGTTCAAAATCATAACTTCAGGTAAACAAATCAATCTTCTTGTGATACTATTGAACTCTATCAATCAAGTAGCACGTAACTTTACCGTGGGTCATTAACCTGCAAAAGTGATTATTTACAAGGGTGGCTCGACAACCTAACAATTCTAACAGTTTTCATGCATCACGTAGTAAATAATATCATGCACAATTTTTAATCATCTAAACTCAATATGCATGCTGCTTCTCATATAGCAAGTATAGAGATTAACTTCTTAAACATATAATTATAGATTAACTTTCAAATTTCATACATATCTTGTATGCATTTCATGTATATATCAACATTCTCATGGAAAAATATAATTCAACTAAAAGTTATCAAATTCATATAACAAATAGGAAGTCAAAGACTTGCTTGACTCGTAGATTATCAACTATAACTTATCTGCGTATAATTATCGGTATTCCGTGTATTCCTACACAATTGTATAATCATGGATTCATACCCATCAGTTATACATTTCCTTACAATCTCAGTATAATAATAAATGTTACATTGTTTTCTAATTCGGTTCTTAAAACCTTTGTTTCACTTCTTTATCATACTCTTAGGATAGCTATGTATGTATATGTATTTCTTAGCCACACATACTTGACATCAACATTCATATACATTTATCACACACTTGACTAGCTATGTGTTTGATACACATTTAAAACTCATAGATACATGATCTACATTGTTCTTTCGTTTTGCATATCTTAATAAAACTTAACAAATCTAGGTTTTATATAACCATTACATGCTTGTAAACTTAGAACATCACTTAAGACAAGAAATATTGCTTAAGACATTCATACAAACATACTTTAAGGTTTAGATCACAGTTAAAACAATCAGGCAACACTGCCCTGCAACACAGCAGTTTGGCCTGGGCTGGGCGCAGCTGCGTCGTCCCCTAGCCAGACCAGATTTGAATTTTTTTTATTTCCTAGTTTACACCTCATTTCTTAGCATGAATGCTAACGCAAAACATATACACACGTTAAGAGGTCTTGGTGCCTCTCGTGCTTAATTTAAGTTTTTTTTACACTTTATAACCTTATTGCCATTTATTTCACGGCTAAGCGAGTTCATGCAACAAGGGTCTAACTATGTAATCATCAAACCATATTACGATATTAAACAATCTTCAATACACAAGCTTACATGTATTCATCTTATCTACATATGACAAGCATAGTTTATCACTTGAAAACTTACTTTAAATTCATGCTCGAATGACTTTTATTGTGTCAAACTAAGTAAATGCACTTATAGGCCATGTTTAGCGGCATAAGGGTGAAAGTAGTATGCATACAAGCCAATCATATATGATGATAAAGCATATACTTTGTAAACAATCTTATTTATTTATTAATAAAAGTGTTATTTATTAAAGGCATTTAATTATCTACATGGTGCTGTTTTAATAATATGTGATAAACCCATATTTTTTAGCATTGCTTTTAGGATCATGATGAGATCATGCTAATGAGATTTAAATTCTTAGATAGCTTAAAAACTATAATATTCCCAATCAATGGATTATTAAAAAAGAAATTAGTAAATCCGAATAGATTGATATACGTTGCTTGCTCATTGGATGAGAATGATTGATCTCATGATCATTTGTGTGGAGACACTAAAGCAAGTATGTAGGTGTTTATTGGAGAATAATTTCACTGAACGTGACTCGCTAAGGAATACCTATTGAAGTTTTACTTTCCTGTCAATAGGAATTCCTGTAGTGATAGTAGTACAAATGATCCTTAGACTTGAGATCATCATAGTATCTTATGTATAATGAATTACATTTTAACTTATTCCATAAGACCCTTAGGGTATATCAAAGGGTATACTTGAGTGTAATAAGTTATATATGGAGATAATGAATGATCAATATAGAAGCTACCACTTCTAGTAAAAGTAGAGAAATGTCTTATGTGATTCAATAAATGACAACCCATGAATCCTTGGCTAAGGTGGAATGAAATTAGAAAGCTGTTTCTAATTTGCATTCATTCAAAGTTGTGCATTTGTGAATCGAAATACATATAATTAAATAAAAAAAGACTTGACAGTAATTCCATGTCTTATATTTAATTGAGACATTGTATGGTGGAATGATTGAATTGTACGGTAACTATTAACGCAAAAGTTCTTTTATGATTAATGTTGAAATCTATATTATCTGTAAAGTCGTTGATCGCTAAGGAGACTTATCCTTATTGTAGAATAAATATTATTTATTTAATTAAATTAATAGTTTAATTTATTTATTTAAATAAGATTAGAATTTTTCTAATTGATTTATTCACAACTGGTTTAATACGGAGAACCTAAAGGGTCACACCATAAAAAGAAAGAATAATTATTTAAGAAGTTAATGACATAATCGTAGTAATATGTTAAGCACATTTAATTTAATCTATGGTGATAAAGTAAAATTAAATAGTTTAATATTTATTATTTAATATTTTGGAAATATTAAATATAAATTAATAAGATGAGTCTTATTAATATTATTATAATAATTATTATTTTAATTTCTAAAGGAGTTTGGAAATTAATTTAATATTAGTACTCTCATTTATTTCTAATAAGTTTAGGAGGCAAATTAATTAAAAGAGTTTAATTAATTATCCCTAATAAGATTAGGGAGCCTAATTAATTAAAGGAGTTAAGTTAATTAAATAATGCCCTATTTTAATTATATTAAAATAGGTTAACTGATATCTTTTTATAAGAGGAGTCTTATATGAGATATCTGTGTGTGAAAAAGTTACGTGATTCCAATTATTGGAGAGTACACCATTTTTTCTATAGAGATAGGAAAAATTAGGGTTTGAGCCAATACACCATTCGTCTTGATTCTTGTTCTTCTCGGTGGATCACCTCTAGAGGCCAAATGCTTGGGTGACTAACGTTGATTAAAGGAAGAAACCAAATTTGCGTATTCAAGGAGAGCACAAAGGAATAGGAGTTGAACATGTACCCGAGGAAGCTCGAATCTTCAAGGGTATGATTCTATTTTTCTTCCTCTTTTATATATTGATAATCAAACACAAGAATGATCTTGGTTTATGGTTTGTAAGAAAATTTTAAAATGATTCCTTTCAAATCTGTTTGCCCCCTTCTGTTCTCTGTGTAAGGTCTGTGTTATGGTGGACTTCTCTCACCTGTCTGCCGGAAATTCCTCTAGCAGCCCTTCTAGGGACTTGTTCGACGAGTTTGGAGTCTCTCGCCCTAGCTCTCCAGTGATTGATGAAAATGCTATGGCCGAATCCTCTGCCATACCCTTTGTTGCTGCCGATATGCTATCCGGTAGCACTGAATCTACCTCTGAAACTAATAGCCTTGCAGAAGTCAGCCTTGGGCTTCAAGAGGGTTCTCCTATGAAGGAAATTTTCAGAGCTGCTCAAGCTCTTTCGCAACAGGGCCACCTTGATGCGGCTGACGAACGAAAGAAGTCTTCTATGCTGATTGATTTTATCAAAGCTCAGGGGTTCACTATGAATGACGTAAATGATTTCGCTTCCTCTGGAAAATCTGTTCGTTCTGTCAATGACCATGACTTGTTTGTGAAAAGTCCTCTGAAGCCATTCTTGTCAAAACCGCCGACTCCTTCCTTGGGTCAGTGTGGTGTTAACCTTAAACCAGCCAGTGTTGGGTCTCTTCTTGAAGAAGGTGAATGCTCTAGGACGACTTCTGCTGGGATCTTCTCGGGAGCAAGGGGATTCCCTATTGCAGCCACGGACTGTCCCCCGAAATCTTGGAGTAATATAGTGGCCCAGGCATCTCCGGCAGCTCCATCTTTGAAGCTTGATTTCTTCCCTCCATCTTCTCCCAGCTCGGATAATGGTTCTACCTTTATTAGGCCACCTCCTGAGATCCTGCTCCAAGGTAACTCTCTCTGGTCCTCTTGTCCGGTGGGTGGGTTTCTTCACTACAAAATGCCGTTTAAACTTGTGGAAGCTAATGTCCATAATTTATGGGATAAATACGGCCTGAAAAGTGTTTTTCTGCAAGAAGGGGGTTTCTTTGTCTTCAAATTTGCAAAGCCGGAGGACCGTGAGAATGTGCTTGCTCTTGGTCCTTGGTATATCTCAAATAAATTGCTATGTCTTAAACTATGGAAGGAAGGCATGGACTTCCATTTTGACTCATGTACAAAAGCTCCGATCTGGGTTAAATTTCACAACATTCCCATGTCTTACTGGTCATCTGCTGGGCTCAGTTACCTTGCGAGTGGGGTTGGCATTCCGCTGTTTGTAGATAAAATCACAGAAAAATTAGAACCTATGCATTTTGCTCGGATATGTATTGAAGTAACACCCTCGTTGGCTCTCCCTGGATCGTTAGAAGTGGCTGTTCTGGATGAAGTTACTAACTCTGAAAAGTTTGTGACTGTCAGAGTGGAATACCAGAACAAACCGCAAATATGTTCCCACTGTAAATCATTTGGGCATTCTCTCCTTCGTTGTCCTAAAGCGAACTATCGGTGGTTGCCAAAAGTTTTAAATACTTCTACAGATTCTCCTCCGGTTGCTTCTGCTATTCCTCATTCCCCTGCTGCTCCGGATGGCCTGAAATCCTCTCTTGCTATCCCTCAGTCTGTATCTTCTCATTCGGACTGGACCTTGGTGGCTAAAGGACCTAAACAGCAAGCTCCCAACAGCTGCTCCCCCTTGGTCAGTAGCTCCAACTTCTTTAAGCCTATTGCTGGGGCTGGGGAAGCTATGGAGAATTTCTCGGACACTGACCTCTCTCCTCCTCCTAATCCCCTTGTGGGAAAGTTGAAAAATGGTTGATGAAAAGGCTGGTCGTGACCTAAAGGCGAAAGCTCGAGTTGGTTTGATTCCGGGCCAGTCTCCAAAGAAAAAAATTAAAGGAGGGGGGCGTCCTGCTCCACTTTAACCTTAACCGTTTTATGGTTAATTTTTGCTCTATGAACATTAGAGGTGTAAATATGAAGTCCAAGCAGGATAGTGTCCTTGCTCTTTTGCGTAAGCATAATATTTCTTTTGTTGGCCTAGTTGAAACTAGAGTCAAAAGCCCAAAAGCCAATGTTATTTCCAAAGCTATATGTAAAAATTGGTGTTGGCATTTTAATTATGAGCATCATGTTAATGGAAGAATCTGGGTAGGATGGGACCCTTCGCTTTGGACTGTAAATATTATTTCTAAATCTTCTCAATTTATGCATTGCTTAGTTCTATCTGTTGCCTCTTCTATGCAGTTTTTTGTCACCTTTGTTTATGGTTTTAATTCCCCCTCTGAGAGGAAATCTCTTTGGGTTGACCTTCGCTCCCTATGTAACTCGATCAACTTGCCTTGGTGTTTGCTTGGGGATTTTAACGAGGTTCTATCTGTTACTGAAATAAAGGGTGGAAATGATTCTTGGAATGGGGGTATGCAGGACTTCCTGGACTGCACTACTGATATCCTCTTGTCTGATCTTCGTGCTGTTGGTCCTATTCACACTTGGTGGAATTCTAGTGACTCTAAACCCCAGTACAAAAAGCTTGATAGAGTTATGGTCAACTGTGACTGGTTACATCACTTCCATGCTTCTCAGGTAATCTTCTCTCCTCGGGACCTCTCGGATCACTGCCCTGTGGTGGTTCAAACTGGTTTGACCTTGCCTAGAGTTCCCAAGCCTTTCCAGTTTTTTAATTTCCTTGGTGAGCTTGAAAATTTCCATGAGGTTGTCCAGTCTGCTTGGAATATCCATACCTCTGGGGATCCTCTTCAAATTTTAGCTGGGAAGCTTAGATCGGTCAAATGGGCTCTCTCCACTTTGAACAAAGATAATGGTAATATTACCTCTAATGTGGATAAGGCCAGAGCTCTCCTCCATATTACGTAGAATGCTATTGCTTCCAATCCGAATGATCCCTCTCTCCTTAAGGCTCAAAGGCTTCACTCTGGAAATTTGTGGTGTGCCCTTAGATGTGAAGAGAAATTTCTTAAGCAAAAATCAAGAATCCAATGGCTTAAGGATGGGGACAAAAACTCGGGCTAGTTCTTCAATCAAATCAAGAATAGATGGAATCAAAATAAAATCCTTGCTATTGAAAATGAGGCGGGTGTCCTCTTTACTGGTCAAAAGGATATCCAACATATTGCAGTGGACCACTTCTCCTCCTTGCTAGGCTCTCTTCCTATAGGGGAGGACCCCGATCTAATGGATCTTGCCCCCTATGTTTCCAATATTGTTACTGACTCTCAAGCCTCTTGGATGGAGAGAGACATTTCTGATAGCGAAATCTTGACAACTCTGAAGTCGATGAAGAAAAATAAGAGCTCTGGTCCTGATGGCTTCAATGTGAATTTTTTCCTTCTAGTTTGGGATATTGTGGGTCGTGATTTTACCTTGGCTATTCAATCCTTTTTCAAAAAGGGCTGTCTACTCAGGGGTACAAATTCTACAGCTATCGCTTTGGTTCCTAAGGTTCCTAATCCTACCTCCATGACTGACTATAGGCCTATTTCCTGCTGCAACACAACTTATAAGTGCATTGCTAAAATTATTGCAGTTAGGCTCAAGGGTATTCTTCCTTCCCTAATTTCTCCCTCTCAATCTGCTTTTATTCCGGGTAGGAGGATTGGTGATAATATTTTACTGGCTCAAGAGTTATTCAGAAACTATCATAGGCCCTCTGGCCAGCCTCGGTGTGCTATGAAAATTGACCTCCGTAAGGCCTTTGATTCGGTGTCTTGGAATTTCATGCTTGCCGCTCTACGCCTTTTCAAATTTCCTCCCAAGTTCATCTACTGGATAAAGGCTTGTATATGTTCTACCTTCTACTCTGTCAGAGTGAATGGTGCCCTTTGTGGGTATTTCAAAGGATCCAAGGGCTTGCGTCAAGGAGATCCTCTTTCTCCATATCTATTTGTTATTGCTATGGAAGTCCTTTCGCTTATTCTCTTAAAGGAAACCAGGACCCTCTCTTTCAAGCATCATTGGAAAACAAAGTCTATCTCCTTATCCCATTTGTGCTTTGCTGATGATCTGCTTATATTTTGCCATGGTGATGTCAACTCGGTCAGGGTCATCAAACTCTGTTTAGACCACTTCTCGTCTCTCTCGGGATTACATGTAAATGATTCGAAGAGTATGTGTTTTCTTTCCAATGTTTCTCCTGGTCATGCTGAGGTTATTTACAATTCTCTTGGGTTTCAAGTGGGTCGGTTCCCTGCTAAATTCCTTGGAGTCCCTCTGATCACCTCGAAGCTCAGCCTTGCTGATTGTCATCCTCTGTTAGAAAGGGTTAAATCCAAAATTTCTTCATGGACTAATAGATTCCTTTCCTATGCTGGTCGCCTTCAGCTTATTAAATCGGTTATCTTTGCCATCCAATCTTATTGGTCTGCCCACTTCATTCTCCCTGCGTCTGTTCTTAAAGATCTTAAGTCCACTATGAGCAGATTCTTATGGAAAGGCCCCTCTTTGTTGAAGTTTGGAGCCAAAGTTGCCTGGAGTAAAATTTCGCTTCCCTATTCTGAAGGAGGTCTAGCTATAAAGCATCTGGAGGACTGGAATAAAGCTCTAATCTTGCTTCAGCTTTGGAGAGTAGTTAATCCTAATTCTCCGTCTCTTTGGGCTTCTTGGGTTAGAGTATATCATCTAAGCTCTAAACACTTTTGGGTTCTGAAGACCCCAAATGACTGCTCATGGATATGGAGAAAGATTTTGCAGCTGAGACCTCTTGCTTTGACCCATATTCGGTTCCGGATTGGTAATGGGGAAAGTACTAGTCTGTGGTTCGATCCTTGGCTTAATGCGAACCCTCTAGCTGCAAGTTCTCATTCCCCTTTGATCATAAACTCTGGTTTGGGTCCAAATGCTACTGTTAGTGATATTATTCATGATTCTACCTGGCACCTACCCTCCTCTAATCATAATGATTTTATTGTCTTTCGGGATTCCTTTGACCTCAATAGGGTTTGTGACTCTACTAAACCGGATGAAATTCTATGGGGTTCTTTGAATTCTAATGAGGTAAAAGCTTCTACTCTATGGCGTTCTATTAGGCAGGTGGGAGTTGTTATTCTTTGGGACAAATTAGTGTGGCCTAAGATCCTGATCCCTCGGTACTCTTTTACCCTCTGGTTGGCTTTCCATCAAGGGTTACGTACAATGGACAAATTGATCAGTTTTGGAATGTCTGTAAACTCCTCGTGTGTTCTTTGCTCTTCCAAACTGGAAACCTTTGACCACTTATTCTTCCACTGTGACTACTCTTTTAGGGTCCTGCTTTCTGTTCTTCGTCACTGTGGGTGGAGGGGTTCTAGTCGGGCTTGGAGCTCCATTACGGGCTACCTCATTCATTATTCAAATCCTTCTTTCCACCACAGTTTACTTCATCTTGGTTTCGCAGCTGTGGTATACCGTATTTGGAATGAGCGGAATGCACGAATTTTCAACCATAAATCCTGCACAGTTCGTAACCTTGTTACCGACATACTTCATGTGCTCAAATGTAAACTTCATACAAATGCTAGATTCCAAAAAATTAAGACAAGATATGGTCTTAGGCAGCTTGTTTTAAACAATTCTTGATAGACTCTGCTGTTATTCGCAGCCTGTTTTAGCTGGTTTAGCTGTGTTCATTGTTCTGTTGTTGTGTTGCCTTTTGGTTATGTTGTTGGGCCTGCTAGTTATCTTTTGGGTATGCTTTGTGGGGCCTTTTGCTTTGTTGTAGCTGTTCTTCTGATCATGGGTCTGTGCTTCACATGGTTCTCATTTTCATGTTGGCTGTGCTGGTTTTTGGTTGGGGCTATTGGTTTGGTGCCTATTCAGATTGCTGTAGTCAGTGGTTTCTAGCTGTATTCTATGTTTGCTGATGGCTGCGTTTTCCCTCTGCTGTGGTCTTGAGCAGCTGTCGAGCTCCTTGCTCCGTGTGGTGCTTGGTTTCTGCTGTGCTTCTGTGTGTTTGAGCTATTTCTTCTGCATGCTCCTGTATGGGCCCTGCTGCTGCTATCCTGTGACTGATTATCCTGGCTGGAGGGATATTTGTTATCTGCTGGTATGCTGATGTTGTGCTGCTGTCCTGTTTTGGTCAGTTCTGGGTTGTTTGATCTGTTGTTGCTGGTGTCTGGCTAGCTGCAACACTGCTGGCTGCGTGTGCTGCTGCAGATGAGTTGCTATGGTTCTGCATTTCTGCTGATGGGGTTGGGCTCTGCAGTCTGTGGGTTAGTCGCATGGGTGCTGGTTATGCAAAGTGGCCTTGCTATGTTCTGTTGTCTGGTGCTATTGTCTGTGGAGGTTTTGCTGTAGCTGCCTTGCTATCTGCTGCTGGGTTCTGCTGCAAATTCGGTCTTGGGCTGATGTGGAGGCGGGCTGCTAAGTGTTTCAGTCTTGGCTGATATTGAGGCGAGCTGTTATGCTACTTAGGCGAGGGCGAGGCACCTGCTTGGTCTTGGTGGAGTGGGCGAGCTACTGCTGGTTTTGGGAGGCGAGATGGTGCTGCTGTTCATCTACTGGAATGGTCTTGCACCTGTTTGGTCTTGGTTAAGTGGGCGAGCTGGTGCTTTTGGTCTTGGTGGAGTGGGCGAGCTAGTCTTGGTCTTGGTGGAGTGGGCGAGCTGCTGCTGGTTTTGGGAGGCGAGCTACTAAGTGCTGCTAGTCTTGGGAGGCGAGCTGCTAGGTGCGAGCTGCTGCTATACTGCTTCGGCGAGCTGCTACTGCTGCTTCGGTGCACGAGATGGTCACTTGCTGGGATACTATCTTTGATGAGCTGCTATACTCGGGCTTCTACACTTGCTATACTTGGTCAACCAACTCACTTTGGGATACATTTCAGATGCTACTACTCCTGGTACACGAGTTGTTCATGCTACTGCTGGGTGCTAATGATCCATGCCGCTAGTACTTATGATATGTCTCCTTGCCACTGGTTTGAAATGTTATTGTATCTGATGGTTAACTTTCTTGTCGCATCTTCGTTTGGCATTTGGCCTTGTGATCTTTTATAGTTTTGACATCATAGAAATTGTCCTATGATGTCTGTGCTATACTCTGATTGGGGTTTCCCATGCGGTTTGTAATCTCTCTTATTTTTTTATTTAATTCAGTCTAATTTTAGCAAAAAAAAAAAAAAAAAATTAAAATCTAATTTTTACATCGCTTCCGCTTTATTTTTGTGATTTGATTGCGTATACTTGTTTCTAGTAAACCTAACAGTGGTATCAGAGCCAATCTTGTGCTAATTATCAGTCTTTGTGATTCCATATATGTGTGTAATATGCGATTTGATCATATTTCTCTTCACTTTTAATTTTTTTGTTAATTTAGAGTTTCCCAACCGCAGTCGGACTAAGTCTCCCCACCCCGGACCAGGCTTTGCACACAAGCTCGACCTAAGACATGGCTCTACCTAGAAATGTGAGATCCGTGGCCACACGGACCAATTTTTAATTGGCCCTCACACTTGCTGCAGGCGGGAATCGATCCTAGGATGCCCGAGTTTACAGTTCACCCCTGGTCGAAGCTTACCGTTGCGCCAACTTATATGAAAAGGTTTCAAAATGATAAGCTTGGGAGGAGATCTGATAAGTGTACATTTGTGGAATATCCTAAAGAAAGTTTTGGACACTATTTCTACAATCCTACTGAGCAAAAGGTGTTTGTTACCAAACATGCAGCCTTCTTGGAAAAGGAGTTTATCCTTGAAGGGGCTAGTGGGAGAAAAATAGATCTTGAAGAAATTCAAGAACCGCAAACCACTACAGGTCAAATGGATGAACCTGTCCAAATAGAGATACCTTCTGTACCACACCCTATTCATAAATCTGGAAGGGTACCAAAGATACCTGATAGGTATGAATTCGTCATAGAGGATGATGATGAGGTATGCATCATAAATGCTGAGGTTCCATTGAATTACAAACATGCTATGAGTAGTAAAGACTTAGAGAAGTGGCAAGAAACAATGACATCCGAGATGGACGGAGCATAACCATTGTTAAAGCTAATCCAAAATTTTGGACGACATCATGTTTCTCTCTCTAGATTTTTGCTCTGCCCTCTCTCTAGACTTTTCAAATCTTCTCCCTCCCTTAGGACTTACCTAACTTTCCCGACTCCTTCTCTCTCTCAACTTTCCCGGCTCCTTCTCTCTTCTCACCTAACTTTCCCGACTCCTTTTCTTTGTCTCTCTCCTCCTCCGTCCTCCCTCTCTGGTCTTTCTACTCCCTCCTTGCTCCCCCCTTGTTCTCTAGCTCCTTCCTGATTAGGTTCCCCTCATCCTCTCTTACATTATGGTTAGCCACTCTCATCTATCAGCTGGTAACACTAAAACCAGTCAGTCTCATGACTTATTTGCTGAATTTGGGGTCTCTAACCCAAACTCGCTGGCTACTCCTTCTCACTTGGCTGTCAGCAGTGATGGCATGGCGGAGTCAGACTGTAACCCTATCCCTTTGGCTCTTAGTTAGAGTTCAGAGGAATCCACTGCTTTGGACATTGTTCGCGAGGTAAATATTGGTCTAACTCTAGGCGATAATGCAAAAGAAATCTTTCTTGCTGCTCAGTATTTCTCTCTCAAGGATAGTGATGAAGCACTATTTGAGCACAAAAAAAATCTCTATCTTATGGATTTCCTCGTTGCACATGGTGTCCCTCTTACTGTTGTTCAAGATTTTGTAAAGGAAGGGAAATTATCTAATTTTGGTAATGGCCGGAAGGTGCTCGTTCAAAGTCCTCCTCCTTCTGCCCTAGCTGGGGGAGAGACTACCAAAGCTGGTCTGTTGAACCATGGAACAGGGATTAAGCTTGGGGATCCCCTGAACTCTAAGGCGCAAGCCCCATCTATTGCTAAAGAAGGTGAAATCTTACCCGGTTCGACTTTTGGTATGCCTAAAACTTGGAGTAACGCGGTCTCATAGAATGTTGGGAAGTCCTCAAGATCTCTCTCTTTTCACCCTCCTATTACTTCTAATGGTGACATCCTTGTCCAACCCCTGGATGAGTTACTTGTACGTGGGAACTAGTTTTGGTCCTCAATCTTAGTTGGATACATTCTTCACTCAACTCTTCCTTACAAGGTTGTTGAACCAATAGCCAAAAGACTTTGGGGGTAACCTTGGCTTATCAAATATTATCCTTCACAGTAAGGGTTACTACATCTTCAAGTTCAACTCTGTTGCTGAGCGTGATAACATCCTTGCCCAGAGGCCATGGCATTTTTCCTCAAAATCTATTGTGCTCCAGAAATGGCAGGAGGGGGTAGAGTTCTCTAAATTGGATTGTGCCACTTACCCTATTTGGGTAAAGCTAAGCCAGATCCCATTGTCCTATTGGTCTGATGAAGGTATTAGCTACCTTGCTAGCGCTATTGGGAAACCTTTGTTTTCGGATGAGATGACCTCCAAGAATGAGTACATGACCTTTGCTCGAGTTTATATTGAAATTTCTGCTTCAACCTCTTTCCCTTCCTCTATTAAAGCTATTGTGATCAACTCGGAGAATCATGAGAAGATGTCTGTCAATGTTAATGTGGAATACCAAAGCCGCCTCCCTTCCTGTCCTTCTTGTCAAGTATTTGGACAGTCTCATCTTAAATGTCCTAAGGTATACTTCAAATGGGTTCCCAAAGCCCCTTTTGCTGGAAATACCATTCTGACCCCTTCTGCTGGCCTAGGTGTCATTCCTGGTCCTTCCTCAACTTCCATCTATGTCCCTATCTCTCTGCCTAGGCCATCTTCTAATGATTGGATTACAGTGACCCGAGGTATCAAAGCTAGGAATGACTCTGCTATCTTGTCCCCTCCATTGGCTACTACTCCTATGGCAACTACAAATTCTTTTTCCCCTATAGCCTTTGATTCTGGTCCTCAAGAAAAGACAAATTCTGGTCCTCTTCTCTCCAAGCTGAAGGTTATCAATTAGAAGGAAGGGAAGGATCTAAAGCAAAAAAAAGAACTTTGCCAATGAAAATCCTCAAGCTGCTAAGAAGAGGAAAGGAAAAGGGAAAGCTGGGCACACCCCTCAATAATCTTATGTTAGCTTCCTATAACGTTAGAGGTATAAATAAAAAGCCCAATCAGGCTTATGTCAAATAAATCATTGCTGAAAATAAAATATCCATTTTGGGAATATTAGAAACTAGAGTTAAAGTGCATAAAGCCTCTCGGATCTCTAAGAATATTTGCCTCACTGGAACTGGGCTTTTAACTATGATTTCCACAACAATGGCAGAATCTGGGTTGGATGGAATCCAACCCTTTGGAATCTGGATATCCTTTTTGTTTCCTTCCAGGTAATTCATTGCAAGGTGCAATCTATTGCCTCTAATAATACTACTTTTTGGTCTCCTTTGTTTACGGTTTGAATTCCTGCGTGGATAGAAGAGCTCTCTGGAGTGACTTACTACCTCTTTCCCCAATGGGTAGCTGGTGCCTTTTGGGGGATTTCAATGTCATAAAAAATTTATGTGAAACTAATCAAGATGATTCATGGGATGTTGGTATGGAGGAATTCAGGGACTGCATTCTATCAATTGGGGTTGATGATGTTCGTGGTATTGGGCCTCTATACACCTGGTGGAACAGCTAAACAACTAGGCCCGTGCACAAGAAGCTAGACAGAGTTATGGGAAATTTTGATTGGTTTTCCAACTTCTCTCACTCCCTTGTTACCTATGCTCCTAGAGGCCTTTCTGACCACTCGTTGATCTTGCTTAACACTGGAATTTAGTCACGCCAGTCTAGAAGACAATTCCAATTCTTCAATCATATGTTACTCCTTGATGGCTTCAAAGATTGTCTCCAATACCTGGAATACCACTGTCTATGGAAACCCCTTCTATGTGTACACTGAGAAACTAAAAAGAACAAAAAAGGCCCTTATCTCTCTCAATAATTTAGCTGGGAATCTAACCTCTTCGGTCAAACTTACTAAGGATGAACTTCACCTTGTCCAGTCCTTGCTCCATGACATGCCTCTAGATGATGATCTTCTGGAAAAGGAGAAATGCTGCTCTCAACATCTCTGGGCGGCAATGGAGAGGGAGGAAGTTCTTCTCCAACAAAAATCAAGGGCTACTTGGCTGGCTTTGGCGGATAGGAACTCTGGTTTCTTTGCAAACATGATGAAAAGTAGGTGAAACACCAACACAATTTTTTTTATCCAAAATAAAGAAGGTACCCTTGTTCATGGCCAAGAGGAAGTAGAGTCAGTAGCTATTGACTATTTCCAATCTTTGTTCAGCTCTTCAAATGAAACACCTTATGAGGGGTTCGAGAATTTTGGCCTCTCCCCCCATAACAAGGTAGGCTCCGATCAAGCATTAATGCTTGCTGCACCAATTTCTGATCTAGAAATTTATAAAGTTCTAAATTCTATGAAATGGAACAAAAGTCCGGGGCCGGACGGGTGAACTTCTTCATTAATTGATGGGATATTTTGGGCAATGACTTTACTCAAGCTGTTAAATACTTCTTTTCTTAGGAAGGCTGACCAAAGGAATTAATTCAACTGCCCTTGCCCTTATTCCTGAATGCTCCAACCCAAATTCCATGGATGATTTCAGACCCATTTCGTGCTGTAACACATTCTACAAATGTATTGCAAAGATCATTTCCAATAGATTGAAGGATGTGCTACCCTCTATTGTTGACGATGTATAGACTGCTTTTGTTAGGGGCCGAAACATAAGTGATAACATCCTCCTTACCCAAGAGCTATTCAAAGGCTACCACAGATCCTCTGTCCCCTTGAGATGTGCACCTAAGATTGATTTAAAGAAAGCTTTTGACACGGTCAGATGGGATTTTTTCTTCGACACCCACAAAAGCCACTGCTATTTCTCCAATCTGGACCATGCCACCACTCGGGACATCTCATCCCTTCTTGGTTTCCCAACTAGTACTCTCCCTTCAAAATTCCTTGGGGTCCCTCTTCTATCCACTAAGCTCTCGCACTCTGACTGTGTCCCATTAATCCATAGGATTACTAACCGAGCTTCTTCTTGGACCACCAAGGTTCAATCCTACTCGGGAAGGCTCCAACTTATCAAATCGATCCTCTTCTCCATTCAAGCTTACTGAAGCAACCACGTTTTACTTCCCAAAGAAGTTACACGGGACCTTCAGTCCATCCTCTGCAGGTTTCTTTGGTGAGGCTCCTCATTGGGCAAATATAGTGCCAAAGTGGCTTGGTCCACCATCTCCTTACCCATTACTGAGGGCGGGCTGGGTATAAAGAGCCTATTGGATTGGAACAAAGCACTCATCATGCTCCATCTTGTGCACATCCTCCAAGCTAAGGCCTCTTCCTTATGGGCCACTTGGATTCAAAAAACTACCCTAAAAAATCAATCGTTATAGAAGATACCTATACCACAGGATTGTTCTTGGATTTGGAGACAAGTTCTAAAGCTTAGACCCTTAGCCCTACAACATCTACACTACTTGGTTGGTAATGGTAAATCCTTTAATTTTCGGTTTGATCCTTGGGTGAATGGAGTTGCTGCCAATCCTAATTCCAGCCATCTTCTCCCACTCTGGCATCCCTCCTAATCTTAAAGTCAGTAGCATTATTTTGGGGTCTTCTTGGATCATGCCAACTACTAATCATCATGAGGTCATATGCTTCAACGCCAACTAGAGCTTCTTCCTCCTCTCACTCTCGGATGTGACAGGATTTCTTGGGACACTTGGGATCTAAATTCTGTCAAAGTTAAACACATATGGGATTCCATCCGTGCTCAACAAAATATTGTTCAATAGAGTTTTATCCATTAGAACAAGCTTCATGTCCCTTGGTACACCTTCTTACTATGGCTAGGCATTTAAAAGAAATTACCCACTAATGATAGGACTATGCACTACTCTGGGAGAACTTGGGATTGTCTTTTGTGCTCACAACATGCCAAAACCTTTGCTCATCTCTTCTTTGATTGTGCATACTCCTCCTCAATCCTCAGATTATCTCTCACTTTAGGCAATTGGAACAACACCCTACACTCCTGGGATAACCTTATGGCATATCTCCTTTCCTTCCAAGGAACTGCTCTCTCTCGGAACATTCTATGCCTCAGTATAGCTGTTTCTTTCTATAAAGTTTGGGAAGCTTGAAACAAAAAGTTACATGGGAATTCCCTCACCCCCAGCAAACCTCACGAATGATGTCATTCATCTCATCAAATCAAGACTCTCTACTTGCAAATCATTTATTAAGGCCACAATATGTCAATACTATTGTAATTGGCTAATGTAGTCAGCTTAGTTTTAAATTTCATTGCTGGTGTATTCTGGATTTTTCCTTTTTAGTGTTTTCATCTTTGGCGAGTTGCTGATCTGGTATGGGCTGCCTAGTATATCTGTTGGTCAGAGCATAATTGTGCTAATGAGGGGCAGCTCTTGGGCTAGCTGGTGTGTGTAGGTGGGGCATGCTGGTAGTTTGGGCTGGTATGGTTTGGGCGAGGGGGGCTGATATTGGCGAGGTGGAGCAGCTCTTGGCAAGGTGGAGCAGCTCTTGGTGCAGTGGAGCAACTCTTGGCGAGGTGGAGCAGCTCTTAGTGCAGTGGTGCATCTCTTGGTGAGGTGGAGCAGCTCTTGGCGAGGTGGAACAGCTCTTGGCGAGGTAGAGTAGCTCTTGGCGAGGTGGAGCAGCTCTGGGCTCGCCTAGTTTCGGTTGTGCTCCTTCTGGGGGTTTAGCTTCGCTTAGATGGCAGCTCTCTTTTGGCCTTTTAGCCCTCATTCTTGATCATTCTGGATGCTCTGTTTCATTTGTTAGGGTTTTAGGCTTACTGCTTGCTTCATTTTATATGTATGTTTTATGTTAGTACCTTGTTCTTTCGTTTGGTTGTTGGTCTTTAGTTGATCATATTGGGGGTTGTCCCATGAGATTCTTTCTAAAGCTTCTGGGGTATGCCCCTTTGCGATTGTTTTTTCTCTTTTCTCTTCTATATACAAACAAACTTAGCAAAAAAAAAAAGAAAAAAAGAAATCTGAGATGGACTCCATGTATAAAAACCTAGTATGGACTTTGGTTTCACCACCTGAAGGCATGAAGCCTATTGGGTTTAAATGGGTCTTTAAAAGAAAGACTAGAGCAGACGGTAAGGTAGAGAACTATAAGGCCCGACTGGTCGCAAAATGTTTCAAACAAAGGCAAGGAGTTGACTATGATGAAACATTCTCATCAGTAGCGATGCTAAAGTCCATTTGAATTTTACTGGCGATTGCAGCTTACCACGACTACGAAATATGGCAGATGGACGTGAAATAGGCCTTCCTCGATGGGAAACTTGAGGAGGATGTGTATATGACACAATCAGAGGGATTTGTTTCAACGATTGGAACAAATAAAGTATGTAATCTACAATGATCCATTTATGTATTGAAGCAAGCTTCTCATAGGTGAAACATCCATTTTGATGAGATAATCAAAGAGTTTGACTTTATCAAAAATGAGGATGAACTATGTGTGTACAAAAAGGTTAGTGGGAGAGCTTGTTTCATTCCTTGTATTATATGTTGATGATATATTACTGATAGGGAATGATATTCCTATGCTTCAATCAATTAAAATTTGGTTATCTAAACACTTCTCTATGAAGGACTTGGGAGAAACATCCTATATTTTGGGGATAAAGATCTATAGAGATAGATTTAAAAGGATTCTTAGCTTATCCCAAGGTACGTACATTGATTTGATGCTAAAGAGGTTTAGTATGGAAGATTCCAAAAGTGGTCTCATGACGATGACCCATGGAATACATCTTTCCAAGAAACATACCAGATGTTGCTTATGCACTTAGTGTGACAAGTAGATATCAGTCAAATCTAGGAGAAGAGCACTTGAATGCAGTGAAAAATACCTAAAGTACTTAAGAAGAACTAAGGATGTATTTCTTGTCTACGGTGGGTCTGATTTGCAGCTAGAGGGCTTCACAGATTTAAGTTTTCAAACAGACGAATATCACAGTAAATCCATTTCAGGGTATGTGTTTACCTTAAACGATGGGACAGTGAGTTGGAAGAGTTCCAAACAGCAAACAATTGCTGATTCAGTGACAGAGGCAGAGTACATAGCTGCAAGTGAAGCTGCAAAGGTGGCTGTTTGGATGAAGAAGTTCATAACTGAACTTGGTGTGGTTCCTAGCATTAGAGGAGCAGTACCTTTATTCTATGACAACACCAGAGTTATTGCGTAGGCTAAGGAACCCAGGTCTCATCAGAAATCCAAACACGTGTTGTGGCATTTTCATTTGATTAAAGAGATCATTGAAAGAGGAGATGTCACCCTGGAGCGTGTGAACTCTCAAGACAACATTACAGATCTATTTACTAAAGTGTTAACATAACAATAGTTTGATCGTTACTTAGAGAAGATGGGTATATGATACCATGTCGATTGACTTTAGTGCAAGTGGGAGATTGAAAGTAGTATGCATACAAGCCAATCATGTATGATGATAAAGCATATACTTTGTGTATACACTCAAAATATTAATCTCAACAGGATTTGAAACAGCCATACAATCATTAAAGCCTTTGATGGATCTCGGCAAAATGTTGTTGGAGAGATTGAACTACCCATTGAAATAAGTCCACATACATTCTACATATCCTTTCTAGAGCTCAAAATCACTACAGTATATAACTTACTATTGGGAAGACCTTGGATCCATATGGCAGGAGTCATCCCATTCACTATTCATCAACAACTCAAGTATATCATCAACAGTAATCTGGTCACTGTCAATGCTGAGCCAAAATATCCTGTCTAGAATGATATATGTAGACACTCGAAATTTTTCATTCCTGTTACTAACCTTGTAGGAGGGCAAAATCGTCTTCCATAGATAATCCTAGAAGTTAAATTAGCTTAATACCGGAGACAACCCTAGGATACTCAGTTTTCCATCTCGGAGACAACCCCGAGATATTGAGTTTCAGTCCTGGAGACAACCCCGGGAGATACAGTTCCAACCTCGGAGACAACCCCGAGGAATGCAATTGCAGTTCTAGGGATATTCCTGAAAAAGTCCGTTTTAATCCCCAAAAGTCAGTTTCAACCTCGAAGATAACCCCGAGGCACTAAGTCCCAACCCCGGAGATAACCTCAGGAGGTCAGAGATAACCCTGAGGATATTCAGTACTCATAGCAGCCCAATCTCAGAGATAACCCTGAGCAACGACTGCTAGATCAGCCCAGAGCCAGAGATAACCCTGGTGAGGGGCAAAATCATCATTTTTCCATCTCGATTCCACATTTATGCCGTCTCAAATTCATTTCATACCGCATTCTATATAGAAGTTTCCCACATGAACCATAGCTCAAATCCCGAGTGACTACTACACAAGACAGTACACCAGATAGAATTTGAAGACCTGAAGATCTAGTCATGGACCCATCTTCCCGGCTTCAAACAACCTCTTATCCCATGTCATTGTGTAGCTCTCGACAACAACATTCCGGAAAGGTATTATATGCCTCAATCGGATGTCCAGATTGAATGTTATGAAGGTTTAAGCGGACAAACGCGTTGCATGCGTGCACATACTTTGAGATGGTGGGGCCCACAGAGCCTGGGGCTCCCTGGGTAGCCGCAGTACACCTGCGGCTCCCCCCCTCTATAAATAAAAGTCTTGGGGTGGCCATTTTCAAGAGGGAAAAGGCGAGGAAGCCCTGTCCATTTTTCTTTGTACACACTTTAAACTTAGTGCTTTCTCTTTCCAAACACTTGTGAGCTTGTGTTTTGCTATATTTAACCGGTGGAAACCGATTATTCATTCATTTGAAGCTATCTAAAGTCTTCTTGGTAGCCCACTGTAAGACATCTCAGATTTCTTAAAGCATTTCTCCACTTTCGTTCACACACAGTTATTCACGTTGAGAGTCGTGTTGTGTGTGTATGCCCGAATCGTTGATCCGTGGCTTTTGTTGCTGATATATATATATATATATATATATATATATATATATATATATATATATATATATATATATATACAGCTTATATATATACAACTGTTTACAGGTTTTGTACATATTATATCCTCATGTGAGCCTAGGAATCATGTGATCACAGATTCAGTTTCTGAATCTAGATTTGGTTCCCGTGATGGACATTCTTAGCTGCAATTAGCTTGTAAATTATTCACGGTGGCTGGATTTCCTTAGATGGATTTTATGCCCACATGGAGTTCGACACTACTATGTATCTTATTTTCTCAAAAATGCTTCGCATCTCAAAAATAATAAAAGTAATCATGCTGAACACATAATAAAATGGAAGTATCTAAGGCCTCAATTACTATTGAGCATAAGGGTTTAAAAAACATGTTTTATAAAACATCACTACCATATCTCGTTAAAATTGAACTTTTATACAAAAATTCAAACCATTTGTATATAAGGTGCAAACGAGGCATATCACTACTTCCAGACAACTGCACATAGACCCACACACACACATTCAGATAAAAGTTTAAATTGAAAAGTGGCGGTCACCGTGTTACCACGAATGTCGGGGGGTGCCTAACACCTTCCCTCCGCATAATCAAGCCCCTAGACCCTAATGAATCTCGGTTTCACAGACCAGTTAAACAATGTCACATCACTAGGTCTATGTGCAAACCTTTTTCTCGGTTGAGTTGGTACAATGATTTAAAAATACCAACTGGCGACTTTTATAGGCCAATCGTCGACATATACATGTCAGACCTTTTCACAACTAGTTTTTTCAAATAAATCTCACCTAACATGAGAACACCAAAAGACAAGAACAAAACAGGGACAAATAAAAATTCCCGACGTCGATAAGTGGTGACTCTGCTGCGGACATCCAGTTAGATGGCTTAATCCGCTATTAAGGTTTTTCAAAACATTTATCTACTTGTGTGTGAATGTTGTATTTACATTGAATAAATGTGTACGAATGAATTTTACTTACTGAACTTAGTGCTTCACACTATATCTGCATGTGATATTGGTGCTTCACACATGTCATCATTTCCATATGGTGAGACACATTGTATGTGAATGTATGTTGTGTGGTCCCTCCACTAGGAGGCTATCCTGTCGGTGTTTGATTATTAGACTCGTAGGAAGACTAATTCCAATGGGGCTCAGGAAAGGCACCACCTAGATTCGCTCCAGTTGAAAGACCGGATTAACTTCCCGTCTAGTAAATTGCGATGATCCGGGAACCTTCATGCCTCTGATAAACCAAACGTGGAGGGAAGTCTTTTAATACCTTCCCATTTCAATTACTTGTAATTTTAATTACATGTAATTTCATTTCCATGTCAATCTAAATGTAATGGAAAAAAAATAAAGGAATATGTGTACATGCATTCCCTTTCATATCAAAACCTATCATGTTATACGGTCATTAAAACAACTGACATCTGTTTTGCAGGATAATACTCCTAAACAAACACATTACATAGCATGTAACATTTCCTACATTCCCTCAAGACTAAACTACATAAGTCTTTTTTGTAGAATAATTGGTCCTGTTACCCGTTCAAAGTCCAAAAAGGCACTAAGCCTACAACCAAGCATGGCTACATCTGGCCAATCTAATCCTACTCCGGTCTCTTGTGAGGAGTTCAAAGGGTTAAGTAATCAGAATACAGAGTTGGTTGTTCTGCTCAAAGAATACACAAGTCCACTCAGGGTCCACAAATACCCATCAACACAGAATCCTCTACACATGGAGGAACCCAGAGTCCAGACAAAGAAGTTCTAGCACCTGAGTCCCAGTTGGACAAAACCAACAAACCCCTAAAAGCACCCATTTAAAAGAAGATCAAGACACCGGTGATATTGGGAAGAAAGTGCTATAAATGGAAGACACCATTCGGTCCATCAAAAGGATTCGAGCACACAAGAGTATTTTATATTCAGACCTTTGTATCTTCCCCGGGGTTCTTATCCGAAAAAATTTAAGACTCCCGATTTTGAGAAATATGATGGATTGGGAGATCCTTACACTCACTTAAAGGTATTCATTGGAGAGCTCAGATCTTATGTCGAGTATGAAAAGCTTAGAATGCAGCTATTTCAGAAAATTCTAACTGGAGAAGCCAGAGCATGGTACACCAGATTAGAGAACTCCAAGATTCGTAGCTAGGAGGAGTTAGCCCATGCTTTCCTCAGTCAATACAACTTCCAAACTCAGATGGCTCCAGACCGGTATCAAATTACCAAGGTAAAGAAATAAGTCAATGAGTCTTTCAGAGAGTATGACCAAAGATGGAGGCGTCTGGCTGCTCAAGTTATTCCATCTATAACTGAGTCTAAAATGGTGATGACCTTCATAGACATTAGAGAAGCTCCCTTTTATGAGAGGGTCTTAGCTGGCATAGGCAAACCATTCTCTGAAATGATCAAACACAGAGAAATGGCTGAGATGAGATTAGCATATGGGAAGATTCAAGACCCTACCGCTCTAAAAGTTGTAGTTGAGCACATCTAGTCTGGAAGTTATAGAAATAACCCTCGGAGGGTCATAATAAGAAAGAGGAGGATGTTTCCTTGATACCACAAGGACAAAAAGGCAATCAGAACATGCCTATTCAGAGGAGAAATTATTCCCCTTTTCAAGATCAGTCTTCAAACCCTCCATTGCCAAAATGTGGAGAAGTCAGACGTACTCGAGTGTTCACACCCTTAGGGGACTCACTCGACAACATTCTCAAACTTCTAACAGCTCAGAAGAAAATTACTCATCTTCTTCCACCAGCCAACTCGAGTGGAAAAGGTTTTAATGCAAACAAAACATGTGCTTACCATGCTGGAGCGCCAAGCTATGACACGCAAGATTGTTGTGCCCTTAAGCATAAAATCCAGGATTTAATTGACAATGGTGAGATTATGGTAACCAAAACCCTGATCAACCTCACGTTCAAGACAATCCTCTTCCTCAACACAAGGAATGTGAGGTTAACATGATTAACTGGAGTAGTGGACAGAGCTCCAACTATGTGGGTGGTTCATCCTAAACCAGTAAGGATAGTGATGACAGATGGGATTGTGCACAGTTCCAGTTTATGATGGAACGAAAAATGAAGGCTCTTGGCGAGCAAGTCAATCAATTGGCAGAACTGGTGGTTCATTCACACCAAGTCACACGTCAGTTATTTAGTCAGGAACAAGCTAACCTCCTTTCTCTTATTCCAAGTACCCCACCACTTGCTCCAGAAAGATAAACACTAGAGGATAAAATTACAAAAAGAGCAAAAGCCAAAGCCCATCGGGATTTCGCCAACAAAAGGGAATTCACTTATTTAGGCCAACCGATGGAAGAGATATTGCAGATGCTGATTAATGAAGGAAAAATCACAGCACTGCTACCTCCAGTCAACCCACGTTCAGAACGGTTTGATCCTAATGGAGTGTGTCAATACCACTCCCAATCTCACAGTCACAACACTGAAGAATGCTGGGCACTCCGCCATCTTATTCAGAACCTGATTGACAACGGTGTCCTGCAGATGGAAGACAATGACGCTGTATTACTTGAGAGTGGGTGTAAGACCCCAACTTTTTATAAATAAAATCGAATTTCCTCTAATTATTATTGTGGATAATAAGGTGTTAATTTGATAATAAGCAAGTGGTTATAAATATTCATTGTTGTCGGGCAATATTCATTTGGTCGTGGAATATTCTTGCTGTCGGGAAATATTCGTACGATTGTGCAGCCATTTATGGGCCCCATAACGGAAAACGGTCGGATGAAAAAAATGACAAGTTGACTTATTATAAATAATGGCGTAATGGTTACCGTTAACACTGTTGGAATATCCGGTGATTAAAATACAATAATACACGTGGTTGCACAGTAGCACACGATATTGCATAGTATTTTTGAATTATTGATTCTTACATAAGAAGGCACTACTCAATAATTGTTACAGTAATTACTGTTCAATATTTTATTTTATTGATTCAATAATTGTTGCATTGATATTTTATATTATTATTATTTCAATAATTGTCACTGCACAGTATTTCCCATTATCAGATTAATAATTCATATTATTTGAATAATATTATTAGATAGCATTATTGGCAATGTCTAAGGAAGTTCTATCTAGGAAAAGGGTTTGGTCACCTAATTACGCGCCAGTAAAGAGAAATCCTTATCGGAAAGCCTCCTTCTTTCCTGGAAACGACCTGATTGTCATAATTGTGATTCTGTAATATTATTTATGAATAATTAATTATTAATTTATATGATAAAGATATATTTATTTTATGTGGATATAAATGAATGAATTAATGCTGAGGTATTTTATCAGTATTTTCTAGGAATGGAGGTATTAAAAATCATCCGTATATGGATTTCGATCATTTTTCGTTTGGAATTTAGAAAAACTTAAATCTACAAAGTTGTAGAAAATTTAATTTCCTATGGAATGGACATAAAATTCGTATTTTTCTGATAAAAGGCTATTTATTATGAATTATTGAAGTTTCGAAAATAAATATTTTTATTAAAATTATGGGTGGAACCCACTTTTGTCCTTTGTTGATAAAATGTACTGAATTAATTTTTCAAATGTGGTGGGCTGATAATTTATCAAAGTGGCATGCGTAGAAAAATAATTATATTAATATTTTATTAATTTAGTCTGTTTTGGCATTCTAGCATTTTTCTATAAATAGGGTGCTTAGTTAGAATTAAAAATCACACAAGAAATAAGTTTTTTCTCTCTATATATTATCGAGCGTATTTTGTGAGTATTTAGATACTTTGAGAGTTGCTTATCTGTGCAAGTTTCCTTCGGCATTACATCCGATATTCCAGTCAGAAGTACTATTCTTTTGAAGTAAGAGATGTTATTTTCTTCGTAAATGATATTATTTTCTTCAATATCATTATGCCGAAATATTGATATGAATTTTATTGTGGAATTTCTATCTTTTTGTGTCGAGATTACTATTCACGTATACGACATTATTCACGTATACGATACTATTCATGAATACGACACTATTCACAGAAAAATAAAATTTTGTCTTCTTTGTCCAAGATGTCTATTATGTTTACTATATTTGATTGTATCCATGTTTTGATCTTTATTTTTGAATTTTACTCTGCTATGGTTTATTATGGAGCGTTTTTGAACTTGGATTATCTAAAGTACGAATCCCTAATCTTTGTCCTTTTATCTCACTGGATTCGTTTCTTTAAAATATTTTTTATCATCCTCAGTCCTAAATGATGATATAACTGAATATCTTTGTCCTTTAGTGCAAAGATGAATGATTAACTGATGAATATCTTTGGCCTGTAGAGCAAAGATGAACATGTGTTGAGATGAACATGACCAACTGGTGATACAAATGAATATCTTTGGCCTGTAGTGCAAAGATGAATATTTGATTCAAGATGTATATTGATTGATGTTAAGGGATAAAATATTGATGATGGACTTTTGAATTCATAGATGATAGTAGATTTCATTCTCTACTTAACTCTTCTACTGAATTGTTATTTCCGCTGCGAATATTGATATAAAACTGGCTGTCCATTATATTTTATCTAATTTGTTGAAGGCTAATGATAATTTGTTGTTCATTATCTTAATCATAATATTCTTTACTGGGCTAGTTGAGCTCACACTTTTCCTTTTTGTTCCATTTTTCTTCTCAGGAGGTGAGAATATAGCAGGAACTAGCCGGGATATGGAGTGATGGTTCTAGAAAGTTGCTTTAGTAGTCCTCACTATTTTTGTAAAATAGTGTATCAATAATTATAATGAGGACTCCTTTTGAGTTTGAATACTGTCTATTAGACAATATTTGTATTTAAACTCACAGTATATGTGTTGTCGTATATTGCACGACAATTGTATTAATAAAGTTATATTTGTTTCTGTACTATGTATTTGACGACTCAGAATGGGTGATGTATACCTATTTTGGGGGCGTCACAGTTGGTATTAGAGCTTGGGATATGGTCTCTGACGGAGATCGGGGGATAGAACTAGGAGGGAAGAGACGAGTAATCCTTCGCTAGTGTGTCTTACCTAAGCTTATTTGGTTGGTCAGTCGGAGCATATGTGAAATTTAAGTAGGCACACTTAGAAAGGGGGGGGGGGGTTGAATAAGTGTGGGAACACACGGTGTCAAACTTTTGATTCAATAAAAATACTTTTGGATATTCAATGCAGGAGGCTGGATTCTAAATCCTTATAGATTTAAATGTTAAGACAAGATGTTGAGTTGATGTAAGACTTTCTAAAATGCTTAATTTAGAGACTTAGCCTTTTTCAGAATGTGATTATGTGAAAACAATTTGCTAAATTAGTTTTGTAAATTTATAGATATAGAATGCAGCCTGCTGGATAGTTAGCCGAATGATGAGATAATTTAGCACAATAAGCAATCACATGAACACAAAAAAAATTTACGTGGTTCAGCCCCTATCCTCTATTCTAGTGTCCTAATCCACGTCCAATACCAGCTAGTATTGGAGACTCTCTTTATTAATTAACTTTGTTTACAATTAAACCCCTTTACAAGATAAGTTTCACAACCTTTGAGTACTTATAGTCCCCGAGCACCTTTGCTCCCTAGCTCCTTCGCTCCTCGTGCACCTATGCACCCTTTAGCACCTATGCTTCCTTGAACTTATTTGCAAAACCCCTAATCAAACCCGGATTAGAAACCATAGACGAACAACTTTGTCTACCACATGTTTAGAGAATTGATCAAAGATATGACAACAAAATAAACTATGATCAAAGCTATAATTATATCAACAATTCAAGGCTCAACTAGAATGCAATGATTAAAGTATGGAAGATATCACAAAGTTAAATAGCCGTCTCTGAATTCTGGAATATAATCCGTGTAGCACAACAACCTTTTTAAAACATCACAATTGAAAAACTTGAATAGCGTTTATGAGTTTGTATGTGAAGAAAAGAATATATCAGAAGGAAACTTTTTAGTATACTGCTTGGTGTGTTCTCTGTCCTTCAAACCCACGGCTAAAGCATATATATATATATATATATATATATATATATATATATATATATATATATATATATATATATATATATATATATATATATATATATTATTAAATAATTTATAGTTGTTACTTGATATTTTAGCCAACGTGTTACTAAAGAAAATCTTCCACTTTTACAGCATAATATACATTACCGCTTAGACCCATTATAGAGATTTCCATGATTTTAATAGTTTACATTAAGGCATCAATCATGATCACTTCAAAAAGATGTATACATGCTTTGTATTCTGTTAAATTGATTTGTTTATAAAAGCCAAGGCTCCACCTATTTATAATATAAATCTTTATCATCATCAAGCCATGTTTCTTCTCTCTAGATTTTTTTCCTCTGCCTTCTCTCTACCTTTTCAAAACTTCCCCCGCCTTTCTCCTCACCTAATTTTTCTGGCCATCACCTATCTTTTCCGGTCTTCCCTCTTCTTCTCCCCTCTCTACTCCCGGTCTTCTCTTCTCTTCCTCTCCTCCCCTCTTCTCTATATTCTACCTGGTCTGCCTATATGGTGAGTTATAATCATCTTTCAGTCGGTAACTCTGTTAGTAATGAGTCTAAGGATACCTTTGGGGTTTATGGGGTCTCCAAACCGGCTTCGCCTAGCCACTCTTCGCTTCCTCCAGCGTTAGACATAGAGGAAATGGGAGAATCTGATGCCCTCCTTATTCCTCTGGGTAACCAAGCTAGCTCTGAAAACTCAGTTTCTCTTGAGCTCGGCACAGAGGTTCAATTGGGCTCTGTTTTGGGTGAGAATGCTTGTGAGATATTCTCTGCTGCTCAACATTTCTCTCATAAGGATCGTGAAGAGGCTATCTTTGAAAGAAGGAAAAACCTTCACCTTATGTCTTTCTTATCTGCCCATGGCATTTCTTCTAATGACGTGCAAACTTTCCTTTCCGAAGGAAAAACTGTTAGTTTTGATAATACCCACAAGATGTCGGGGATCTTTCCTCCGACCTCTTTCTTGGGGAATACTATCTCTCTGGTAGTTTGTGTGGGAGAAGACTCTGTTCCGGCAAATGTTTATATTCTTTCTAAGAAGTCCATCATGGACAAGACTTTTCCTGCTATTGGGTCAGAGGGTCCCTCTCTTTTCAAAATTCCAGCTACTCCTTCTGCCACCCTTCTGGAGGAAGGTGAAATACCTGCTGCCTTGGTCAAGGAGCTTGCCAAATCTTGGAGCGATATAGTGGGCAAATCTCCTGGTAAATCCACACGTCTCCTCTCTTACCACCCTCCTTCCTCGGCTGATAAGACCCTTACTGTCATCCCTCCTGATGAAGTACTTTCTAGAGGCAACAAGCTTTGGGCTTCTAGTCTTGTAGGATACTTTCTACAGTCCTCGTTACCATACAAAGTTGTAGAACCTATAGCTAGACGTTTATGGGGACATCTTGGGCTCTCTGAGGTCTTCTTACATAACAAAGGATATTACATATTCAAATTTGGCTCTATCTCTGATTGTGATAACATCCTTGCCTCCGGTCCCTGGCATTTCGCTTCTAAAGGCATTGTCCTGCAAAAATGGAAAGAAGGTGTGGCATTCTCAAAGACTGAATGTGATGTGTTCCCTATATGGGTGAAGCTATCCAATATACCACTCTCCTACTGGTCCGATGAGGGCATAAGTTATATAGCCAGTGCTGTTGGGAAACCTTTGTTCACTGATGAAATGACTGCGAAAAATGATTTCCTAAATTTTGCAAGGATATGCATAGAAGTCAAAGCCTCTTTTTCCTTTCATTCTTCAATCCGTGTTGCTGTTAAAAATAATGACTCTTCGGCCAACATCTTTGTCCCAGTTGAGTAAAAATATCAGAGTAGACCTCCTTCTTGCCCTTCTTGTAATGTATTCGGGCACTCTCAATTTAAGTGCCCCAAAGCTCACTATATCTGGGTGCCGAAAGTCACCAATAAATCTACCTCTGGCCTTACCACATCTTCCATTCCTCCTCTTAATGTCACAACTTCAGGCATTCTGGCCTCGCCTCCCCTCCTCCTATAAATGATTGGGTAAATGTCTCACGAGGTGTCAAACAAGGATCGGGACATATTTCCCTTGAACCAGCTCTAAATATTTCCAATGCCTTCGCTCCAATAAACGATGCAGGTATCTTGGATGATGAATCTCCTATTGGTCCGAACCTTCTAGTCTCCAGACTCAGGGTTATTGATGAAAAGGAAGGGAAAGAGATCAAGAACAAACAAGACTCTAGTTTTGTCAACTTGCAGGCAGCAAAGAAAAGGAAAGGGAAAGGAAAGGCTGGTCATTCTCTTCAGTTCGATCCCCGCTAGCAACAAATGTTAATCCAGAAATGGTCATGGTGGCCACGGTACCCCTGGCGCAAGTCGGGTAGCAAACCGCTCTGGTACTGGGCTCGGGGGATTAGTCGACCTGCGGGTCGGAAACCCACGGATAACAAAAAAAAAGGCTGGTCATTCCCCTACATCTTAGTTTCCTTAATGTTAGCATCCTATAATATTAGAGGTCTAAATAAAAAGCCTAAGCAGGCTTATGTTAAGCAAATAATAGCTGATAATAAAATTTCTATGTTGGGTCTCCTTGAAACACGGGTCAAACAACATAAAGCTCAAAGAATATCTAGGAATCTTTGCAACTCTTGGAATTGGGCCTTTAACTATGATTCTCACTCCAATGGTAGAATATGGGTTGGATGGAATCCAAGTTTATGGCTTGTTGATATCCTTTTTGTGTCCTCCCAAGTCATACATTGTAAGGTCCAATCTGTTGATCTTAATAGCACGTCTTTCTTGATTTCTTTCGTCTATGGGCTGAACTCCTATTTGGAACGGAGAGACTTATGGAATGATTTACTCTCACTGGCTTCCAATGCTAGCTGGTGTATGATGGGTGATTTTAATGTAATTAAGGACCTAACGGAAACTAATCAGGATAATGAAACTTGGGATATTGGGATGGAAGAATTCAAATCATGTATTACCTCTGTTGGGGTGGATGATATCAGGGGAGTTGGTACCTTATTCACTTGGTGGAACATGCAAACTTCTCGGCCAGTTCACAAAAAGTTGGATCGTGCAATGGGGAATTCAGATTGGTTTTCTATCTTCTGCATGTCACATGTCACCTATGGTCCTCGTGGTCTTTCGGATCATTCTTTGACTCTACTTCATACTGGAATCCATCTTAATCAACCTAGACGCCAGTTTCAATTCTTCAACCATATGCTTCTGATTGAAGGCTTCAGGGACTCGGTCAGCAACGTTTGGGCCTCATCCATATCGGGCAATCCGTTTTATGTTTTCACTGAGAAATTGAAACGTACTAGACTTGCTTTGGTATCTCTCAATATTCTCAATGGGAACCTTAGCACTCTTCTAAAGGTTGCAAAAGAGGACCTGCACGCAGTGCAGTCTCTTCTAAATGACAATCCATTGGATCTAAACCTTCTGGCTCGTGAAAAATCCAGCCAACAGCAACTCTGGAATGCCTTGGATAGAGAAGAAACTCTTCTTCAACAGAAATCAAGGGCCAACTGGTTAGCCTTGGGTGACCGAAACTCTAGCTTCTTTTCCAATATGATGAAAAATCGATGGAATGCAAATAAGATTTTGTCAATCACTGATAATGAAGGTAATACGATTCATGGTCAAAGGAACATTGAAGATGTGGCGGTGGATTATTTTTTCAAACTCTTCAACTCCTTTGAAGATCCCTATCCTGGGTTTGATAATTATGCCATAACCCCTACTAAATTGCTCAGTTCGGACCAAGCCTCTAAGTTAATTGCACCTATCACTGATCTGGAAATTATGGGGACCCTCAAATCCATGAAACGGAACAAAAGCCCGGGTCCAGATGGTTTTAATGTCAACTTCTTCCTCAGCTGCTGGGACATTGTGGGGATAGATTTTTTAAAGGCTGTGCACTTCTTCTTTGCCAATAGTAGACTTTCTAAAGGCCTTAATTCCACGGCTCTTGCTCTTATTCCTAAGGGTTCCAACCCTACTTCAATGACTGACTTCCGACCCATCTCTTGCTGCAATACAATTTACAAATGCATTGCTAAAATTCTCTCTAACCGCTTGAAGGAGGTTCTTCCCTTTCTTGTTGATAAAGCTCAATCTACTTTTGTTAAAGGAAGAAGCATTAGTGACAACATCCTTATGGCCCAAGAAATGTTCAAAGGCTACCATAGTTATTCTGGTTCTGCTCGGTGTGCTCTCAAGATTGATCTCACCAAAGCTTTTGACACGGTAAGATGGGAATTCCTTTTTGACACCTTAAGAGCTTTCAAATTTCCAGACTGCTATGTTGGTTGGATCATGGCCTGTGTCACCTCTGCTATGTTCTCAGTTAAGGTTAATGGTGCTCTAGCCGATTTTTTCGGTAGTTCAAGAGGTCTCAGACAAGGGGACCCCTTATCTCCTTTCCTCTTTGTGATTGTCATGGAAATGCTCTCTCTAAAGCTCAATAATGCTACCTCTGATCCGGGCTTCCTTTATCATTGGAAAGCTAAAGTATGCAAGCTTACTCACTTATTTTTTGCGGATGACATCATGATCTTCTGTAAAGCTTGCTTGCAATCTATTTCTATCGTAAACTCATGCATTCTTTCCTTCTCTCTATACTCTGGTCTGATTCCCAACTCCCACAAAAGTCATTTTTTCCTCTCAAACTCGGCAAACATAGATGTTAGTGATATTTCTGTCATCCTTGGGTTCCACTCTGGAACCTTACCTTCAAAATTTTTGGGTGTTCCTCTCCTGTCCAAGAAGCTGTCGCCGGCTGATTGCATCCCCTTAATCCAAAAGATCACATATCGGGCTTCTTCTTGGACATCAAAGGTGCTATCTTACTCGGGTAGACTTCAACTTATCAGATCCATTCTTTGTTCTATCCAAATATTCTAGAGCTCCCACTTTCTGCTGCCGAAAGGGGTTCTCAAAGATATTCAATCAATCTTGACCCGATTTCTTTGGAAGGGAGCAACTCTTGACAAGTATGGTGCAAAGGTTGCATGGTCCACTATTTCACTTCCACTCGCTGAAGGTGGTCTTGGCATCAAAAATCTGGTGGAATGGAATTCTGCTCTTATCCTCCAACACTTGGTTCTCATTATTCAACCCCATTCCAACTCTATATGGGTGAATTGGATCAAAGCAACCTCATTAAAACATACATCCTTTTGGCAGGTTCGCAACACAGCAACATGTTCTTGGGTCTGGAAACAAGTTTTAAAGTTTCGTCCACTTGCTCTTCGACACCTTCACTATCATGTTGGTAATGGGCAGGATACAAGCCAATGGTTTGACCCTTGGTTAAATGACACAGCTATCAATCCTCCCCAATGTTTTATGTCTTCCTCTGAGATACAACGATCTGCAACTATTAGCCACCTTATCAGTAACAACAGATGGGTCATGCCCCAAGGCAATTACCATGATATGATCATCCTGAGGAGAAAACTAGATCTCCTTCCCCCTCCTTCTCAGCAAATGGATAAGATTCTTTGGGACTCTTGGGATACGAAGAATATAAAAGCCAACCAGTTATGGGACTCTATCCGCACGAGGCAGCAGTCGGTTTCTTGGTGCTCCATTGTTTGGAATAAATTCCATGTTCCAAGGTACTCTTTTATTTTGTGGCTTGGCATTCTTAAAAAGCTCCCCACTAATGACAGAACAGTCAGATTCTCTAATAGATCCTGGAACTGTCCACTATGCAACCTTCATCTGGAGACCTTTGATCATATGTTCTTCAACTGTGTATTCTCCAAATCGGTTCTTCTGAATGCTATAAGCCTTGGAAATTGGACCGCTTTTCCAAGTTCGTGGGTTTTTATAAAATTTGGGAAGCAAGGAACAAAAAGCTTCATGATAATCAACTCCCTCCACTCACCAGGATCACACATGATGTTATCCACATTATTAAGTCTAGGCTTTCCACTTGCAAATCATTTATCAAAGCCACAAATAACCAATATTTTTGTAATTGGCTATTAACTAGTTAGAGAAGTTTGGGCGTTCTTTCTTTTGTGGCTTCTGGCAAATATCGGCAAGATCTTTTGAGTGGGGCGGCGCTGGGCGAGCCATGTTATAGCTTCGGACGAAGTTTTCCGAGCGAGGTCTATGAGGTGGGCTTCGGGCGAGAGGGCTTCGAGCTTCTGGCTTCGGGCTTGAGGCAGAACCCAAGTCTTCAGGCGAGGTGGAAAAGGAAATGTAGCTTCGGATTCGAAAGAGGTAGTGGTACTGGTCTTCGCCTTCGGGCAAGTGGCGGTACGAGGTCCTTGTAATTCTCTAATCAAAGATAGAAATATTTCATGATACTGTAATAGGCCTATTACTAGCTAGTTTGGTTTCTGGTATAGTTCCTTGTATAATTTCCTCATCTTGGGCTTGTCTATAGATGATGTAGCTATACTGTGGGTATGCCCCTTGTCTATGTAATTTGGTTCTTTTCTATACAAACAAAATTTAGCAAAAAAATAAATAAAATATAAATCTTTATAATCATTGAGGATCAAGAAGGTTAATCACTATACTGACTATTATGGTGCTTAATCAACTATGAGATATTTAAGGCAATTAATTTAAGTGATTCAAGCCATGTATCTACTAAAATCAATTTCCTCAAGATTTCAGTGAATCTTTGTTACCATTAATCATGATATACATTCAATAGTTTCCAAAAAAAATCCAATCACGGTAATTACATAATATGGAATTAATTTAACAACTTCAATTATGGAATTAGTTAAATCAATTTAGAAGCTTTAATTATGGAATCAATTTAAGCACCTTTAAATATGAAATAAAGATATCAATTAGATTTACATTTACTAAATGGATGGAAATTAAGATTTCATCATTTAAAAATACTGCCATATTAATTTAATGCAATTTAAAAATATTTCAATATTCATTTTGAAACTCCAATTAATTTTTTTCATAATTAATTACTTTCATGATTATGGAAAACCCAATAATGAGAGACCATATCCCAAAATTTATGGAGACAATATTGGTTAGAGATATGAAAGATAATGATATTTTTAAAATTCATTTACTAACAAACTCCATCAATTATGAGAAGTATCAATATTTAAAAAATATTTCCATATTTATTTTGAGATCCCAATTTATTTAGATTTGCCCTCACTAATTAGCTTTCTAAAAATTACTCCAATTAATTGATACATGCTAATTGATTCTAAAGATATGAATATTGATCTGCTGAATCAATTTTAAGGAAAGATCAATCAATTCATGAATAACTCAATCCCAAGATATATTTTATAGATTTATCAAAATCTATTTTAAATTAATTCCTTTAATTATGGGAATGTTTCAAAAGTAACTATTAAAAAATTACTCCAATTATTAATCCATGATAATTGATTCTGAAGATATAAAAATTTAATTTGCTTAATCAATTTTAAGGAAAGTTCAATCAATTAATAAATCATGGAAAACATAATGAATAACTCAATCCCAGATACGTGGTATAGATTTATTAAATCCTTTAATTATGGGAAGGCTTCAAAATAGGCTTTTCAAAATTTACTCCAATTAATATTTGATCCTTATTAATTTTGAAAGCTTAATTAAATATTTTCATATTTAATCTTTAATTAATTAATCATTTTAACTTATTCCACAATTAATTAACGATGTAATGCAATGCAAATCCTAGAGCCTTGATTGAGAAATAATTAAAGCTAGGATCTTACATTTATTTCCTAATGACTCAAGCAATTCTTCAATCCTTCATGTCTTCAATCATTTAATAAATCAAAGCTTCAAGAATTCTTTTAATATCTTGTAAATACATGAGTAAACATTTTAGTACAATAGGAAAGTCATCATCAAAACCTAAGGTTGAAATATGACTAAGTCAACAATATTGTTAATATGTGATATGTTAATTTATTAATTAAACCTTGTTTTGTGGCAGTATTTAAGAATGACAGCTGAAAATATTAACAATGGAGTGAATGAGACTGTGGAAACACCTTTAATCACCACCAAGGGGAAAGTGCAATATGAAGGCAATATTCCTCCTGTAAACAACACTACCAAACAAATGATGAATGATGGGATGTTTAGAAACTTTTTGCAGTTCATGCAAAATCAAACGAGGGAGACTCGTGTATAAAACATGGGTGAAAATGATAGCAATGTGTGACTAGTCACAACCAAGCAGTTCAAAGAGTTGGGACCACCAGAATTTGTGGAAAAGTCGGATCCGATCAAGGCAGAAATGTGGGTTAAGCAAATTACCAAGATATTTGATGTCTTGGGATGCACGGAGAAACAGAAGGTTCCATTCGGCACCTTTATGTTCCGTGGTGAGGCAGATTACTGGTGGGAATCTGTGAAGCGTACCCAACCTGCCGCAGTCAACATGTCTTGGGAAACGTTTCAGAAACTGTTTAATGACAAGTACTTTCCTGAAAGTATTCATCATATGAAGGAGGTAAAGTTTATTAGACTAGAACAAAACAACATGACGGTGTCTCAGTACGAGGCGAAGTTCGCAGAGTTATCCACGTTTGCACCTCATTTGGTAGAGAATGATGAATGAATGACGCAGATGTTTCTAAGAAGTCTAAAACCCGAGATTCGACAATATCTTATTTCTCATAAATTTTCTATATATTTAGATGTTGTAAACATAGAACAATTATTAGAGCGAGATAATGAGTATGTTCAACTGAGGGACCACAACTAAGGTCATACCAGTGGCAGCAGTCAGCTGAGTAATGAAAACCAGCGAGGAGGAAAACATTTAGACAAAAGCGATAACCACTCTGGTGGTAATCGTGGCCATGATGGTAGAAGAAGCGAGTCGGGGGGAGATTTCAAAGGGAGAAGGTACAACAATGATAGCATGAAGACGTCAACACAAACATCAACTGTTTCTAGGGGAGGAGAACGATCATCGGTCGTTTGTTATAAATACGGGAAAGAGGGACACATCAGCCCAACATGCCCATAACAATCCAAGGTGTGTTATAACTGTGGAAAGGAAGGTCATATAGCTAGAGATTGTCTTGTAGCAAAACCAAGTCCAACGGGGATGGTGACTCCAAAGGCTGTCCTGGACAAGTCAAATTCGGTGGTTCTTGGAAGGGTGTTTGTTGTGACTGCCCAAAATGCGAGGAACCCGAACGAGGTGATCACTGATAAGTTAATCATAAACTCTTATGAAGTTTATACCTTATTAGATACCGGTTCGACCCATTCTTTTATCTCTCAGTTGGTACCATCACATTACCTGTCGATCTTATTTCTTTGAAAATACTTATATTTGATGTGATTTTAGGGATTGATTGGTTAACTATTCATCATGCCAAAATTGATTGATTTCGTAAGGTTGTTAGTTTTCATATTCCTAACCAACCTGTTATGCGAATTCAAGCAACCAAACCACTAAATTCAATCACTGTCATATCAAGCCATAAAGCTATTCGTTTATTAAAAAATGGATGTTAAGCTTTCTTAGCCCATGTCACAGACTTGAACAAAAACACGTCAGATTTGAATAATATTTATATTGTTAGTGAATTTCCTGACGTATTTCCTGAAGAACTTTGCGGTATACCCCCGAAACGTGAAGTTGAATTCTTTATTGACCTTGAACCTGGTGTAAAGCCCATTTCTAAAACCCCATATCGAATGGCTCCTATTGAACTTCAGGAGTTAAAGGTCCAACTAAATGAGTTGTTAGACATCGGTTTCATTCGTCCTAATACATCTCCTTTGGGTGCTCCTATTTTATTTGTAAAAACGAAAGACGGGAGTATGCGACTTTGTATTGACTATCGGGAATTGAATCATGTCACCATCAAGAATAGGTATCCGCTACCTCGCATTGATGACTTGTTTGACCAGTTGCAAGGAGCACAATTCTTTTCAAAGATCAATCTTCATTCTGGATATCATTAGCTGAAGATTAAAACTGAGGATATTCCAAAGACTGCCTTCAGAACTCAGTACGGACTTTATGAATTCTTAGTCATGTCTTTTGGATTGACTAATGCTCCTGCTGCTTTCATGGATATGATGAACCGTGTGTTCAAGTAATATTTGGATCAGTTCGTTGTTGTCTTTATTGATGACATCTTCATCTATTCCAAAAGTCGTGAAAATCATGAGCACCATTTGAAGCTGGTACTTCAAAGGTTTCGTGACAACAAGCTATATGCCAAACAGAAGAAATGCGAGTTCTGGCTTGAGGAAGTAGCATTCCTTGGACACGTGGTGTCAAAACATGGAGTATCTGTTGACCCGACGAAGATTGAAGCAATACAAAGTTGGGAGTAACCGAAGTCGGTGACCAAAGTACGTAGCTTTCTGGGCTTAGCTGGTTATTATCGGAGATTCGTGGATAGATTTTTTAGAATCATTACTCTGTTAACTCAGCTGACTCGAAAAGATATAAAATTCGTATTGAGCGAGGAATGTGAGAAGAGTTTCCAAGAGCTCAAGAGGAAACTCATTTCGGCACCTTATTCTGACAATACCATCTGGTTCGGATGGATTTTTTTATCTACAGCGATGCTTCAGGCAAAGGGTTAGATTGTGTTCTCATGCGACATGGGAAAGTCATATCCTATGCCTCGCGACAATTAAAAGAATATGAGAGGTATTATCCTACTCATAATCTTGAGTTGGCAGCAGTCGTTTTTGTTTTGAAGATCTGGAGACACTACTGTATGGGGAGAAAGTGGAGATTTATACGGATCATAAAAGCCTCAAATATTTCTTCACCCAAAAGGAACTCAACATGCGGCAACGACGTTGGTTCGAGTTGTTGAAAGATTACGACTATACCATCCAATATCATCCTGGAAAAGCAAACGTGGTAGCTGATACATTGAGTAGAAGATCATATGCGGGAACGAGAGAAATGTTGTTAACACAAAGGCCTATTTTGTATGACTTGAAAAGAATGGAGATAGAGGTAAAGCCTTCAAGTACTCACGTAATGATCTCAAACATACGAGTAGAACTGACTTTAATCGAAAAAGTTAAAGTTGCTCAAGCTATAGACCTGAAGCTGATGCATATGAAGAAGAAAGTGCAAGAAGGCGTTATTCCAGAAACAAGAATCGATGAAGAAGGAATACTTCGAGTCAACTCCAGACTTTGTGTTCTTAATGATTCTGACTTGAAGTATAGAATCATGATGGAGGCACACAACACACCGTTTGCAATCCATCCTGGGAGTACCAAAATGTATCATGATCTTCGACATACATTTTGGTAGAGCAATATAAGAGAGAGATCGCAGAGTTTATCTCGAGGTGTTTAACTTGTCAACGTGTAAAGACGGAGCATCAAGTGCCAAAGGGTCTAATTGAAACCACTTGAGATTATGAAATGGAAGTGGGAACACATTACTATGGATTTTGTTACGGGTCTTTCCAAGGTTTCTCAAGGAATATATGCGATTTGGGTCATTGTTGATAGATTAACCAAGTCTGCTCATTTCTTGCCTATACGGGAGACTTATTCCCTTGAACGTCTTGCTCGTATGTACATGAATGAGATTGTGAGATTTCATTTCATGCCAGTATCCATAGTTTCGGATCGTGACCCAAGAGATTCACTTCACGATTTGGGGTTAGCTTGCAGAAAGCTATGGGCACAGACTTACGATTCAGTTCAGCATACCATCCTCAAAAGGACGGGCAATCAGAAAGGACTATTCAAACTCTGGAAAATCTATTAAGACTCTGTGTCCTAGATTTCAAAGGGAGTAGAGATAAGTACCCACCATTTAGTGGAATTCTCCTACAACAATAGTTATCAGGCAAGTATAGGTGTGGCCCCATTTGAAGCATTGTATGGACGAAAGTGTCGCTCTCCAGTATGCTGGGATGAGGTGGGAGAAGCAATGTTGTTGGGACCAGAGTTGGTACGAATGACTACAGGGAAGATCCAAATAATCTGACAACGTATACAAATGGCACATGATCGACAAAAGAATTATGCGGATCTTCATTGAAAGGACGTGGAATTTAATATTTGGGATCATGTATTATTACGTGTTGCACCACGGAAGGGAGTTACAAGATTTGGTCCATTTAAAATTCTTGTCCGAATAGGAAATGTGTCCTATAGACTCGTATTACCTCCAAACATATCTCGTGTTCATAATGTATTTCACATATATGTGCTTCGTAAATATGTGAAAGACCCAAACCACATTATTGAGTTAGAACCAGACGAGATAGTCAAAGATTTAACATACGGGGAGGTACCTGTTAAGATCTTGGATAGGAAAGAGCATGTCCTACGCACTATACCACAAGTTAAGATTTTATGGAGGAACCATGCTATTGAAGAAATGACCTGGGAGTTAGAATCAGAAATGAAAACGAGGTATCCTCACCTTTTCGAAACACCAGGTACGTACGTCAATTTTGAGGACGAAATTTCATAAGGAGGGGAGGTTGTAAGACCCTAACTTTTTTATAAATAAAATCAAATTTCCTCTAATTATTATTGTGAATAATAAGGTGTTAATTTGATATAATGCTTTAGTTATGGGTGAAATGTGCAAATTTTGCAAAATAAGCAAGTGGTTATAAAATATTCATTGTTGTCGGGGAATATTCGTTTGGCCGTGGAATATTCTTGCTGTCGGGGAATATTCATACGATGGCGCAACCATTTGTGGGCCCCATAACGGAAAATGGTCGAATGAAGAAAATGACAAGTTGAGTTTTTATAAATAATGGCGTAATGGTTACCGTTAACACTGTTGGAATACCCGGTGGTTAAAATACAGTAATATGCGTGGTTGAACAGTAACACACGATATTGCATAGTATTTTTGAATTATTGATTCTTACGTAAGAAGGCACTACTCAATAATTGTTACAGTAATTACTGTTCAATATTTTATTTTATTGATTCAATAATTGCTGCGTTGATATTTTATATTATTGTTGTTTCAATAATTGTCACTGCACAGTATTTCCCATTATCAGATCAATAATTCATATTATTTGAATAATATTATTAGATAGCATTATTGGCAATGTCTAAGGAAGTTCTATCTAGGAAAAGGGTTTGGTCACCTAATTGCACGCCAGTAAGGAAAAATCCTTATCGGAAAATCCCCTTCTTTCCTGGGAACGATCTAGTTTTCATAATTGGGATTCTATAATATTATTTGTGAATAATTAATTATTGATTTATATGATAAGGATATATTTATTTTATTTGGATATAGATAAAGGAATTAATGTTGAGGTATTTTATCAGTATTTTGTCGGAATGGAGATATTAAAAACCGTTCGTATATGGATTTCGGTCATTTTTCGTTTGGAATTTGGAAAAACTTAAATCTACAAAGTTGTAGAAAATTTAATTTCCTATGGAATGGACATAAAATTCGTATTTTTTTTTGATAAAATGGCTATTCATTATGAATTATTGAAGTTTCAGAAATAAATATTTTTATTAAAATTATGGGTGGGACCCACTTTTGTCCTTTGTTGATAAAATGTGCTGAATTATTTTTTCAAATGTGGTGGGCTGATAATTTTTCAAAGTAGCATGTGTAGAAAAAAAAATATTAATATTTTATTAATTTAGTATGCTTTGGCATTCTAGCATTTTTCTATAAATAGGGTGCTTAGTTAGAATTGAAAATCACACCAGAAACAAGTTTTTCTTTTTCTCTTCTCTCTCTCTCTCTCTCTATATATATATATATATATATTATCGAGCGTATTTTGTGAGTATTTAGATACTTTGAGAGTTGCTTATCAGTGCAAGTTTCCTTCGGCATTACATCCGATATTCCAGTCTGAAGTACTATTCTTTTGAAGTAAGGGATGTTATTTTCTTCGTAAATGATATTATTTTCTTTAATATCATTATGCCGAAATTTTGATATGAATTTTATTGTGGAATTTCTACCTTTTATGTTGGGGTTATTATTCACGTATACGACACTATTGACGTATTCACGAATACGACACTATTCACAAAAAAATGAAATTTTTTCTTCTTTGTCCAAGATGTCTATTATGATTACTATCTTTGATTGTTTTCATTTTTTGGTCTTCATTCTTGAATTTTACTCCACTTTTGGTTTATTATGGAGCGTTTTTGAACTTGGATTATATATAGTACGAATCCCTAACTTTGTCCTTTTATCTCACTGGATTCGTTTCTTTAAAATATTTTTCATCATCCTAAGTCCTAAATGATGATATAACTGAATATCTTTGGCCTGTAGTGCAAAGATAAATGATTAACTGATGAATATCTTTGGCCCGTATAGCAAAGATGAACATGCGTTAAGATGAACATGACCAACTGGTGATACAAATGAATATCTTTGGCCTGTAGTGCAAAGATGAATATTTGATTCAAGATGTATATTGATTGATATTACAGGGATAAATTATTGATGATGGACTTTTAAATTCATAGATGATATTAGATTTCATTCTCTACTTAATTCTTCTACTGAATTGTTATTTTCGCTGTGAATGTTGATCTAAAACTGGTTGTCCATTATATTTTATCTGATTTGTTGAAGGCTAACGATAATTTATTGTTCATTATCTTAGTCATAATATTCTTTACTGGGCTAGTTGAGCTCACACTTTTCTTTTTTATTCCATTTTTCTTCTCAGAAGGTGAGAATATAGCAGGAACTAGCCGGGGGTATGGAGTGATGGTTCTAGAAAGTTGTTTTAGCAGTCCTCACTATTTTTGTAAAATAGTGTATCAATAATTGTAATGATGACTCCTTTTGAGTTTGAATATTGTCAATTAGACACTATTTGTATTTAAACTCACTGTATATGTGTTGTCGTATTTGACACGACAATTGTATTAATGAAGTTATATTTGTTTTTGTACCATGTATTTGGATATTTAGAATGGGTGATGTATACCTATTTTGGGGGCTTCACAGTGGGGACACATTTCTTACCAAATGGAAGGAAGTCGTAGTAGTTATATCCTCTGAGGGAGACTTGGCTTCCACACCACTTACAATTCAACCTATTCAGCTCAAATGTGTCGAAAATCCTTTGAAAGTGGCTGCACCAAAGCCAATCATATTGCCCTTCAGGCCACAGTATCCTGTTATTAGCCTACAAAAAGTGCCATGGAACTATGAAGAGGCTGAAGGATCCACATCTAATACAACTGATGCAATGTCAAAAGAAAATCCACTGTATCTTCCTCAATAGGTGATGAAGCCTACCATTAAACCTAAAGGGAAAGTGCCAATGGAGAAGATTGAAGAATTCCTCCGTACTATGGGACACAACGAAGCCAAGGTGGTTTTAATCTTGAAAAAAAATCTCCACAACAGATTTCTATTCTGGACTTGGTTTTCTCTTCCGAAGATCACCGGAAGGTCTTACTAAGAGTTTTAGAAGAAGCCCACTTGCAAAAAACAGTGGATGTTGAAAAATTCCATCATCTGATTCATCACATTTTCAACAACAATGTGATATCCTTCACTGATGATGACATACCTCCCGAAGGGACGGGTCATTACAAACCGTTGTATATAGCAGCTTTGTCCTCTGGATATATGGTGGGAGGAGTTCTAATAGATGGAGGATCATCCTTAAACATCTGCCCCTACTGCCACCTTAGAGAAAATGAACATCAATCTCAACAGGATCCGAAGCAGCCATACAATTATCAAAGCCTTCGATTGATCCCGACGAAATGCTATTGGAGAGATTGAACTACCTATGGAGATTGGTCCACATACCTTCTGCGTATCCTTTCATGTGCTCAAGATAGCTACAAGATACAATCTACTTTTGGGATGACCATGGATTTATATGGCTGGAGTCGTCCCGTCCACTCTCCATCAGCAGCTTAAATACATCATTAACAGTAGCGTAGTAACTGTTAATGCTGAGCTAGAATGTCCTGTATAAAGTGACATACCACTCATTAGTTTCAATTCAAAAGTTGAGCATGTCAGCTTCCACGCCCTTGAGGTGAGCAACACTGTAAGACCCCAACTTTTTATGAATAAATATTTAATTTCTTTAATTACTATTTTGAATAATAAGGTGTTGATTTGATATAATACTTTAGTTATGGGTGAAATGTGTAAATTTTGCAAAGTAAGCAAGTGGTCATAAAATATTTGTTTGGTCGGGGAATATTCTTTTTGTCGGGGAATATCCGTACGACGGCGCAATCATTAGTTTACCACATAACAGAATGACTGTAGGATATAGAAAGCGACAGAAATAACCTTTTTATAAAAATAACGGCGAAAGTTTTACCGTTAACTGTTGAAATACCTGGTGATAAAAACTACAGTAATACGCGTGGTTGAACAGTAGCACACGGTATTGCACATTATTTTTGGATTATTGATTCTTACGTAAGAAGTCACTCAGTTCCATTCAATAATTGTCACAATAATTGTTGCACAGTTTCATCTGGACAATATTTATATTATTAAATCAATAATTGACGCGACATAATTATTCATATTATTAGTTAGCATTATTGACAATGTCTAAAAAATTATGTCGAGGAAAGGAGTTTGGTTATCTAATTGTGCGCCAATAAGGAGAAGTCCTTATCGGAAAGCCCCCTCTTTCTTGAGAATGATCTGGTTGTTGATATTGTGAACTTATAATATTAATTATTATGTGGTGGATATTCGTTCAGTTTTGATATAAATGAAGGAATTTTGCATGAAACATTTGTTGAAAGTTGATATTTTATCTTTTCCGATAAAATAAATCATTCAAATATATTATTATAATATTACATTATAGTAGTATGATGTGATTATATAATAGTATGAATTTTATAATTTGAATGGTAACATTATTATAGTAAATTCATGGTATAAAAGTAAAATGAGGTGGAAGAGAACAAATTAAATTTGAATTCTTATAATGTAAGCAATGATGTCATCGGAACGATGAGGTAAGCAATGATGTCATCAGAGCGATGAGGTAAGCGATGATGTCATATGATCGATGATGTCATAAATTATGGCAAAAAGACTATTTTGCCCTTACTCTGCCAAGCCTATAAATAGAAGCTCATTTCTCACCAATTCACTAAAGCTATAGAGAGAGAAAGTATAGAGAAAATAAGAGAGAAAGAACTCTTCTGCTATTACACTAGTGCAGTCTCCAAATTTTTATTAAGGTAAACGATATTATTTTTTTGCAATACTCGTAAGAAATATTATTTTCTTTTATACTCCATATTATGAAAGGGATATTATTTTATTTCGTATTCTTAAATTTAAACTTACAGACTCAGACTTGGTACGTGCATTATGAATTCCTAGTTATGTCTTTTGGATTGATTAATGCTCATGAGGCCTTCATGGATATGATGAACCAAGTATTCAAGGAATATTTGGATAATTTCATGGTTGTCTTTATTGATGACATCCTCATCTATTCCAAAAGTCGTGAAGATCATGAGCAACACTTGAGGTTAATACTCCAAAAGCTTCGTGAAAATAAGCTATATGCCAAGTTGAAGACATGCGAGTTCTGGATTGAGGAAGTAGCATTCCTTGGGCATATGATATCGAAGTATGGAATATAAGTTAACCCGATAAAGATTGAAGCAATACAAAGTTGGGAGCAACCTAAGTCAGTAACTGAAGTACGTAGCTTTCTAGGCTTAGCTGGTTATTATCAGAGATTCGTAGATGGATTTTCTTGAATCGCTACTCCATTAACTTAGCTGATACAAAATTCAAATGGAGCGAGGAATGTGAGAAGATCTTCCAAGAACTCAAGAGAAGACTCATTTCAACACATGTTCTGACAATACCATCAGGTTCGGAGGGATTTATCATCTACATCAATGCTTCAGGCAAAGGTTTAGGATGTGTTCTCATGCAACATGAGAAAGGCATAGCCTATGCCTCATGACAACTTAAAGAATATGAGAGAAATTATCTTACTCATGATCTAGAGTTGTCAGCAGTTGTTTTCGTACTAAAGATCTAGAAGCACTACTTGTATGGGGAGAAAGTGGAGATCTATATAGATCATAAAAGCCTCAAATATTTCTTCACCCAAAAGGAACTCAACATGCGGCAACAACGTTGGCTTGAGCTTTTGAAAGATTAAGACTCAATACCATCTTGGAAAAGCCAACGTGGTAGCTGACGCGTTGACTAGAAGATCATATGCGGGTACAGGTGCGATGTTGTTAATACAAAGACCCATTTTATGTGGCTTACAAAGGATAGAGATAGAGTTAAAGACTCCAAGTACCCACGTGATGATGACAAATATACGAGTAGAACCGATTTTAATCGATAAAGTTAAAGTTGCTAAAGCTACAGACCTGGAGCTGATGAGTATGAAGAAGAAAGTACAAGAAGGTGCTATTTCAGAAGCAAGAATCGACGAAGAAGGAATACTTCGAGTCAAATTCAGACTTTGTGTTCCTAATGACTCTGATTTGAAGTACAAAATCATGATGGAGGCACACAACACCCCCTTTGCAATCCATCCTAGAAGTACTAAAATGTATCGTGATCTTTGACATATATTTTGGTGGAGAAATATGAAGAGAGAGATTGCAGAGTTTATCTCAAGGTGTTTAACCTGTCAACGTGTCAAGGCGGATCATCAAATACCAAAAGGTTCATTGCAACCACTTGAAATTCTAAAATGGAAGTGGGAGCACATCACCATGGATTTTGTTACCGATTTTCCCAGGGTTTCTCAAGGCAAAAATGAAATTTAGGTTATTATCAATAGATTAACCAAGTCTGCTCATTTCTTGCCTATACGGGAAACTTATACATTTGAACGTCTTGCTTGAATATACATAAATGAGATTGTGAGATTTCATGGTATGCCAGTCTCCATAGTTTCTGATCGAGACCCAAGATTCACTTCACAATTTTGGGTCAGTTTGCAGAAAGCTATGGGCACTAATGTATGATTCTGTTCTGCATATCATCCTCAAACGGACGGGCTATCAGAAAGGACTATTCAAACTCTTGAAGATCTATTAAAACTTTGTGTCCTAGATTTCAAAGGAAGTTGGGATAAGTACTTGTCATTGGTGGAATTCTCCTACAACAATAATTATTAATCAAGTATAGGCATGGCTCCATTCGAGGCATTGTATGGACGAAAGTGTCGTTCTCTAGTATGCTGGGACGAGGTGGGTGAAACAACGTTGTTGGGATCGGAAATGGTATGCATAACTACGGAAAAGATTTAAATGATCCGATAACATATACGAACCTCACAAGATCGACAAAAGAGTTATGTTGATCTTCATCAAAGGGACGCGAAATTCAATGTTGGAGATCATGTATTGTTACGTGTTACTCCATGGAAAGGAGTTACGAGATTTGGAAAGTGAGGAAAACTCAACCCTCGATTCATTGGTCCATTTGAAATCCTCGATCGAGTAGGAACTGTGGCCTATAGACTCGCTTTACTGCCAAGAATGTCTCGTGTTCATAACATGTTTCATATATCCATGCTATGTAAATATTTGAAAGACCCGAACCACATTATTGAATTAGAACAAGACGAGATAATAGAAGATTTAACGTATGAAGAAGTACTTGTTAAAATCTTGGATGAGAAGGAACATATTCTACGCTCAAAGGTTATACCTCAACTCAAAGTTTTATGGAGAAACCACGATATTGAGGAAATGACCTGGGACTTAGAATCTGATATGAAAACAAGGTATCCTCACATCTTCGACATACCAGGTACGCACATCAATTTCGAGGATGAAATTTCATAAAGAGGGAAGGTTGTAAGACCCCAACTTTTTATGAATAAAGATTTAATTTCTTTAATTATTATTTTGAATAATAAGGTGTTGATTTGATATAATAATGTAGTTATGGGTGAAATGTGCAAATTTTGCAAAGTAAACAAGTGGTCATAAAATATTCGTTTGGTCGGGAAATATTCTTTTTATTAAGGAATATTTGTACGATGGCACAATCCTTGGTGGACCACATAACGGAATAACTGTCGGATATAGAAAGCGATAGAAATAACCTTTTTTATAAAAATAATGGCGAAAGTTTTACCATTAACTGTTGAAATATCCGGTGATAAAAAGTACATTTGTAAGACCCTAACTTTTTATAAATAAAATCAAATTTCCTCTAAATATTATTGTGAATAATAAGGTGTTAATTTGATATAATACTTTAGTTATTGGTGAAATATGCAAATTTTGCAAAATAAGCAAGTGGTTATAAAATATTCATTGTTGTCGGGGAATATTGTGACGCTCCCAAATTCAGGTACTTGAAATCCGAACTCGGTGCTTCACGATACCATTTCTATGAGAAGAATAATACTAATAATAATAACAATAATATAAAAATCAAACTTAATTTACATTTATTAGAGTTTAATCCCAAGTACGCAACCTTTACTATAATTCCTTACATGATAGATAATACATATCATTATCTAAATACAGTCTAACTATTAGAAAAGATACCATTAATCATAATCTATTTGCTTTCCTTTTCACTTGTTCTTGTTTGAACCTTCGGGTTGATCATGCCTAGCTGAAAACATTTAAATTTAAAGCAAGAATGAGCATTTGAGTGCCCAGCAAGTAATAACAATTATAAATATATTTAGCTGAAAGGATTAAATATTTTCTTTATACATCACTTCTACAACGATTCAATAGTTGTGAAGTAAACTGATCCGATAATAATAACATAACAATTATATCTCTTATTTTTGAAACTACGTATTGACTATAAATGGGTTTTAGGTGACATACTATGAATATTATTTTAAATTTTTGATAAGGTTTAGCAGAACTTCTTCATCTGCAAACCGTCATAACTTACGGGCACTGAGGGTGTACATCCCATGGACCCTGTATTGATCAATACTACATTACAAAAATGATAGGATCGTTCACTCTGTCCGCCTTGGGCTCATAAAAGTTTTCTCTTGTTCGGGATGTTCATACTTAGTCTGGAATTCGAACCAAAACAATTTGATTGGATACAAAAAGGTTTTATCATATTCAACGATATTTCTAAATCTGTGTCTAGCTGATCAAGTAGCTTAGACGGCTTATATATATATATATATATATATATATATATATATATATATATATATATATATATATATATATATATATATATCAACATGTGATTAAATACAATGATTATCCAAGTGGGGACACTTGAATAACCATATTTAGAAATTAACGAACATAATATATATATGAGTTATATAATATAATATCATGTTGATAAACAATGATCGGATATAATATATACGAAAATAAAATTAATATTCTAGTACAATAATAATATAATTCTGAAACTTCTTACTCATGTCCACTGCATAAAGGAAATGCAAAGGTAAGATACTTTCCTGGTCTGCTGCTTACAATACGCAACTTAGTTTTTTCTTTTATATCACAACATATTATTAATAAGATCATTTTACTGATGAGAACAACATACTATAACACATAACACTGCTTATTGTAGTCAGCATATAACCTAATCACATTGTCACAAATGTTTCACAGTCATTGAATCACAAACAAACACATATACATATAAATTATACAAGTCCAGATCAATTTCTGAAACATATTTGTGTACCGACGGCTTTATCGGGTAATTATCGAGTCTAAGACTCTATCTTGTAGTTCAACATCTGTAAGCATCAGTCATATTATTTTTAAATGACTTATAATAATTTTTAAACATTTATTATAATTAATCAAGAATTTTCAAACACCGGAATCATTATTAAATAATTTAAATATTAAATAATTCTATTATCATTAATATTTAATTAATATTAAACTATTAATGAAACCATTGCCAAAATGTTAAAGTTATTTATAATAACTCAAAATACTTTTAAAGTATTAATATTACACTTAAATGATTTTTAAAAGAATTAAAATTATTTTTAAATAATTATCATTAATATTAAAGTATTAATGTATCATTTATCAAAATATTAAAAGTCATTAATTATAACTTAAAATATTTTTAATTCATTTATATCCTTTTTAAATGAATTTTTTAAAGTAATAAAACCATTTTAAAATTATTTATTTAATATAATTATTAAATAAATTTAATATCATTAATATTAAATTAACAATCATTAATATTAAATTATTAATGAAATTATCCTTTAAATATTAAAAGTTATATTTTATAACTTAAAATATCTTTAAACACTTTATTTTCATTTTAAATGATTTTTATAATATTAAAATTATTTTTAAACTAATTTATTTAATATGATTATTAAACAATTCTGATATCATTAATAGTAATTAATTAATGAAATTTACCTTTAAATATTAAAAGTTATATTTTGCAACTTAAAATTTTTTTAAACTATTTATTTTCATTTAAAATGATTTTTCTAATATTAAAATCATTTTTAAAATAATTTATTTAATATAATTATTAAATAAATCTAATATCATTAATATTAATATTTTTCATGACAAAATATCAAAGTTATATTTTATAACTTAAAATATTTTTATAACCTTTAAATCATTTTTCTATAATTTTTAAATCATTAATTCAATTTTTCATAATTTATTTAATGCATTTATTAAATAACTTAATTATCCTTAATATTAATTTATTAATGAAATTTCATCACAAAATATTAAAAGTTACATTTATAACTCAAAAATATTTTAAAACACTTTATTCTTATTTAAAATGATTTGTATAATATTAAATCATTTTTCTCTAATCTATTTAATGCACTAATTAAATAAATTAAATATTATTAATATTCAAATAGTTATAAATATTAATGAAAAATATCTCAAATAATTAAAAATTATTTTTCATAATTTAAAATAATTTTAAAACCATTTTTGTAATTTTTTAAAATTTATTTCTATTTTTAATTAATTTCCAGAAAATCAGAAATTAAAAATAAAAGAAACCGTCGCTATAGGCTATAGTGACACTTTCTATCGTCTTAGGTGTTCTTGAGCCTCAAGAACATTCAATGTCAGTGATCGACTAGTCATGTTTGACCAAACATAAATGTCAGGTTATGATATTTCTGAGCATGTTATAACTTTTATCAGGTACTACTAATGTAATACTACATGCTACAACAACTAACAAGGTCATACAACATAAGAACAAGGAGATCTATCCCTTCAAACTCATTGTCAGAGCTTTCTGGGTTTTCTGGGTTACCCAGAAACCCAGTCAGCCTCGAGGGTCCAATTTGAGGCTCAATTTTCTTTACGTTCTGGTCATTAACAAGTGGTTTTTATGGTTCAAGCTTATAGTCTACATGACAAGGTACACATAACATGCATCAGATCATTCAAACTACAACATAATCGTAAGATAGCATCCAGTTAAACGGTTGTCAGAAACATGTTCTTTCGGTTTCTGGAAATTCCAGAAATCTTAAGTCATGGCCGAATGGCCTACATTGACCACTTACTCTGTTCACTCTGTTGATTATATAATCGATATAAAGCCATAATTATAAAGTACATATGTAAGGCTACAAACTTGTTACAACAACAACATCAAAAGACTTAACATCTGACAGATTTAAGCCGTGCAATATCTTGTCAGACACTGGAATAGAGTTTCTGGGTTGCACAGAAACTCTTGGTCATGCTCGGTCAACCGAGTTTGACCACGAATATCTTGCAACCTGGATCTGATTCAAGTATGATTTCTAATCCAGATCAAAGATATCATTACAGAATACATTTTAAAACATTTAAACAGCCAAAAACATAAACATAGAAAGATCTACAGGGTCTGACATTAGGCTGTCAGACACAAATTTTTTTCCCCAGATTTTGAAAATTTTCAAATTCGTGCACTTAGATGTTGTTGATCCATCAACTACCAACCCAGATCAACTATATGGACTCCAAACAACATGTTTAACATACAAAAACTAACATCTAACATGGAATCAAAGATCAAATTTCTTGGTTAGGGTTTATACATTTCTTGGACAATTTCTTGATCTAGGCTACTGATTTGATATTGGTGTTAGTGAGAATGTGTGTTTTGGGACTGAAATACTTGCCAATTTCGTGGGTTAAAGAGAGAGAGGGACTTGGTAGTGAGTTGGTGTACAAATAAACTAAAAGTGAACTTTCTCTCTCTTTCAATCTATATATATATATATATATCATAATACAATGTATATGGTTGAGATAAGACTAATTGCTGCTGATTTTGTCACATGGGGTTGGTAGAAGTTGGCCAACCACTCAATTATTGCTAGATATTCAAGAAAGCTTCAATTATTCTAGAGGGGCATTTTGGTCAACGGCCTTATGATTTTAATGGTATTATGGTCTTTTGGCAAACCCTTAGGGTTTGACCCTTAGGGTTTAACCCTAAGATTTAACACAAATAATTTGTAGGATGTCTAATTTAGGGTTTGTTAATGTAACATTTTAGTTTCTAAAAATAAAATTTAGAAATCTCTAATTAGTTTAGGTTTACTAATTATATTATACATGAACATTAGGGTATAATTTACTAATTATAGTTAACCTTGCTAATTTAGCAATTAGGGTTTATAATTAGTAATTAGGTTTTTAAAATTACTAATTAGGGTTTGCACAAAAATAAAAATAATATTAGTTTCTAATTTTTACGAATTAGAGTTTCTTAATCGTGTTTAATTTTCTAATTACATTATACATGAACATTAGGATTTTAATGTCCACTAATTAGCATTTAGCTTGCAATTAACAATTAGGGTTACCAATTTAACAAATTAGGGTTACTAATTTACAAATTAGGGTTTCCTAATTTAGAAAATTAGGTTTTCCTAACTAATATAAAAATATATAACACCTGTCATTAGACACATTATCACAGCATCACGACTACATAATAACTTAACCAAATCTTAAAGTCGTAATTGACTTTCAAAGTAGGGTTTATCAGTAATTCTAGGATCCATAATTGACCAATTATTGTCAATATACACAAACAATATATATTTATATCACTGAAAAATCAAAATATAATTAATATTATATTATTATTCTTATTCCTTGATAAAAATCTAAAATTAGGGTTTGGATTCCATATCTAATTTATCTGGCATATATACCTTTATTAATTAAGTTAAAATAATTAACTTTATTAATATAAATCAAATTCATATAATAAAATAAAATAATTATTATAATAATTCTAATAACCATTTCATATATTATTTAAATAATATAAAATCATATTTTCATGGAAAATAATTAATAAAAACATATCTACTATAAAATTAATTATTATAAGAATATACTTTATAATAATAAAAAATTCTAAAATAAAATTATTTATAAACATTCATGTAATAAATATATTTTTATTTATCACATAATTACATACGCTTTATCTTGTATAAATCCTCATCTTTAAAATAAATAAAAAAAGTTCACGCAAAATTTCTGATTTAATTATATAGAAAATATCGGGTTATTACATTCACCCTCCCTTATAAAGATTCCGTCCCCGGAATCACGGTTTTAAAACCTATACATACCAGGGTACATAGCAATCATTGCAAGTAGATCTCGATCATAATCGATTGAATCGATCTTTAACTATTCAACAAAAAAACTTGTTTATCTTATTAAACAGAAATTTGATTTCTAAAAGAACTCAAATTCCTCCTTCAAATTTTTTTTATAAAATAATTTACTATATATAGGAAAATCATGTATAAGAAAATAACATTTGTTCGAATAATACCTGGAGTTGCATCCCCGACTGCTACAGTTTCTTGAACGGTCATGTAGAAGACTCCTGCGGTTGGTTCTGTTGGTTTGTTTGTTGAAGTCGGTCCCATTATCTCCAATTCCCTGCTGACTTTCCTTGTATTCACATTCCTTGCTTCCATTCTACTTGTTGGACAGTCTTTTACCTTATACTCCATTGATTTACAAATAAAACACCCTCTATACATTTTTGGATTGGGGCAGTTGGGAGAGATATGTCCCTTCTGCCCACACTTATAGCACACAATCTTTCCTTTTAAATACACTCCCGACCTAATTATGGTATTATCGAAATTATCTCATTTCATCGTATAGATGGCAAAAGCATTATGTTGTCCCTCCGTTACCCTAGCTATCACAACCACTTCTGTAACACCCCAGTCCCACATCAAAAGATAAGAGAAAATTTGTCTGCATATAAGGAAATAAGTTACTACCAATAGTACCTTCAAGTCATGACCTTTTGGGAGCCTGTGGTGGGCTAAGATGACCCAAGAATATACTATTGGGCCAGTAGTTTGAGGCCTTATTTTGATGGATTTGATTCGATTAGGACTTGGGATTTGACCCGAGATTTATTTCGGACTCGGGATTTGACCCGGGTTATTTCATATGGTATCAGAGCCGACTTTCGAAAGCTCAGGTCGGGTCATCCGATCTGGTTGCCAGAGGTGGGGACACGAAGGCTGGTGGTATTATCCCACAATGGAGAGATGGAGGTCCGGAGGTGGGGACATGAAGCCAGCCGGTATTATCCCACAATGGTTAGAGAGGAAAGATCTTTGGGCCTTGTGATCGGTTCTAACGGGGATGTCAGTAATTTAAGTGGGGGAGTTTATAATACCCCAGTCCCACATCGAAAGATAGGGGAAAATTTGTCTGTATATAAGGAAATAAGTTACTACCAATAGTACCTTCAAGTCATGACCTTTTGGGAGCATGTGGTGGGCTAAGATGACCCAAGAAGATACTATTGGGCCAGTAGTTTGAGGCCTTATTTTGATGGATTTGATTCAATTAAGATTTGGGATTTGACCCGAGATTTGTTCCGGACTCGGGATTTGACCCGGGTTGTTTCAACTTTTACAGGGTCAATTGATCCTCTAAATCCTGGCAGTACGAATGCCTTTAAGTCTTTGAAGTTCGTCGATCGTTTATCTAGTTAATTTCCCGTGGCTGGTATTCTGTTTTGCATAGCTTGATCGACCATAATTGTAAAATTCTGCATCGGGTCTGGTTGTCCTTCAACTTTGTTGACAAGTTCTTCTGTCCGTGTATTTCGTTTTCGTCTTGGGGGCATTATCGTAAATTATTCTTTATTAACTTACATTCTAAGCCTTATCGTATACACTTAACACATAACACAAAATTTTCTATTCAAATAATCATGTACTCAAAATATTAGATTTTGAAAATTTGTTTTACTGTATTAACCAATGTTCAGATAAATAATTAATACCTTTACACCAACTTATTTCATTAATCTAACATAGACTCATATTCATAACACTTGACATACCATATCACATATTGCTTTAATCATTCGCTATCCCTTTGTGACTCAAAAGTCGGGAATCGTTACCACAACTTATACAAAATTTGAAAAATATTACCTTATACAAACATACCTATCATATACTTAACATAGAATCATACCTATTCAAGTAATACTAGTACTACTTATTTCTTACGCCTCCACTAAGGATCAATTACTTAGAGATCTGTCTATTCCCATTATCCTCAATAATCCATTCACACCTACTATACCAAGTTCGTCCAACTTACCATACATTATGAGTTTAAGAACTCACCACAAACATATGAGTTTAAGAACTCGACATTGACCACATATTCTTTAACTATACTTTACCTATCAGTTATACTATCGTTTTAGGGTCCAGTACTACACTTTTCAAAACAACCACCTTATTAAGGTAGCTTTCAATGTGAGCCTTTATTTCAGCTATTAGCTTTGATATTGACTCGGTTATGGTGGTTGACTTCTTCTTTACGACCCGAGGGTATCCTAATCCTATTCTATCTGATATCTACACACATAGTTTATCCAGACTAGCATATCGTATATACACACAACAAATAATAGTTTTATATACATTATCTTTTATTTTGTTTGACGGTGAATTTATCCAATTCATCTCTTTATAAACTCTATATGAATTATTTATATTTTCAACGTTTCCCTCTGTTCTAAGGTTATAGCCTAAGGTCTATCTCACCTAAGGTTTTTAACCCTAAAGCTCTGATACCATGTTGTGACGCCTCCAAATTTAGGTACTTGAAACCCGAACTCGGTGCTTCACGATACCATTTCTATGAGCGGAATAATACTAATAATAATAACAATAATATAAAAATCAAACTTAATTTACATTTATCAGAGTCTAATCCCAAGTATGCAACCTTTAATATAATTCCTTACATGATAGATAATACATATCATTATCTAAATACAGTCTAACTATTAGAAAAAATACCATTAAACATAATCTGTTTGCTTTCCTTTTCACTTGTTCTTGTCTGAACCTTCGGGGTGATTATGCCTAGCTGAAAACATTTAAATTTAAAGCAATAATGAGCATTTAAGTGCCCAGCAAGTAATAGCAATTATAAATATATTTAGCTGAGAGGATTAAATGTTTTCTTTGTACATCACTTCTACAACGATTCAATAGTTGTGTAGTAAACTGATCCGATAATAATAACATAACAATTCTATCTCAAATTTTTGAAACTACGTATTGACTATAAATGGGGTTTAGGTGACATACTATGAACATTATTTTAAATTTTCGATAAGGTTTAGCAGAACTTCATCTGCAAACCGTCATAACTTACGGGCACGAGGGTGTACATCCCATGGACCCTGTATTGATCAATACTACATTACAAGAACGATAAGAGATCGTTCACTCTTTCCACCTTGGGCGCATAAAAGTTTTCCCTTGATCGGGATATTCATACTTAGTCTGGAATCCGAACCAAAACAATTTGATTGAATATAAAAAGGTTTTATCATATTCAACGATATTTCTAAATCTGTGTCTAGCTAATCAAGTAGCTTAGACGACTTATATATATATATATATATATATATATATATATATATCAACATGTGATTAAATACAATGATTATCCAAGTGGGGACACTTGAATAACCATATTTAGAAATTAATGAACAGAATATATATGAGTTATATAATATAATATCATATTGATAAACAATGACCGGATATAATATATACGATAATAAAATTAATATTTTAGTACAATAATAATATAATTCTGAAACTTCTTAATCATGTCCATTGCATAAAGGAAATGCGAAGGTAAGATACTTACCTAGTCTGCTGCTTACAATACGCAACTTAGTTTTATCTTTTATATCACAACCTATCATTAATAAGATCATTTTACAGATTAGAATAGCATACTATAACACATAGCACTGCTTAATCGATAAAGTTAAAGTTGGTAAAGCTACAGACGAATTTCTGAAATATGTCGGTGTACCGACGCCTTTATCGAGTCTAAGACTCTATCTTGTAGTTCAACATCTGTAAGCATTAGTCATATTTTTTTTAAATGACTTATAATAATTTTTAAACATTTCTTATAATTAATCATGAATTTTCAAACACCAGAATCATTATTAAATGATTTAAATATTAAACAATTCTATTATCATTAATATTTAATTAATATTAAACTATTAATGAAACCATTACCAAAATGTTAAAGTTATTTATAATAACTCAAAATACTTTTAAAGTATTAATATTACACTTAAATGATTTTTAAAAGAATTAAAATCATTTTTAAATAATTATCATTAATATTAAAGTATTAATGTATTATTTATCAAAATATTAAAAGTCATTAATTATAACTTAAAATATGTTTGATTCATTTATATCCTTTTTAAATGAATTTTTTAAAGTAATAAAACCATTTTAAAACTATTTATTTAATATAATTATTAAATAAATTTAATAGCATTAATATTAAATTAACAATCATTAATATTAAATTATTAATGAAATTATCCTTTAAATATTAAAAGTTATATTTTATAACTTAAAATTTCTTTAAACACTTTATTTTCATTTTAAATAATTTTTATAATATTAAAATCATTTTTAAACTAATTTATTTAATATGATTATTAAATAATTCTAATATCATTAATAGTAATTAATTAATGAAATTTACCTTTAATTATTATAAGTTATATTTTGTAACTTAAAATATTTTTAAACTATTTATTTTCATTTAAAATTATTTTTCTAATATTAAAATCATTTTTGATCTAATTTATTTAATATAATTATTAAATAAATCTAATATCATTAAAATCAATATTTTTCATGACAAAATATCAAAAGTTATATTTTATAACTTAAAATATTTTTATAACCTTTAAATCATTTTTCTATAATTTTTAAATCATTAATTCTATTTTCTATAATTTATTTAATGCATTTATTAAATAACTTAATTATCCTTAATATTAATTTATTAATGAAATTTCATCACAAAATATTAAAAGTTACATTTATAACTCAAAAATATTTTAAAACACTTTATTCTTATTTAAAATGACTTTTATAATATTAAAATATTTTTCTCTAATATATTTAATACACTAATTAAATAAATTAAATATCATCAATATTCAAATAATTATAAATATTAATGAAAAATATCCCAAATAATCAAAAATTATTTTTCATAATTCAAAATAATTTTTAAAACCATTTTTGTAATTTGTTTAGAATTTATTTCTATTTTGAATTAATTTTCGGAAAATCAGAAGTTAAAAATAAAAGAAACCGTCGCTATAGGCTATAGCGACACTTTCTATCGTCTTAGGTGTTCTTGAGCCTCAATAACATTGAATGTCAGTTATCGACTAGTTATGTTTGACCAAACATAATTGTCAGGTTATGATATTTCTGAGCATGTTATAACTTTTATTAGGTACTACTAATGTAATACTACATGCTACAACAACTAACAAGGTCATACAACATAAGAACAAGGAGATCTGTCCCTTCAAACTCATTGTCAGAACTTTCTGAATTTTTTGGGTTACCCAGAAACCCAGTCAGCCTCGAGGGTCCAATTTGAGGCTCAATTTTCTTTACGTTCTGGTCATTAACAAGTGGTTTTTATGGTTCAAGCTTATAGTCTACATAACAAGGTACACATAACATGCATCAGATCAATCAAACTACAACATAATCGTAAGATAGCATCCGGTTAAACGGTTGTCAGAAACATGTTCTTCCGATTTCTGGAAATTCCAGAAATCTTAAGTCATGGCCGAATGGCCTACATTGACCACTTACTCCGTTCACTCTGTTGATTATATAAACTATATAAAGCCATAATTATAAAGTACATATGTAAGGCTACAAACTTGTTACAACAACAACATCAAAAGACTTAAAATCTGACAGATTTAAGCCGTGCAATATCTTGTCAAACACTGGAATAGAGTTTTTGGGTTGCCCAGAAACTCTTGGACATGCTTGGTTAACCGAGTTTGACCACGAATATCTTGCAACATGGATCTGATTCAAGCATGTTTTTAAATCCAGATCAAAGATATCATTACAGACTACATGGTAAAACATTTAAACAGCCAAAAACATAAACAAAGAAAGATCTACAGGGTCTGACATTAGGCTGTCAGACACAAAATAATTTTCCAGATTTTGAAAATTTTCAATTTGTGCACTTAGATGTTATTGATCCATCAACTACCAACCCAAATCAACTATATGGACTCCAAACAACATGGTTAACATACAGAAACTAACATCTAACATGGAATCAAAGATCAAATTTCTTGGTTAGGCTTTATACATTTCTTAGACAATTTCTTGATCTAGGCTACTGATTTGATATTGGTGTTAGTGGGGCTGTGTTTTGGGACTGAAATACTTGCCAATTTCGTGGGTTAGAGAGAGAGAGAGGGACTTGGTAGTGAGTTGGTGTACAAATAAACTAAGAGTGAACTTTCTCTCTCTTTCAATCTATATATATATGTATATATATATATATATATATATATATATATGATAATACAATGTATATGGTTGAGATATAGACAAATTGCTGCTGATTTTGTCACATTGGGTTGATAGAAGTTGGCCAACCACTCTATTATTGCTAGATATTCAAGAAAGCTTCAATTATCCTAGAGGGGCATTTTGGTCAATGGCCTTATGATTTTAATGGCACTATGGTCTTTTGGCAAACCCTTAGGGTTTAACCCTAAGGTTTAACACAAATAATTTGTAGGATGTCTAATTTAGGGTTTGCTAATGTAACATTTTAGTTTCTAAAAATAAAATTTAGAAATCTCTAATTAGTTTAGATTTACTAATTATATAATACATAAACATGAGGGTATTATTTACTAATTATAGTTAACCTTGCTAATTTAGCAAGATGGTTTACAATTAGTAATTAGGTTTTAAAAATTACTAATTACGGTTTACACAAAAATAAAAATAATACTAGTTTCTAATTTTTGCAAATTAGGGTTTCTTAATCGTGTTTAATTTTCTAATTACATTATACATGAACATTAGAATTTTAATGTCCACTAATTAGCATTTAGCTTGCAATTAACAATTAGGGTTACCAATTTAGTAAATTAGTGTTACTAATTTACAAATTAGGGTTTCTAGCTAATTAGGGTTTCCTAATTTAGAAAATTAGGTTTTTCCTAACTAATATAAAAATATATAACACCTGTCATTAGACACATTATCACAGCATCACGACTACATAATGACTTAACCAAATCTTAAAGTCGTAATTGACTTTCGAATTAGGGTTTATCTGTAATTCTAGGATTTTAGCGTGAAATACCATAATTGACCAATTATTGTCAATATACACAAACAATACATATTTATATCACTGAAAAATTAAAATATAATTATTATTATATTATTATTCTCATTCCTTGATAAAAATCTAAAATTAGGGTTTGGATTCTATATCTGATTTATCTGGCATATATACCTTTATTAATTAAGTTAAAATAATTAACTTTATTAATATAAATTAAATTCATATAATAAAATAAAATAATTATTATAATAATTCTAATAAACATTTCATATATTATTTAAATAATATAAAATCATATTTTCATGGAAAATAATTAATAAAAACATTTCTACTATAAAATTAATTATTATAAGAATATACTTTATAATAATAAAAAATTCTAAAATAAAATTATTTATAAACATTCATATAATAAATATATTTTTATTTATCACATAATTACATACGCTTTATCTAATACAAATCCTTATCTTTAAAATAAAATAAGAAAAAATTTTACGCAAAATTTCTGATTTAATTATATAGAAAATATCGGGTTATTACAAATATTCGTTTGGTCATGGATTATTCTTGCTGTCAGAGAATATTTGTTTGATGGAGTTGCCATTTGTGGGCCCCATAACGGAAAACGGTCGGATGAAGAAAATGACAAGTTGAGTTTTTATAAATAAAAAGGTAATGGTTACCGTTAACACTGTTGGAATACCCAGTGGTTAAAATACAGTAATACGCGTGGTTACACAGTAGCACACGATATTGAATAGTATTTTTGAATTATTGATTCTTACGTAAGAAGGCACTACTCAATAATTGTTACAGTAATTACTATTCAATATTTTATTTTATTGATTCAATAATTGCTGCGTTGATATTTTATATTATTGTTGTTTCAATAATTGTCACTGCACAATATTTTTCATTATCAGATCAATAATTCATATTATTTGAATAATATTATTAGATAGCATTATTGACAATGTCTAAGGAAGTTCTATCTAGGAAAGGGGTCTGGTGACATAATTTCGCTCCAGTAAGGAGAAATCCTTATCAGAAAGTCCCCTTCTTTCCTGGGAACGACCTGGTTGTCATAATTGTGATTCTGTAATGTTATTTGTGAATAATTAATTATTGATTTATATGATAAGGAAATATTTATTTTATGTGAATATAAATGAAGGATATATTTATTTTATGTGGATATAAATGAAGGAATTAATCATGAGGTGTTTTATCAGTATTTTGTCGGAATGGAGGTAATAAAAATCGTCCGTATGTGGATTTCGGTCATTTTTTGTTTGGAATTTGGAAAAACTTAAATCTATGAAGTTGTAGAAAATTTAATTTCATATGCAATGGACATAAAATTCATATTTTTATGATAAAATGGCTATTTATTATGAATTATTGAAGTTTCAGAAATAAAGTTTTTTATTAAAATTATGGGTGAGACCCACTTTTGTCCTTTGTTGATAAAATGTGCTGAAATAATTTTTCAAATGTTGTGGGCTGATAATTTTTCAAAGTGGCATGCGTAGAAAAAAAAATTATATTAATATTTTATTAATTTAGTCTGCTTTGGCGTTGTGGCATTTTTCTATAAATAGGGGGTGCTTAGTTAAAATTGAAAATCACACCAGAAACAAATTTTTTTTCTCTCTCTCTCTTTATTATCGAGCGTATTTTGTGGGTATTTAGATACTTTGAGAGTTGCTAATCAGTGCAAGTTTCCTTTGGCATTACATCCGATATTCCAGTCAGAAGTACTGTTCTTTTGAGGTAAGGGATGTTATTTTCTTCGTAAATGATATTATTTTCTTCAATATCATTATGCCGAAATATTGATATGAATTTTATTATGGAATTTATACCTTTTGTGTCGGAGTTACTATTCACGTATACGACACTATTCACGAATATAGAACTATTAAAAAAATGAAATTTTCTCTTCTTTGTCCAAGATGTCTATTATGGTTACTATTTTTGATTGTATCAATGTTTTGATCTTCATTCTTGAATTTTACTCCACTATGGTTTATTATGGAGTATTTTTTATCTTGGATTATCTAAAGTACTAATCCCTAATCTTTGTCCTTTTATCTCACTAGATTCGTTTCTTTAAAATATTTTTCATCATCCTCAGTCCTAAATGATGATATAACTGAATATCTTTGGCCTGTAGTGCAAAGATGAATGATTAACTGATGAATATCTCTGGCCCGTAGAGCAAAGATGAACAGGTGTTGAGATGAATATGACCAACTGGTACTACAAAAGAATATTTTTGGCCTATAGTGCAAAGTTGAATATTTGATTCAAGATGTATATTGATTGATGTTACAGGGATAAAATATTGATGATGAACTTTTAAATTCATAGATGATAGTAGATTTCATTCTCTACTTAACTCTTCTACTAAATTGTTATTTTCGCTGCGAATATTGATCTAAAACTGGTTGTCCATTATTTTTTTTGTTGAAGGCTAACGATAATTTGTTGTTCATTATCTTAGTCATAATATTCTTTATTGGGCTAGTTGAGCTCACCCTTTTCCTTTTTGTTCCATTTTTCTTCTCAGGAGGTGAGAATATAGCAGGAACTAGTCGGGGTATGGAGTGATTGTTCTAGAAAGTTGTTTTAGCAGTCTTCACTATTTTTGTAAAATAGTGTATCAATAATTGTAATGAGAACTCCTTTTGAGTTTGAATACTGTCTATTAGATAATATTTGTTTTTAAACTCACAGTATATGTGTTATCGTATTTTGCACGATAATTGTATTAGTAAAGTTGTATTTGTTTCTGTACCATGTATTTGGCGACTCAGAATGAGTGATGTATACCTATTTTGGGGGCGCCACAACAGTAATACGCGTGGTTGCACGTAGCACACGATATTGCACAGTATTTTTGGATTATTGATTCTTACGTAAGAAGTCACTCAGTTGCATTCAATAATTGTCACCGTAATTGTTGCATAGTTTCTTATATTATTGATTCAATTATTGTCACAGTTTTATTTGTACAATATTTTATATTATTAAATCAATAATTAACGCGACACAATTATTCATATTATTAGTTAGCGTTATTGGCAATGTCTAGAAAATTCTGTCAAGGAAAAGGGATTGGTCATCTAATTACGCGCCAATAAGGAGAAGTCCTTATCAGAAAGCCCCCTCTTTCTTGGGAATGATCTGGTTGTTGAAATTGTGAACTTATAATATTAATTATTATGTGGTGGATATTCGTTCAGTTTTGATATAAATGAAGGAATTTTGCATGAAACATTTGTTTAAAGTTGGTATTTATCTTTTCTGATAAAATAATTCATTCAATTATATTATTAGAATATTACATTATAGTAGTATGATGTGATTACATAATAGTATGATTTTTATAATTTGAATGGTAACATTATTATAGTAAATTCATGGTATAAAAGTAAAATGAGGTGGAAGAGAACAAATTGAATTTGAATTCTTATGATGTAAGCAATGATATCTTTTGAACGATGATGTAAACAATGATGTCATCAGAGAGATGAGGTAAACAATGATGTCATATGATCGATGATGTAAGCAATGATGTCATAAATTATGACGAAAAGACTATTTTACTCTTACTCTGCCAAGCCAATAAATAGAAGCTAATTTCTTCATTATTTCTCATCAATTCACTAAAGCTATAGAGAGAGAAAGTATAGAGAGAATAAGAGAGAAAGAAGAAGAGTATTCGGCTATTACACTAGTGCAGTCTCTAAATTTTTATTAAGGTAAATGATATTATTTTTTTGCAATAATCGTAAGAAACATTATTTTCTTTCATACTCCATACTATGAAAGGGATATTATTTTATTTTGTATTCCTAAATTTAAATTTATTATGATAAGTATTGCTTCTATAATTCTTTAAATGGTTAAAAATTTCTAAGTTTTGCGCTTCATCTAATATCATTTCACGGAAATATTGATCTAAACTTTCTTGATAAATTTCCATATTTTCATGTCGGGTTACTATTCATGAATTACTATTCGTGGGGTACTATTCACTCAGGTACTATTCACCCGGGGTACCATTCATAAAAAAATTGATTTCTTTTCTGTCCAAATTATTTTTGATACATGAATATTATTATTGAATTTTACTCCACAAAGCAGTTATCATGTTGACAATTTGGACATTTTTGAACTCTGGATAAATTGAATTATAATTCTCTAATATTTATCCTTTATCTCACTTGATTGAATCTTTATATCATTGTCATCATCCTCATGCTTATATTGTACTGGAAGTTATCTTTGACCCGTAATGCAAAGATGGATTGTTCATTGGTATGATTATGACCAAGAATTGTGTATTGGTATAATCATAAATCATAACCTTTAATGTTACATATAAGGTTTGTGGTGAAAGTCCTCTTTGGCCCGTAGTGCATAGATGGACATGTGTTTGCCATGATCATGACCACCGATGATACAAACAATTATCTTTGGCCTGTAGTGGATAGATAATTCGTTGATTAGAAATAAATATTGATTGATGTTACATGGATAAAATATTGATGATGGACTTTTAAATCATAGAAGATAGTAGACATCATGCTCTACTTGACTCTTCTAATGATTTGTTATTTCCGCTGCAGTTGTTGATCTAAAACTTGTTGTCTATTGTATTCTATCAGATTTTTTCCCCGTTGAGGACTAAGGATAATTTATTCTGCATTATCTTATTCATAATATTCTTTACTGGGCTAGTTGAGCTCATCCTTTTCCTTTTTGTTCCATTTTTCTTCTCAGGAGGCGACGATATAGCTGAGACTAGTCAGGGTGTGGAGTGATGGTTCAAGGCAGTTTTTATAGCAGGCCTCACTATTTTGTAAAATAGTGTAGCAATAATTGTAATGAAGACTTTATTTGAGTTTGGATATTGTCTACAAGACAATATTTGTATTAAAACTCACAACATATGTGTTGTCGTATTTTGCACGATAATTGTAATAATGAAGTTTGTAGTTGTTTTCTGTACCATGTATTTGGCGACTCAGAATGGGTTGTGTGGGCCTATTTTGGGGGCGTCACAAACACTCACTATCAACCCATTGAGGCGCCACCTCTGATACCCAGAGTTTCTGCCGAGGTAATGTCAGCAAGTCAAGAGATGATATCCTTGGGTTTTCAACCTGAACAAGAGTTAGGAAAGGATCATCAGGGCATCAAACGCCCACTAAATAATCGATAAATATTTCTTAAAAGGTGGGCCCACATGTGGGGCCCACAAAAGAAAATGGGGGGGGGGGGAATCTGGGAAGTCACGAAAGTTTATATATATATATATATATATATATATATATATATTATATAATTTTTTTTTACTATTATTATAAATGTAATAAAACAGAAAACTTTTTATTAAAACAGAATACTTTTTATAAAGTTTTGTTTTATTTGATTATAAATATAATATATTATATTTTATTATGCATAATGTTTACATAGTGCCTACATAGTGTTTGCATAGTAAATTTTTTTATATAAAACAGAATACTTTTATAAAGTTATTTGTTTTATTAGATTTTAAATAATATATATATATATATATATATATATATTATAAATTTTGTTTTATTATATAATTATAAATAGAATATATTATATTTTATTGCATAGTATCCTTTTCATTCTCTTATAAATAGGATGCTTAGTTAGAATTGAAAAACACACCAGAAATTAAGAGAATTCTTCTTCTATAATCTTGAGCGTATTTCTTTAGAGTTTAAGAAAGCTTTGAGCGTAGAAAATAGTGCAAGTTTTCTTCAAGTATATCCCCGCCCTACCCATCGGAATACTCTTCTTTTTAAGGTAAGGGGTATTATTCTTTCGTATTCATGAAGAGAGTTATTTTCTTTCAATACTCGTAAGGGTTGTTATTCCATTCTTTATTATTCTGTTGGAATAACATGTTTGTGCGGTCTATCGCATGCCTGGTGAATTCTGTTGTTATTCCATTCTTTATTATTTTGTTGGAATATCCTGTATGTGGGGATTACGCATGACCTGGTTCCATTCTTTATTATTCTGTTGGAAAATCCTGTCTTGCGGGTTACGCATGAACTAGTTCTATTTTTTATTATTCTGTTGGAATAATCTGTCTGTGCTGATTACGCACGCCTGGTAAATTCTTCTGTTATTCCATTCTTTATTATTCTGTTGGAATAATCCGTCGACGTGGATTACCGCATGGAGGCAAAAATCCATTTGCGATTTCATATATTCTATTATACTCAGTTGGTTAAAGTTTTGGCTTCTATACTCCATGAAATTAGTGGAATATCCTTGATATTTGCGCTTCATCCAGTATCTTTTCATGGAAATATTCTTCTTAGCATTCTTGAATTTTATTCCACAAAACAGTATCATGTTGACAATTTGGACGTTATTGATTTCTGAATAAATTAAATTATAAATCTTTAAAAATTTATTCTTGAACTTGTTCTATTGAATTCTTATATCATTGTCATCATCCTCATGTTTATAATATGTTGAAAGTCATCTGTGGCTTGTAGTGCATAGATGGACTTGATATGATTATGACCAGGGATTATTCGGTATAATCATGACCGTAATGTTACAAATGATGTGGTAAAAATCGTCATTGGCTGTAGTGCATTGATGGACAGTTGTTGACATGATCATGACCATTGATGAATACACGAATATCCTTGGCCCGTAGTGCATGGATAATTTGTGGTCGTGATACTAATGAATATCCTTGGCCGTAGTGCAAGGATGATGTGGATTATTTATTAAGCTGAGTCTCAGCGATAAAAGTGATGAAAACCCTTTTAAATCATAGAAGATAGTAGATTTTATTCTCTATTTGACTCTTCTAATGGATAGCTTGTTCCGCTGCAGTTAAACTTGATGTTTGTTATATTTTATCAGTTTAACACTGTTGAAGGCTAACGATAAATTATTCTGCATTATCTTAGTCATAATATTTCTTGCTGGGCTAGTTGACCTCACCCTTTTGCTTTCATTGTTCTCTTCAGGAAATGAGAACGTAGCCGGGACTTGTCGGGGAACGGAGTGATGGTCCAGATGAGAGCATTAGTAGTCCTCACTATTCTATGAAATAGTGTGATAATAAATGTATTGAGGACTCCATTTGAGTTGAATACTATCTAGAAGACAATATTCGTATTAAAACTCTCAGTTATGTCTTATCATATTCTACACGACAGTTGTTTTATTAAGTTGTATTTAAATTTTGCACCGTGTATTTGGCGACTCAAGATGGGTGATGTATACCTATTTTGGGGGCGTCACAGTTGGTAACAAAGCTTAGGGATATGATCCTTGGCTAAGATGTGAGACTAGAACTAGGAGGGTGGAAACGTGGAATTCCTTCGCTAGTATGACCTACCTAAGTTTATTTAGTATTTAATTGGTCAGTCAGAGTATAAGGATAATATGTTGCAAGTCAATTAACCCTTGTTTTGTGGCAGTATTTGAAAATGACATCCGAGAATGCTGAGAATAGCAATGGAGCACATGAGACCGTTGAGTCTCCACAGATCAATAATCAGGATAATGTGCATCAGGAAGGCGACAATCCTCATGCTAACAACAACACTGACCAAATGATGAACGATGGAATGATCAGAGGCTTTTTGCAATTCATGCAACTTCAGGCGAGAGCGGCTCCTGTCCAAAATGTAGATGGAAACACTGAAAACTCTCGTACAGTCACCGCTAAACAGTTCAAGGAGCCGGGACCACCGGAGTTTATTGGAGAGCCAAAACCACTTAGGGCAGAAGTGTGGATAAAGAAGATCACCAAGATATTTGTTGTCTTGGGATGCTCCGAGGAGCAAAAGGTTCCCTTTGCTAGCTTTATGTTGCGAGAAGAGGCAGATTACTGGTGGGAATCGGTAAAGCGTACTCAACCTGCCGCACTGAAGATGTCTTGGGAGAAGTTCCAAGAACTATTCAACGACAAGTACTTTCCTGAGAGTATTCATCACATGAAAGAGGTAGAGTTCATCAAGTTTGAGCAGAACAATATGACCGTGTCACAGTACGAAGCTAAGTTTGCCGAGTTGTCCCGGTTTGCGTCTCACTTGGTTGATAATAAGGAAAGAATGATACTGATGTTTCTAAGAGGTTTGAAACCCGAGATACCTCAATATCTAATTTCTCATAAACTGTGTTTGTATTCAGATGTGGTAAATAGGGCTCAGTTATTGGAGTTCGATAACGAGTCAGCCCAACCAAGAGAAAGCAGCCGGTAAAATGATAATACCAGTGGTAGCAGTCATCGAAGCGGTGACAACAAACGTGGAGGGAATCAACATGCCAAAAATGGTAACCACTTCGGTAGTAATCATGGCCTAAGATAATAAAATTGGACATTTCAAGAAGAAGAGATTCAACAATGATGGAAAGACGTCATCACCAGCATCTGTTGTTAATGAAGGAGAACGACCACCTATCACATGCTTCAAATGCGGAGGGGAGGGACTTCTCTCTCTAGAACCCGTTCTCTGCCTTCTCTCTTCTTTCTTTGTTTCGCCTTTCTTCCCTTCTTCGCTCCTTTGTGCGTTTCCTGGTTATGGTGGATTTCTCCCACCTCTCGGGGGGAAACTCCTTGAGTAGTTCTTCTAGGGTTAGCTCTTCTGATTTGGGGGGGTTCTATGCCTAGCTCAGAGTCCTCGGTTGGGTCTGCTTCAATGGCTGGTTCGGCTCTTAGGCCTGTTCCTGGGGCAGATTTTAGTCCTCCTTCTCTATTGGTTGAGCCGGTCATTGCTGAATCTGAAGCTAACCCCTCCTATGTCCCAGTTGAATCTGATGATTCAGATGCCAATAGTGATTTTGAAGCAAGCTTAGGGCTTAAACACGGTTCAGCTTTGAAGGAGATATTTAGTGCTGCTCAGCACTTTTCGAGTAGAGGTCATGTAGAAGCAGCAGATGAGCGTAAGAAGAACAATACTCTGTTGGATTTTATACTTTCTAAGGGGTTCAATATCCAGGAGGTTTCTAAGTTTGCTAATGGGGGTCGGCATACCAGACAGGTTAATGAGCATAACATGTTTGTTATAAATCCTGTGAGAGATGGCTGCTCTGGATTGATGTCAATGGGTTCAGGCATGGGAGTTGGACCGCTCAATACAGATGTGGCCGGGTTAGAAGAAGGGGAGATGCCATGCTCGCCTAAGTCTGCTGGTGATGTCGCTGCTATTGGGACTGGTTCACCCGAGTCTACTAAGTTGATGGAGAACAATGAGGCAGTGGCTTTTGGGGCTGGCTTAGCTGGTCTCTCGGGCTCACCTAGTGTCGTGAAGAAATCTTGGAGTTCAGTCGTGGCTCAGAATTTTCCAAAACCAGGTCTGGTTCTAGATTATTTTCCTCCTTCTCCTCCTGCTACTGGAAATGGTTCTATTACCATTAAGCCTCCTCCCGAGGTCCTTCAGTTAGGCAATAAAATTTGGAGCTCTTGTCTTGTTGGTAGCTTTATCCACTCGAGGCTTCCCTTCAAGCTTGTGGAAGAAATTGTTCATAAACTGTGGGATAAGTTTGGCTTGCTAAAGGTGTTTCTCCAGGATAAGGGGCTGTTTATTTTCAAGTTCCCTTCTCATGTGGAACGGGACAATGTTCTTGCCTTGGGACCGTGGTATATTTCTAACAAGCTTCTATGTCTTAAACGTTGGATGGAGGGAATTGATTTTCAGTCCGAAGCTTGTACTCAAGTCCCGGTTTGGGTCAAGTTTCATAATGTCCCTATGTCATATCTCTCGGCTCCTGGGTTGAGCTACCTTGCTAGCGGTATTGGCAAGCCTCTATCTGTGGATAAGTTAACTAAAAAACTAGAACCTATGAACTTTGCTAGGATGTGTGTTGATATCTCCTCCTCTTCAAATTCCCCCCCCCCCAGCCTGGATGTTGTTGTTCTAGACGAGGAATCAAAAGTGGAGAAAGTTGTGGTGGTTAAAGTTGAATATCAAAATAGGCCTCAATTATGTTCGCATTGTATGTCTTTTGGGCATTCTTTAGTTCGTTGTCCTAATGCAAACTATAAGTGGGTACCCAAAGTCCCTTCCCTGTCTCCTGAGCTTGTGGCTTCTGGATCCTTAGGTGAGCTCGTTGCTACCGATAATCCTCCTGTGGGGAAATCTGATTGCTGGACTATAGTCACTAAAGGTCCCAAGCCGCTGGTTGGCCCATCTGTTCTCAAGGGTTCTCTGCCAGCCTCAACTGGACCTTGCCCTAATCCGTTTAATCCTATTTCTCAATTGGATGGAGGCACCTGTGAGAGCTATTTCGACACTGATATTACTCCTCTTCCTAACCCTCTTGTGGATAAGCTGAAACAAATTGATGAGAAGGAGGTTAAGGATCTTAAGCATAAAGCAAGATTATCTATGGATGTTATTCAAGCTTCAAAGAAAAAGATCAAGGGAGGGGGGAGCAGGATGTTCCCAACTTAATATCTTCTTTAGTTTTATGTTAAATTTTTGTTCTATGAATATTAGAGGTGTAAATATGTCTCCTAAGCAGGATAGTGTCCGTGCTATAATTAATAATCACAGTCTCTCCTTTATTGGCCCTAGTTGAAACCAGGGTCAAGTGTCATAAAGCTAATTCTATATCTAAAGCTATTTGCAGGAATTGGAAGTGGCATTTTAACTATGAGCACCATGTTAATGGTCGTATTTGGGTTGGTTGGGACCCTAGTCTTTGGAATGTAAATATTATCTCTAAGTCTTCTCAATTCATTCACTGTTATATTTCCTCTGTCAGTCTTGACTTCCATTCCTTTGTTACCATTATTTATGGGCTCAATACCCCAGCTGATCGTAAAGCTTTGTGGAAAGATATAAGGGCATTTGCTGCTTCTATTGATAAACCCTGGACTCTTCTGGGGGGACTTCAATGTTGTTCAATCTCTTTCTGAAATTGAGGGAGGGGCTGGTTTGTGGGATTATGGGATGCAAGATTTCAAGGATTGGCTTACTGACCTGCAATTGGTTGATCTGAGGGCTGTGGGTCCTTATCTCACTTGGTGGGATTCTCATGTAACGAACCCTACTTTCAAGAAACTTGATAGAGCTTTGGTCAATAATCTCTGGTTGGACTCTTATCCTAATGCTCTAGCTAACTTTACTCCCCGGGAGCTCTCTGACCATTGTCCTGTAGTTATAAATTCTGGTTTGGTCATGCCTTACAGCCCTAAGCCATTTCAATTCTTTAATTTTATGACTGGGCTGGATAATTTTCACGACGTAGTGCAGGTGGCTTGGAGCACTCCTTGTTCTGGAGACCCCTTGCAAATTCTTGCAGGAAAGCTTAAAGTAGTTAAAAGGGCCTTGATTGATCTGAACAAGCTTAATGGGAAACTTGCTTCAAATGTTGAGCTATTAAGGGTGAGTCTTCACTCTACTCAGCTAGCCCTTGCTTCTAATCCTACTGATTCTACTCTCCTTGATCTTCAGCAGACCCAATCTTCTAGCTTGTGGGCTGTTCTCATTTGTGAAGAGAAACTGATAAAACAAAAATCAAGAATCCAATGGCTTAAGGAGGGGGATAAGAATACTGGTTATTTTCATAACCAAGTTAAGAATCGATGGAATCAGAATAAAATTTTGGCTATTGAGAACTCAGAAGGTGAAATATGTTATGGTCATTTGGAAGTTCAAAGTATTGCAGTTGACTACTTCAAATCTCTTTTAGGATCTCAATCTCGTGTTGATGGCCATTTTTTACATGATTGGGAGTTTGCTGAGCATAACTGTGTTTCTCCTCAACAAGCTTTGTTACTTGAAAGGGCTGTCTCTGATGACGATATTTTGAGCACTTTAAAGCACATGAAGCAGAATAAAAGCCCTGGGCCGGATGGGTTTAATGTGAATTTTTTTATCCACACCTGGGACATTGTTGGAAATGTTTTTACCAATGCTGTTCAATCTTTCTTTCGGCAGGGCTGTTTGCTTCGTGGTACTAATTCTACAGCGATCATTCTGGTGCCAAAAATTTCTAACCCCACTTCAATGAATGATTATAGGCATATTTCTTGTTGCAATACTACCTATAAATGCATTTCCAAGATTATCGCTGCTCGTCTAAAATGTATCCTCCCGAATCTCATATCTCCTAACCAATCGGCCTTCATTCCGGGAAGGAGAATAGGAGACAACATTCTCTTGGCCCAAGAATTATTCAGGAACTACCACCGTCCCTCGGGTCCGGCCAGATGTGCTATGAAAATTGACTTAAGGAAAGCTTTTGATTCTATTTCTTGGGATTTCTTATTAGCTGCCCTTAAGTTCTTTAAGTTCCCCCCCTAAATTCCTGTATTGGATTAAGGCCTGTATTACTACGACAAGTTTTTCTGTGAAGGTTAATGGTGCTCTGTGTGGCTATTTTAAAGGGGCGAAAGATCTCAGGCAAGGTGACCCGTTATCTCCTTATCTTTTCGTTATTGTTATGGAGGTCCTTTCTACCATGCTCGCGAAGGCTTCTAAGCTTCCTGCTTTTAAGCATCATTGGAAAACTGCTCCAATTTCTCTTACTCACCTTTTCTTTGCGGATGACCTCATCATTTTCTGTCACGGAGACCTTAATTCGGTAATGATAGTTAAGCAGTGTCTTGAGAAATATGCTTCCTTTTCGGGCTTATACACTAATGCATCGAAAAGTATGTGTTTCTTGTCTCATGTTCCTCCTGAAATGGCCGACTCCATTATCCTTACTTTGGGTTTCCAGTTAGGGATCTTCCCTGCAAAGTTCCTGGGAGTTCCCTTGCTAACCTCCAAGTTAAGTATTGCGGAATGTCAACCTCTCCTTGAAAAGGTTAAAGCTAGAATAAGCTCGTGGACAAACAGATTTTTGTCCTATGCTGGTAGACTTCAACTTATCAAATCTGTTATTTATGGCATCCAAGATTATTGGTCTTCTCACTTCATTCTCCCGGCTGCTGCCTTAAAAGATCTCCAATCTACTATGTCTAGATTTTTATGGAAGGGTCCTTCTATGCAGAAATATGGTTCCAAGGTTGCCTGGAACAAGATCACTCTGCCTGCTTCGGAAGGGGGCCTCGCTATTAGGAACCTTGAAGATTGGAACAAAGCTTTGATCATGTTGCATCTTTGGAACGTCATAAATCCTTCCTCTATCTCTATTTGGGCCTCTTGGGTTCGTGTAGTTCATCTTAAGAATAACTTTTTCTGGACTACCCCTATCCCAAATGATTGCTCCTGGATTTGGAGAAAAGTGCTTCAACTTAGGGGCCTAGCTCGCAGATATCTATCTTTTAGCATTGGTAATGGGGCTAACACCAGTCTCTGGTTTGATCCATGGCTGGGGGATCCTTTGGCCTCCTCTGTGCATTCCCCCTTAATTGTAAATTCGGGTCTTGGGCCTACTGCTTCTGTTAGTAGTATTATTCATGATTCTGATTGGGTCCTCCCTAACTCCAATTACTGCAAGGTTATTGAGTTCCGGTCCTCTTTTGATCGTACTAGGATTTGTAATTCGGACTGTCAGGATGAGCTTATCTGGGATGGTACTGAGGCAAAGGACGTGAAAGCCTCTACCTTTTCGCATTCCATTCGGCGCGTTGGGACGACTGTAAGGTGGCATAGTTTAGTGTGGCATAAGATTGTGCCTCCTCGTCATTCATTCCTTCTATGGCTAGCATTCCATAATGGGCTTCGAACTCTGGATAGACTTCTCTATTTTGGACTTACAGTTGATCCCTTATGTGTTCTCTGTTCCAAAGATAGGGAAACTTTTCATCACTTATTTTTCCACTGTAGTTACTCTTTTCAGATTCTGGTTGCGGTCCTTAGGAGGTGTGGTTGGAGAGGCTTGAGTCGTAGTTGGACTACTATCACCGATTTTATCACTGACTGCTCCTGCCCCAAATTTCTAAACAGTCTTCTGCATTTTGGATTTGCTGTTGTGGTCTATAGGATTTGGCAAGAACGGAATGCTAGAACCTTCACTCAAGTAGCTATCCCTGCTCGGATCATTATCCAAGATATTATTCACTTGCTTAAGTGTGGTCTCCACACTAATGCTCGGTTTCAAAAAATTAAAGCAAAGGTATTCTATCAACATCTAGCTCTGTAATCTTTAAGTGCTGGAATCTCGTTGCTGCGGTTGGGGATCTGCTGTTGGGGCTTCGGGAGAATGCTCCTCATGTTTTTTGGTGATTTCCTGGTTTGGCAGTCCTGCTGATTTGGTTGTGTAATTTTCATGTCACGGCTTTTGTTCCTGGTGGGTCTGCTTTTTGTGTTGCTATTTAATGCTTCTGCAGCCACAATTTGTTGTTGCTGGGTCAAGAATCTGTGCTGAGTTGTTAGTTGGGTCTTCCTTCTGGGTCTGCCTTGTTCCTACGGATTGGTTCTGTTGTTGCAGTTGCTGGTCGTTGTTGCTGGCTTTTGCATCTCTTCTGCTGCTGTTCTTCATGGATTTGTATATCCTCTCCTGTTATGGGTTTGCAGGAAATGTGTTAGGTTGAGCAGCTGGACTTTGTTTGTCTGATTAGCTCTGCTGGGATATCCGGCTACTGCTGGGTGGCTGCTGGCCTCGCCAGTTGGAGGGCTCGTTGCTGGGTCAGCTGGTTCGCTGGGTGAAAAGGGGGAGTTTGGGCTGGTCTGCTATGGGTGGCCTTGGGTTCAGCTTCTTAATGGGTTTGTTATGTTTTAGACTTCTGCTGTTACGTGCATGGAAGTGGTCTACTTTGTGCATGGTCTGCTGGGTCTTGGTTCTTCTTGGTGTTGTTGGCTGCTTTCTATCTGGTATGGTTACGCTAGCTGCAGTTGGCTGCACTGTGCTGCTAGCTTTCTATCTGGTGTGGCTGCTGGCTGCACAGTTCTCCTGGTGCCTGCGTGTGGTGTTGCTTCTTCTTCTGCGGGTGATGAGCTTCTGTGCTTGGCTTCGTGTTCTGTTGTCCGACTCGCTGTTGCTATTGCTGTGTTCCTTGGCAGATCTAGTTCTGTTGCTCTGTGGCATCTTTACGGCAGCTGTTTGGGCTGGATTTTGCTGGCTAGGCTAAGCAGTTGTTTGGGCTGGTCTCTATGCTAAGTAGCTGTTTGGGCTGTGCTTTGGCTCCTGTGGTGCTGTACAGCTGTTTGTATTTCAACAGTGGTTGGTTTTGCTTTGTTGGGAATCTGGTCTGCAAAGTGATCCAGTGCTGCTGCAGGCTGCATTTTGGCTTTGGTTTTTTGTCATACTGGTTGTAGCAGTCGCTCTAATTGGTCTCAAGCATTTTGTCGCTTGTTTATTGTTGTTGCTTTATTCCTGGTTAATCCTTGTTTGCTAGTATCTAGTTTGGTTTACTGCAGCCATCATAGGGCATGTCCTATGATGGCTATGGTATACTGTTTGGGGTTCTGACCCATGTACTTTGTACTTAATCTTCCTTTTATTTCAGTCTAAATTTAGCAAAAAAAAAAAGTCCAGTTGGAACGGTGACACAAAATACCGTCCTAGACAAGTCAAAACAAGTAGTTCAAGGGAGAGCGTTTGCTGTGACCTCCCAGAAAGCAAGGAACCTGAACGAGGTCATCACGGGTAAGCTTATCATAAACTCTAACGAAGTCTATACCTTATTTGATACCGGTTCTACCCATTCTTTTATTTCTCCTACTTGCGCTCAACGATTAAATTTTACTCCGGAGAAATTAGTCTTTGACTTATCTGTGGAAACTCCGTTGGGAGAAACCTTTATTACATCCACTGTTTATAAGTCTTGTTTGGTTCAAATCGGTACCCTTACATTACATGTCGATCTTATTTCATTGAAAATACTTGCATTTGATGTGATTCTAGGGATTGATTTGTTAACTACTCATCATGCAAAAATTGATTATTTTCGTAAGGTTGTTAGTTTTCATATTCCTAACCAACCTATTATGCGAATTCAAGCAACCGAACCATTAAAATCAATCACTGTCATATCAAGCCATAAAGCTATTCGTTTATTGAAAAATGGATGTCAAGCTTTCTTAGCTCATGTCACAGATTTAAACAAAAATACGTCAGATTTGAATGATATTTCTATTGTTAATAAATTTCCTGACGTATTCCCTAAAGAACTTCCTGGCCTACCCCCAGAGCGTGAAATTGAATATTTTATCAACCTTGAACCCAGTACAAAACCCATTTCCAAAGCCCCATATCGAATGGATCTAATTGAACTTCAGGAAATAAAGACCCAATTGCAGGAATTGTTAGGCATTGGTTTCATTCATCCTAGTACGTCTCCTTGGGGTGCTCCTATTCTATTCTGAAGAAGAAAGATGGGAGTATGCAACTTTGTATTGACTACCAGGAATTGAACCATGCCACCATCAAGAATAGGTATCCGTTACCTCGCATTGATGACCTGTTTGACCAGTTACAAAGAGCATAATTATTTTCAAAGATCGATCTTCGTTCTGGATATCATCAACTGAAGGAGTACAATGAAGACATTTCATGATTGAAAAGGAATAAGCTTTCAAGTTTTCAACAATGTAACATAATTGAGAAAGAACATGAATCAAAACTTTATTAACTGAAAAACTGAATACTTATGTTTAGTGGTCAACAATGACCATGAACAAATTTAACTGAACCTTATGGTAATGAAGGTGATCAGCCTTTCATACCTGATGAACATATGCAACATGCATTAAGTGCGATTCAATAATCAAAGATGTGGAATAATTGTCAATAATTAATCCACTAGTATGCTTGAAACATAATAACTCGAGTTTGAGTTAGGAGACTTTCCATAATGCGAATATTCAATAATAATATTAGATGTGGAATAATAAACAACAATTATTCACTAACATGCTTGAAAGATAATAACTCAAGTTTGAGTTAGAAAATTTGCCTTGTCTGTAGTCTACTGCTATGAAAATAAATATATCCGGTTAGCAGTCTATCTACCTTCCTTCGAATGACCTATAATTGACCTCTCGATTAGCAAATCATATACTTATTCATAATATCATAATTCTATATTAAATTGCCTAATATTTAGTCACGCGGTTAAATATTAGTTATTACATTAATTCTTTAGTAACATTACTATCTCTTGATAATATTACTATTACGTAAACATTATCTTCACTCATCCTTTAATAATACTTTACTTACTCCTTAGTATTATTAATCAACTAATAATACTTTATTCAATTACTAATATTATTACCCTCTTAATAATATTTTATTCATTTACTAATATTATTAACCTTTTAATTTTATTTATGTATTATTATTTTATTCATTTACTAATGTTATTATATTTTAATAACATTTTATTTAATTATATTTTAATCATCTAATAATACTTTAATCTAATATTATTAATCTTTTAATAATATTTTATTTTAATCTAATATTATTAGTCATCTAACAATATCTTAAATTAAACTTTAATCTCAATTTTTTATTTATTTAAAAAAATATCAGATTCTAACTTTATTAATATCATCATAACATTTTAATAATTTATTAGGCCAATAAACAATTTATTTTAATTGTTTACCATTTATTAAATCACTTATTTAATACCTATAAAAGGGTCATAAATAGTAATTCTCATCAATAATTACCAAAATACCTCTCCATAGTCAGAATATAAAATATTAGGTGTATCCAAGCATTAAAACATATTTTTCTTATTTATGACATCATTTAACTATTTATTTCCTTTTATTCATAACTTCATCATTTTTAGGAAAAATACTAAACTGATTCCAATAATTCTTCTTTTCTTGTTTTGGACAGTATATGACTCAACAATGATCCCCAAATATTTTTAGAATTTTAGAAAGTGATTTACTATTTTTAAAGTGCTTAAAACACTCGGACAACCTACACATTACGCACAACCTACACATCGAAACGTGTCCGTTCTTTTTCCTACACGTAAACAACCTCTTAAGGCACCTCTGTGATTTTTGCCAGATTTTTAAATGACTTGAAACTATCCAAAACAGCCTTAAGTAAAACGGGGACAATAATTTTTTTAGGGTTTAAAGCTTGAATTCTCTATGTGGACTGTTTTAGGAAAAACAGCCCCCATGACTTCAATACTTGCTAGATTTGTGTTCTACCACTTGGGTTTACTAGATAACTCATGTATCTAGCACCCCCCCCCCCCCACTTCGACGGATCACAAATCCAAGGTGTAAAACTTGAGTTACACAAGATTTAGTTGAAGAAAAACAAGAGTTTCACCCCTTGGAAAACATATGCTCATTTCCTTCCTCTAAATCTATATTCTAATACACAAGATACTTAGTCCTACATATGAGACATGTAGAACTAGGGTACTTTGAGTATTAGACCATAACCCCCAAATATTTTGAGGTAAAAACCAAAGCAGAAGAATAATAAGAAAAAGAATGAAAGAGAACCTCTCCTAGTTTTCTTTGGTATCCTTCTTGTTCTTCCAAAGTAGGTTATGAATTTAGGATGCATGAACAATATACTCCTCCTCCTCTCAAGAATCCGAATCTCTCTCTCTCTCTCTCTCTCTTTCTCTCTTTGTGTTCTTACTAGTGAGAGAAAATAGAAGAAGAAGAAGAATGGTGGAGGAGGAAAATGAAATGAGATAGCTATAATGTTGGTGAATTGGAGTGGAATGCTAATATCTCCATGTTTCTTTTGCCCCTTGGACAAAAGGGTTAGCCTTATCCCTTCCTAATTATGCCTAATCATGCCATTAAGGTTGCTAATTAGGCTTTTCACCAATGGGAGCATGACACACTCGTCCTTGTGTGTAAGACTTATACTTATGGAACTTGATTAACTTAATATTATTGCCTTAAAAAGGCTAATGTGGCAATCTATATATATGCCCACTAATTCCTTCATTTAGCTTTTATTTTAATGCATAAATTAAATAAATCAAAGGTCTAAAATACTTTTAATTAAGTGGGCTATGTAAGACCCCAAATTATTAATAACTGAAATTTAATTTCCTCTATTTATCATTTTGAAATAGTAAGGGTTGATTTGATTAATGTGGTTAGTTATGGGTAAAACGTGCAAATATTTCAAATAAGCAGGTGGTTATAAAATATTCATTGTTATCGGAGAATATTCGTTTGGTCAATAAATATTCTTGCGGTCGGGGAATATTCGTACAATAACGCAGTCTTTTGTAGGCCCCATAACGAAAAGCGATTGGATGAAGAAAACGACAAGTATAAGTTGTTTATAACGGCGCAGTTGTCACCGTTAATACTGTTGGAATACCCGGTGGTTAAAACACAATAATACGCGTTGTTGCACAGTAGCACACGGTATTGCACCAATTATTGATTCTTACGTAAGAAGACACTACTCAATAATTATTACAGTAATTACTGTTCAGTATTTTATTTTATTGATTCAATAATTGTTGCGTTGATATTTTATATTACTGTTGTTTCAATAATTGTCACTACACAGTATTTTCCATTATCGAAGCAATAATTCATATTATCTGAATAATATTATTAGAAGATATTATTGACAATGTCTTGAAAGTTCTGTCTAATGAGAGGTTTGGTCACCTAATTGTGCGCCAGTAAGGAGAAATTCTTATAAGAAAGCCCCCTCTTTCCTGGGAACGGCCTGGTTGCCAGTACTGTGATTCTGTAATATTATTTGTGAATAATTAATTATTGATTTATATGATGAGGAAAATATTGATTTTATGTGGATATAGATGGAGAATATTTTTAAAGTGACAATTGTTAAAAATTGATATTTTATCTTTTCTGATAAAATAATATTTTATTATATTATTATAATATAATAACAGTGATATTTTTATAATGAATGTGGGATATATGAGTATATGAGGAGGAAGAGTATTTTTGTTGCAAAAGTTGTTTAAAACATGTTAAACTTGTTGGTGGACCCATTTCTTGACTGAAATTTGATTATAGTCTGTAAAATCGCTCGTTTATGGATTTAGGTTAATTTTTGTTTAGAATTTGGAAAAACTTTCTTCTGTAAAGTTGTAGAGAATTGAATTTCCTATAAAAAAATGCGAGATTCGAATTTTCTGATAAAAGGGATATTTATTATGAATTATTAAAGTTCTGAAGTTCCGAAATTATTGATTTTTGAAAGTTTTAATTATTTTAAATAACAAAAACGTTTTTGGAATGTGTGGAGGCATCATTAACATGTTCTAGGGGCTGAATTCAGATTCTTGGATGCGTAGGAAGATGTGGAAAAATAAATAATATTAATTTATTAAATTTTCTACTTTGGTGTTCTAAGCATTTTCCTATAAATAGGGTGCTTAGGTTAGAATTAAAAATCATACCAGAAACTGAAGTTTTCTCTATATTTCTCTCTCTATATATTGAGCGCATTCTTGTGAGGATTCTGATACTTCGAGTATTGTTATACGGTGCAAGTTTCCTTCAGCACTATACCCAGTATTCCAGCTAGAAGTACTAATCTTTCGAGGTAAGTGATGTAATTTTCTTCGTAAGTGATATTATTTCTTGAATATCATTATGCCGAAATATTGGTTGTAACTTTTTATCAAATTAGGAACTTTTTCATGTCGGAGTTACTATTCATGAGTAGTACTGTTCACGAGTTACTATTCGCGAATACTATTTACGAAACATGATGATGTTTTTGTGAAATTTCTATCTTTTGGTGTCGGAGTTACTATTCACTTCCACCATCATCTTCACTTTCTATAATGATCCATTACTTAATAATTATATCTATTCCTATCATCCTCAATTCTCCATTCACAACTTTTCTATACTCCAGTTCATCAAACTTACCACACTTTGGAAGTTCAGGAACTTGCCATAATAATATGAGTTTAATAACTTATCCTAGTCAGACCATAGGCGTCCATTCGCTGAGGGGTTCAAAAACATACCATACGATTATGAGTCACAAACTTACCATAAGTATGAGTTTTAAGAACTCACACCTAACCTTATATTCTCTACCTATTCGTTACACACATGAGAAAAGAATTGCCTTCTCAACATGTATATAGCAAATAGCTCAACACAAATATTTCAATGATTATATGTGACACTCCAAAATCCGAGTACTTCATTTCCGCCGAACTTGGTGCTCACTATTAAAATAATTACAGCTAACTACCCATAATCAAAGGATAAAGACATAATTTAAATAACTTAAACAATAATCTTTCCCATTAAAGGGTTACATCATCATCTCAAAACAATCCCAGGTAAACTAACCTTAAAATATAACATCAGTTTGCGGAATACATTATAAAATAAAACAAGTCTTATAACTTCAAACATTTAAATAAACTTTAACTAATTCTTCATCACTTAGACATCTTGCCCTTTCTCTTGCTAGTAGATGGCTCATCACCTCTTTCGACTTTAGCTGCATTGTTAATTGCAAGAGTGAGCAAACAATTGCTCACTGACATAAAGATAGTATAGTAACCACATGAGAGTGAACAACAAATACTGAATAATAAAGAACTTGTTCTACGAATCAGAATGGAAAACAAGTTCGAACTTTAATTATCTGAGGGTCTTAAGACCACGAACTATGTCCACGGTGTTTAGGTATTATTACCTTAACCTTAACAGTCATTAGAATGTACAGACTCTTCTTAACGTACTCAGGGGGATCAGCCCTTTGTACCATGTATTGTGCAAAAACATCTAAACGTTACCCGTACAAAATCCCCTATGTTAGGGTTGTTCGTCTCAGTTTGAATTTAGAATTTCCGCACTAAAGAACGTTTAGTTTGGAACTAGCTTATCAGTGTTCCTAGAATTTTAGAACACTTATTCAATTTCCATCAATAAAGGTTTAATACGTAAATGTATAACTGAACAAGGCTATTAAAGTCAAAGATCGGATATCAATAATATATATAACTGAATAAACATGATACACATGAAAAGTACTATGTTCAAAAGAGTTAGAACAATCTCATTTGAATCGACGTATTAGACAATATATGCTTTGTATAATAATTAGAAAAGTGAAACTTGATCGATGTAACGAATTAGGTTACAAGAGCTTAATCAATCGTATATAAGAATAGAATCAATAATATTGCTCAATAGAGTTTAAGAACTTGCATTCATTAATAAAAGAATGAAGTTAGAAAAACTTGCTCAAATATAAGGAGATAAGGTTTAGAAACTTGCACAATTATTATAAGAGTAGGGTTAAAGAACTTGCCTTGTTTATAAGCTACACAAATGTAATATAATCTTCAATTACCCTACATATATCATTGAAATTACAATCACAATTAGTTGTATGAATATCAACACTATGGGTATTAAACCATCATTTAGGTCAGAACCCTAACTTAAAACCTAACCACATTGGTTAACAACTTAACGATTCTGAAATCACACTATAAACCTTATCATTTATATTTAACTTTTGAAAACATCACTTTTAGTTTCATTTTATAAATTATTTAAATAATTACTTAAAATCTTCACACTTTGAATTACAGCATCTTACAATCTGTTATTGTAGTTTATATTATGCCTCAACATCATAAACATGCATGCTAAACTAATACAAGTCCACTACACAAGATCTGCAAATAAGCAATCTATACTGCCTAGGCTCAGGGCACGACGCAGCTGCGCTGTCCCTTGCCTTGGCACCGGCGCAGCTGCGCTGGTGCTCGACTGCATAAAACCCATTGGCACAGCTGCGTTTGGGTTTGGAGCAGCTACGCAATTTTTTGCCTTGGCACCAGCGCAGCTGCAGCTGGTGCACAGACAGACGCAGACTCGGCATGAACAGTAGCCATTTTTAGCCCTACTAACACGAATTTCACCATCAAATCAGTGAAATTAACACACAAAATAAATATAAAACTATTATAAACATGATTGCTAACATATTCAATCAATTATAACAATTTAACAACCACTAAAACTATTTTAATTTCTCAAAATGCATATTTTTCATATAAAACTCCATTTTTGAACTTCTTCACAAAATTGAACACTGTGACTTCGATTCTTGTCAGAATTACTTCGTTCAAATTACGTTATGTGTGTTTCTTAATGTAGCATAAACAACCAATAAATTACAGATTTTAACAAGTATTGATCATGAAGATTTGTACTTAAACCAGCCATGTTATAAGAACTCATCATTGTTCTTTCAATTCCTTCCTCAAACACAGACTACATAAATTTTTATCATCAAACAAGGATCATAAATGACAAATAACAAATTTAGCAAGAGTATACTTTCATAACAACAACATCTTATACAACAATTCCACAAAAACCCAACTTCAGAGAATAGAAAATTACAACATTGAGAATTAGAATTAGGGGTAAATTATACCTAAATCCTTTGATGATAGAAAAGTTGATAGCAATCCTTTTCCAAAACCCTTCTTCTCCAACTCAATATCACTGTGATTACTCTCTTTTCTTCCAAGCTCTCTCTCTAATTCTCTGTTATCTAGTTAGCTCTAGGCAACGAAATAAGACGCGTATAATAAACTGGCCACAAACCCACGTTCGTCAGTTTAAAAAAATAAAAAGACGTCAGTTGGGAAAAAGCCAAAGGCCACAAGGCCCTGTTTGGCCACATATCAAATCTCCCAACTAAATTATTTAAATAATATTTATATTATATAGTTACCACTTGTCACACTTTAATTTGATTAGTAAATTTTTAAATTACTTATAATAATAATAAAATTCTTATTATCTTTATAACTTATAATTAATAAATAATTATATATCTAATTTAATTAATAAATTAGAAACATCACTTTATTTATTTTATTTATTTCCATTAAATTAAACAATTCATTTAATTTAATTAGTTTCTTAAATATTAAGCAATTGATTTAATTTAATTACTTCCTTAAATTAAATACATTAAGTAAAATTATCATTATTCAAATTAACACTAATTAATTTAGTTACCAAATTAATTCACCACAATTCATCAATCATTTATTTTCCCCAATAAATAAATTATTTAAAATATTTATTTAATTCAATAAATATCTAAATTAAATTACAAATTTCTCGATCGTTACATTATCAGTGTAAGAAACTAAGTGGTTGTTACACCAAGTACAATTCCCCGCCCATACAAAGAATCATACAACTTAGTTGCTGACATGAGTCCTCAATTAAAATCCCACATGATCCTAACTTTCTCTTTTCTTAATATAAATTTTCTTTAATTCGTATCTTAACATTTACCACTCTTACCTGAGTTTACAGCGTACCATTTCTTAGTACATTCTCTTTATAGCATCAAGATATATCATTCCAATCACTTAACATATCATATGTTATTCAACAATTTAATTTGATCACGTCGTGATCTTATTTTGCAATCATTTCTCCTTATACGTACTATCGTTTTATTCTACGATCTTCTTATTCTTCTCTTTAATCATATTATATTATAATTTTGTTTAAACTTTTCATCTTATAGATATCGTCTATTTATTATCACTTTTCATCTTTATTACTGGAGTCAGGTAACTCCAAATTCTTCTATTTATATCTCTTCAAGATTCTTTTTTTGAATCTTATTTATCATTTTTTTTACTTTAATGATAAATTTCCTAAATTCATCTCTTATCACTTAAACTCAATATGAGTTTATTCCCTATCATCGTCTCCGCGGTTATAGTCTAAGGTACCCCTACCTAAGGTTTATAACCTACGGCTTTGATATCAACTGTGGCATCCCCAAATTCGGGTACTTTTTACCTCAGATCTGGTACGTTACGATACATAATTTCTATAACTATTGCGAAAGATATAAACATACATTGTTTATACAATAAACTTTTACAACATAATCCCCAAGGTCTATAACCTTAACTTAATACATACCTTCAATAACTTAAAAGGTTTACAATGTCATTTGCATCAGATAACTTAATAGTTCTAAATGCATAATGATCTAAACTTGGAATTCGCCTTTACCACTGTCGTTCTTCGAGCCTTCATTTTAATCTGAATTTTTTATCATGATATAGGAGCAACTATTTTGCCCAACAAGTTTAAGTACAATGAAGATATATCATGATTGAAAAGGAATAAGCTTTCAAGTTTTCAACAATGTAACATAATTGAGAAAGAACATGAATCAAAACTTCAATAACTGAAAAACTGAATACTTATGTTGAGTGGTCAACAATGACCATAAACAAATTTAAATGAACCTTATGGTAATGAAGGTGATCAACCTTTCATACCTGATGAACATATGCAACATGCATTGAGTTCGATTCAATAATTAAAAATGTGGAATAATTGTCAATAATTAATCCACTAGCATGCTTGAAACATAATAACTCGAGTTTGAGTTAGGAGACTTGTCATAATGCGAATATTCAATAATAATATTAGATGTGGAATAATCAACAACAATTATTCACTACCATGCTTGAAAAATAATAACTCGAGTTTGAGTTAGGAAACTTGCCTTGTCTGTAGTCTACTGCTATGAAAATAAATATATCCGATTAGCAGTCTATCTACCTTCCTTCGAATGACCTATAATTGACCTCTCGATTAGCAAATCATATACTTATTCATAATATCATCATTCTATATTAAATTGCCTAATATTTAGTCACGCGGTTAAATATTAGTTATTACATTAATTCCTTAGTAACATTATTATCTCTTGATAATATTACTATTACGTAAACATTATCTTCACTCATAATTTAATAATACTTTACTTACTCCTTAGTATTATTAATCAATTAATAATACTTTATTCACTTACTAATATTATTACCCTTTTAATAATATTTTATTCATTTACTAATATTATTAACCTTTTAATTTTATTCATGTATTAGTATTTTATTCATTTACTAATTTTATTATATTTTAATAACATTTTATTTAATTATATTTTAATCATCTAATAATACTTTAATCTAATATTATTAATTTTTTAATATTATTTTATTTTAATCTAATATTATTAGTCATCTAATAATATCTTAAATTAAACTTTATTCTCAATATTTTTATTTATTTAAAAAAATATCAGATTCTAACTTTATTAATATCATCATCATAACATTTTAATAATTTATTAGGCCAATAAATAATTTATTTTAATTGTTTACCATTTATTAAATCACTTATTTAATACCCATAAAATGGTCATAAATATTTAATTACCAAAATATCTCTCCATAGTCAGAATATACAATATTAGGTGTATCCAAGCATTAAAATCATATTTTTCTTATTTATGACATCATTTAACTATTTATTTTCTTTTATTCATAACTTCATCATTTTTAGGAAAAATACTAAACTGATTCCAAAAATTCTTCTTTTCTTGATTTGGACAGTATATGACTTAACAATGATCCCCAAATATTTCTGGAATTTTAGAAAGTGATTTACTATTTTTAAAGTTCTTAAAACACTCGGATCTTGCTTTATTTTTCATAAATCGAGTTTTACTCAGAAAATTCTGCAAATTTTAGGGTATACTCTCATAACCTATATGACCATACTGTAAAACTTTTGGATGTTTCCAGTGTATACACTGTGAGAAATTCGGGTGTTAATATTTACGAGTCCTTTACGGAAAAAGCCATTACGCACAACCTACACATCGAAACGTGTCCGTTCTTTTTCCTACACGTAGACAACCTCTTAAGGTACCTCTGTGATTTTTGTCAGATTTTTAAAAGACTTGAAATTGTCCAAAATAGCCTTAAGAAAAATGGGGACAGTAGCTTTTTTAGGGTTTAAAACTTTAATTCTCTATGTGGACTGTTTTGGGAAAAACAGCCCCCATGGCTTCAATACTTGCTATATTTGTGTTCTACCACTTGAGTTTACTAGATAACTCATATATCTAGCACCCCCCCCCCCCCCCCTTCGACGGATCACAAATCCAAGTTGTAAAACTTGAGTTACACAAGATTTAGTGGAAGAAAAATAAGAGTTTCGCACCTTGGAAAACATATGCTCATTTCCTTCCTCTAAATCTATATTCTAATACACAAGATACTTAGTCCTACGCATGAGACATTTAGAACTAGGGCACTTTGAGTATTAGACCATAACCCCCATATATTTTGAGGTAAAAACCAAAATAGAAAAAAAATAAGAAAAAAAATGGAAGAGAACCTCGCCTAGTTTTCTTTGGTATCCTTCTTGTTCTTCCAAAGTAGGTTATGAATTTAGGATGCATGAACATATAATCCTCCTCCTCTCAATAATCTGAATCTCTCTCTCTCTCTCTCTTTTTCTCTCTTTGTGTTCTTGCTAGTGAGAGAAAATAGAAGAAGAAGAAGAATGGTGGAGGAGGAAAATGAAATGAGATAGCTATAATGTTGGTGAATTGGAGTGGAATGCTAATATCCTCCATGTTTCTTTTGCCCCTTGGACAAAAGGGTTAGCCTTATCCCTTCCTAATCATGCCTAATCATGCCATTAAGGTTGCTAATTAGGCTTTTCACCAATAGGAGCATGACACACTTGTCCTTGTGTGTAAGACTTCTACTTATGGAACTTGATTAGCTTAATATTCTTGCCTTAAAAAGGCTAATGTGGCAATCTATATATATGCCCACTAATTCCTTCATTTAGCTTTTATTTTAATGCATAAATTAAATAAATCAAATGTCTAAAATACCCTTAATCAAGTGAGCTAAGTTTGGGCTTGCATTTTATTTCTTTTGGGCTTCTCCATTAATTGTTTTGGGCCATGTAATATAAACATAGTCTAATAATTTTAATATATGTTACCCTAATTGTTTATTTAGGGTTTCCATTCCCAATCTTATGAAATTTAATTACTTACATGTAACTTTAACTCATAACCTAATTAGGTTTGCTTTAATTTGATTTAAAATTATTAATCACTTGAAATAGACAAAATTAATCTATTAGGTTAGTATAACTTTTAAATACTAATATTTTCTCAATACCATAACCTTTAGGTTATTTAATTACCTTACCTAATATATAATTAGGTTATGTGGTTTTCCTTTGATATATATAAAACATAACATAACATAACATACTTAAATTACATATTTATTTTATAATGGTAAAATAAATATACTACACATAATTTTTTTATGCAAATACAATTATTTACATTCCCAAGATATTATAATATAATATCCTTAGCTCATTAACATTAATTCAATTAAGAATTTATTTACAGATATTACGATAAATATAATATCTTTTCTTTATTAAACTAATTTTATATAAGAATGTATTCTAGTACTCTTGAGTATGGTATATATAAATATTATATGCTTAACCCGCCTATTTTTGCTTCATCACACAAATTGTTCCCAACAATTTTATTTTCCCCCACTTAATAAATACTTAATATATATTCATTAACTCCCAATTACCAGTTACACCAAACCTACACACATCACATATAGAAAATAATTAATAATTTTATTTTCTCACATTACAAACTGTTTATATAAATTTATTTACATATAAAAAAAATATAATTTAATATATTTATCATATTATGTAAACATACATATTCTTCATAAATCATAAAATGATTTATATACTCATAAACTAGACATTTAATTTAACGTCTAGTAACCCTCTTAATACAGTTTGCTACATTCAATAAGTCTTTTTCGTATCTCTTATCATATATATTATTCTGACATGCCACGTTCTTATTTCTTTTTTATATATAAGATTTCTAACGCTTGACTACTACCAATTTTTATAATGAAGCTTTTTATTCATTCTTGTATGATTAATTTAAATAATCAATCCTCTTGTTTAGCTAAATCATATATAACACAGCTCCAAGTATATACGTATCTATACATATACACATTTAATGTAATCTAATAATATATCTTCATTTGAAATTTATTTCTTTAAATAAATTTTTCACATACAAAAATCTCTTTCTAGGTTTTGAATTTTCATAACCCTTATCTTCTCAATTCTTTTTCAAATAGTAAACCATATAGATTATTCTAAAATAATTTATGTTATTTCTCTATTTTCACTCTAGGTTTTAAACTTTAACCTTTAACTTAATCATTCAAGATTCTCTAAATTTTCGGGTTGTCACATAATGCTTCGTAAGGTGGCATGCCGATACTCTCGTGGTAACTGTTATTGTAGGCGAATTTCACCAACGGTAAATGTTCTTCCCAGCTTCCTTTGAAATCTATAATGCATGCTCTCATCATATCTTCCAATGTCTAGATTATTCGTTCGCTTTGGCCATCTGTTTTTGGATGATAAGCCATACTCATTCGCAACTGTGTTCCCATACATTCTTTTAGTCTCTTCCAGAAGTTTAACGTAAATCGCGGATCTCTATCTGACACAATTGACACTGGAACTCCATGTCTCGAGACGATTTCTTTAACGTACAATCTTGCCAATTGATTAAGATTGAACCTAATCTTTATTGGAAAAAAGTGTGCTGATTTTGTCAGTCTGTCCACTATTATCCAAATCGCATCACATCCTCTCTGAGTAGTTGGAAGACCCACCACAAAATCCATTGTGATGTGTTCCTACTTCCATTCAGGTATTTCTAATGGCTGAAGTAATCCACTTGGTCTTTGATGTTCGTCCATGACTCTTTTACATGTCAAGCATTTCACGACACATTCTGTAACATCTCTTTTCATGTTCAGCCACCAAAAATTTTATCGTAAATCCTGCTACATCTTTGTACTACCTGGATGAATCGAATATCTTGTGTTGTGTGCTTCGGTCAAGATTTCGTCCTTAATCTCTGGTACTGCTGGAACCCAAATTCTTTCCTCGAACCGTAGTAGCCCTTCGGTATCGATCTTGTATTTCACCTCTTTACCTTCGTTCACACCTTCCTTTTTTTTCTGCATTCTTCATCCTGTAGTTGAGAATTCTTCACCTTGTCCAGTAAAGTTGGACCAGCTTCTATCTGGAATAGTCGTTCATAGGGTTCTTTTGGAAATTTTATTTCCAACTCTAGCTTTGTCATTGTTGAAATAAGTTCCTCCTGCGTGGTTATCAGCATCAACTTTTCCCGACCTTTCCTACTTAAAGCATCTGCAACCACATTCGCTTTGCCTGGATGATAAAAGATCTCACAATCGTAATCATTTATCAATTCCATCCATCTTCTTTGGCGCGTGTTCAAGTCCTTTTGAGTGAAAATACACTTCAGACTCTTATGATTTATGTAGATTTCACATTTCTCTCCATTGAGATAATGTCTCCATATCTTCAGAGTAAATACTACTGCAGCCAACTCTAAATCATGAGTCGGATACCCTGTCTCATAATCCTTTAATTGTCTAGATGCATACGCAATAACTTTGTCGTTCTACATAAGAACACAACCCAATCCTTTATGTGAGGCATCACTATACACCACAAAGTTTCATGTATTATTTGGTAATGAGAACACAGGTGCCATACTTAACTTCTTCTTCAAATCTTGACAACTTTCTTCACACTTCTCCGTCCAAACAAATTTTATAGTCTTCCTTGTCAAATTTGTTAACGGAGTGGCTATCTTAGAAAAATCTTGAATAAATCGTCTATAATAACCGGCCAGTCCCAAGAAACTCCTCACCTCCGAAGGTGTTCTTGGTTGTTCCCAATTGATTACGGCTTCCACTTTTGATGGATCCACTGAAATCCCATCTTTGTCAATCACATACTCGAGAAATTGTACACGATCTAGCCAAAATTCACACTTAGAGAATTTCGCGTACAACTTTTCCTTTCTTAGTGTCTCTAATGTCAAACGTAAATGTTCCACATGTTCTTCTGGAGTTTTGGAATACACCAGAATGTAGTCAATAAACACCACCACAAACTTGTCTAAAAATGGTTTAAACACCTTGTTCATCAAATCCATGAATGTAACAGGGGCATTGGTCAAACTAAAAGACATCACCAGAAACTCGTAATGTCCATACCGACTTCTGAATGACGTTCTAGGTATATCCTCCTTTCTTACCTTCAATTGGTGATATCCACTTCTCAAATCTATTTTCGAGAAGTATTTAGCACCCTTCAACTGATCAAACAAGTCATCTATTCTTGACAACAGATATTTATTCTTAATAGTGACTTTGTTTAATTCCCTATAATCAATGCAAAGACTTATTGACCCATCCTTCTTCTTCACGAATAACACCTGTGCTCCCCACGGTGATACGCTTGGTTGAATATACTTCTTATCTAACCGTTCTTGCAATTATACCATCAGTTCCTTCATCTCTATCGGAGCCATTCTATATGAGGCCTTCGATATCAGTGATGTTCCTGGCGCTAAGTCGATCACGAACTCAATCTCTCTGTCAGGCAGAAGTCCTGGAAAATCCTCTGGAAACACATCTACGAATTCTCTAACCACCGATATCTCTTCTAGTTTCACACCCTTCTTCTGAGTATCGACTATGTAAGCTAAATAACCCACACAGCCTTGACTCAACAATTTCTTGGCCTGCATAATCGTTAGACATCTCATTTGTCTAGGCGATTTTCTACCATAGAAAACTACCTTTGACGGAGTTATAAAGTTTACACGTTTCTTTTGGCAATCAATTACCGCTCCATAATTGAACAACCAATCCATTCCCAAAATAACATCAAACTCTCCAAGTCTAATCAGAATTAAATCTACCATCATGATATTCCCCTTAATATTCACCCTACAGTTCTTGTATACGAACCTAACAGGAATTACTTCCTTATTCGCAATTTCTATATTTAAAGGCAAATTCAATTCTTCTCTAGGCAATTCTAACCTCTTAGAAAATTTATCAGATATAAATGAGCAAGTAGCACCCGAATCGAATAATACATATGCATCAATTCATTTTTTGGGATAATACCTGACACCACATCTTTTGATTGCACAGCATCTTGCACAGTCATGTTGAAGTTTCTGGCTGTGGGTTTGTTTGATGTCGTTGGTCCAGCAATGGCCGATGTACCTCCACTGCTACTTCCATTGCTTCTTGTCGTCTCTCTAGCCTTCTTCTTAGGGCATTCACGAGCAAAGTGATCCTTGGACCCGCACGTGAAGCAAACTTTATCCTTAGGTTGAGTGCAATTTGGGGCGATGTGACCCTCCTGACCACAGTTGAAGCATACTCATTTCGCCATCAAGCACACACCCATGTGAAACTTTTTGCATTCAGCACATGCTTCGAACTTCTTATTATGTTGGTTACCCTACTGACTTACAGCACTCACATTTCCAGTCCATTTCATCTTCAGATTGTTGTTGTCGTTTCCACTACTACCACCTCCATTCTTAATCTCCACTTCATTCTTCTTTTTTTTGTTTTTGATTGAACTTAGTTACAGCCTCGCCCCCACCTTCAGCGAGAATTGCCTTCTCCATTACCGCTGCAAACATCTTCAACTGGAACAGGGAGACCCTACTATACAACCAGGGCTTAAGTACCTGTTCAAACCTCTTCGCCTTGCGTTCATCTATACTGACTTGATATGGCGTAAACCTCACCAACTCGTTGAATTTCACAGCATACTCAGACACTGTCATCGTTCCCTGCTTTACTTCTAAAAACTGCACATCTAGCTGACCCTTCGTACTCTCTGGGAAATAGGTCTCGAAGAATATCTCCTTAAACCTATCCCAGGTCATCACCCCTGGCCCTTCTTGAGTTTTATTGGCCTGCCACCAATAACTAGCCTCTACTTTCAACATGAATGTTGCAAAAGCAGTCTTCTGATTCTCTCCTACTCTCGCAACATCGAATACTTTCTGTATTCCCATAATCCAGGTCTGTACCTCCATGAGATTTATGGACCCACAGAATTCAGGTGGTCCAACCGCCTTGAAATCCTTAAACATTGTACCTTAATTCTGAGGTTGATTATGCAACGCTCCTGTCAGTAACGTCACTAGTTGTTGAACGGGGTTAGCATCAACATTGTCGTTATTAGTTCCTTCAGTGGTTCCCTATCGTGGTGGTTGACGTCTTGGAGGTATGTTCTGTTAAAATACACTCATTAGATTATTACTCAATTTCTTTTAAGTAATTTCTTGCACCTCGTAAAAGAAATCATCACATAACACATAACACTTTGAATAAAATAAAATAATAACTTTTATTCATTCATAATCTTTTTGAAAACATAAGAATAATAGCATCACTGCTATTTACATTACTTTCCTGAACTACTAAAGTTTCAGAATAACATCATCATCATATCCCATAGGTTACATAACACTTGGGATTTACAAATTATTTAACATTTTTATTAATCGCATAACAGGTACATTCACTATGACGTCCTACTAAGATACTGTGTAGCCTTACGACGCTCTTCCTCCATAATCCTAAACATTGTTCTACGATCTAATATGAATGATGGAAATGTCTCTAACTGAATAAGATAACCCATGACCCAATCTTGAGCTCGATTAATCACGGTGTTGAATACATTATTCATCTCCTCCATCTTCATCCTCTTTTCTAGCGCGTCTCTTACTGCTATCCTGGCTCGTTGAAAAGCTTCTTCATATGCGTCTTTCGCTCTTGCCCTCTTAGTAGATTCTTCCTTCAGCTTGTTCTTCAGTTCTGCGATCTCCTCGATCAATTGTTCTTTCTTTCCTTCAGTGTGTACTAGCTTCTCCTTGACATTAGTCAGTCGTTCATCTCGATCCTGGATCTCGTCGTCTTTCTATGTCATCGAAGTCTGTTATTCAACTACTATCTCCTGCAACTCCTCGAAAGTATCCTGAAGTTCCACACTGCGGTCGTAGACTTCATCGTACATACGAGCAGCTATCGAGTTTAGTGGAATCTCTTCCTCCTCGTCCTCGTCATCATCATTCGATTGTGGCAGCTCAACGGGATCCTCCTCATCCCTTTCCCCATCATCATCCTCATCTTCAAACACTGTGACCAACGGGGCTGACTCCCGTGGAAGTAGTTGTTCCCAAACCACCTGAATGTCACGAGAGTCCTCTTCTCTAGGCATCTGAGGTCCTTCCTCCCTAGCTTGACTAGATTCTCCGACAATAGTCATCCTGACAACAAAATTTTGAAGTTTTAATTATTAATCATTACTACTCGACACTCACGAGCACATAAGTTGTAAACACATAAACGCATAAGTGTTTTATTACTTCTTCCTTAAAACTCGATAATAGTTTATCACCACTATCTTTTAAAGGTTACTTCCTAAGGGTTTTTCCCCCCACCTAAGGTTCATAACCTAAAGCTTTGATACCAACTTGTGACACCCCCAAATCATGGTACTTTATTACCTCAAGATTTAGTGTTCACTTTATAAAAACATTCACATCTAACTACCCAATCATAATAAAATTGAATAATAAACCTTTCCATTAAGGAATTACATTAATAAAATTTCTCAGGTTGTCTAACCTTTAAATACAATCATTCAAATACGGAATTTAAATAACTTCATTATAATAATTCAAGTAAAGTCTGATTATTACATATCAACATAATTACAAGTCTTCAATACTTGTTCATCTTCCCCTTTCCCTTACTGGTGCTAGGTACATCGACCTTCTCAACTTTAGCTGTAATGTTTATATAAGCAAGAGTGAGCAAACAAAACTCACTTGAAATAATAATGAATAAAATCTTTACAACAACTGCCAAATGATAGGCTGAACAAAATGCTTCATCAATGATATAATCTGAATCATGAAATATTTAACTGAGGTTCATAAGACCACGAACTATGTCCATAGTTATAAGTAATCTTTCAACTTAAACTTTAACAGTTATAAGACTATAGGGACTCCTCGTACTTAAGGGGATCAGCCCTTCGTACAATGTATTGTGCACAAATATTTCAACGCTAAGCGTAAACCCCTAATAATTGTTCTTCTCAGTTTTAGAGTACAAGTCCGCACCAAAGAAAGTTTGATTTGGATAAGCTTTCAAGGATAATTTGAAGTTTAACTGTAATACCCGGTAAAAATTAATAAATAAATAAATATTAAATAATAAAAATTATTTTGTTTTTAAACATATTAATTGGGCGTTGTCATTTATTTGGGTCAAAATAGTCATTTAATTTTTTTTGGGCTAATATATTAATAAGTGTTGAATAAATTAACTTGATAAAATTGGGCCTAAAAACTAGTTGAGTTTAATTTATATTTGGACAATATTTATCCTATTAAAATTTGGTAAATTAATAATATAAATAAATCAAACATAAATTAAACCCTACCTTTATTCGTTAAAAAAAACAGAGAGAAAGATTGGGGAAGCGACGGCAAGAATAGAGAAGCAGACGAGCTGCGGCGGTACAAGAACCAAGAGGAGAAATTGAATTCATTTTATTATCCATGTGAGTCTCTGCTTGGTTATTGAATTAATAGTGTAGTAGTACTAATGAAATATTACTACTACTGGTGTATATACAGCCCTTCCCTTGTCCTTTGCAAAAAAAAAAATCATGACAAAGAATCATAGGAACATCAGGAACTAATATTTACTTTGAACAACATCCTAAGGAAGCACCGCACCTACGAGTTGCAATATTTATTTATAGTATAATAGAATAAGATAACACCTAGATCTAGTTGATTCATAAAGTTTAATACTAGACTTTCAGGCTGGAAACCAAATGTCTTGATATGGCATAATCTCTCTCTTTCATGTTGGAAACCAAACAAATTGCCCCACGTCCGTGGGATAAACTTGCTAGGTTGATATTTTCTTCGGTCCACAGATGTTCAATATTATAGAATGTATATAATATTTATAAATAAGGTATTGTTTTAAAAAAATGGAGAGTAATAACATATTTTATAAGTGATCTGAGATCATATGAAATTTATTCAGGCTTATTTTGTGAATCTAATGCAATTGGAAATTAATCTTATATTACTATAAATTAAATTGTTCAGTAATTTAAAAACTTATATTTATTATTATGTTGTTTAATTAGTTGAACGGAGAGAGTCTAATCGAGTTATATTTGGAATATAAATTTTGGAGTATTAATAATTGATTAAAGGCATATTAAATAGATTATGAATCATTTTAGAATTATTAGTTTGGATTATTTTTTTATTTGAGGTGAATATGTTTAGGTGATGAATAACGTTTCGTATTTGATATCGTTGGCATTTGAGGGTAAGATTTTGTGGAGTGTGCTATAAATGGTTTGGAAGTATCAGGTACGGAGTCCGTACTCTTTCAGCGATACTCTTATTAAATTTGATTTATTCGTTTGTTTCCTTATTTCGAATTCTGTTATGATTTCACATAATTGTTCCTGTGAAATAAATATATTAGTTTTATTTTGGAGTTGATACATATGACTCGTATTTGTACTCTTTGAATTAGGATATCATGTTTAGTATTTATTTTTGATAATTGTAGAGCGGTACATGTTGCTACCTTCTTTTTGAAACCTTATGACTATAATTTGATTTGGTTCAACATGTACATATAGAACCCTTTTGTTGGTATTATGTCACATGTGTTGTGACATGATATTTTTGTTAGAATATACCGTAGGGTATACCTGAGTTATAACCACCTGTGGGGGTACCATAGGCATGTCATCTTGGCACGAGAGACAGGACACTCTCCGTGGCAGTGTGATTAGTCCACGGCGTCTCCATTTGGGCTCCGGAGTAAATGGGCCATTTGGTGTTTTGTTGTGGGAGGCGTATGGGTTAACCCTAGATTTCTGTTCTGCGGATTGGTGATGTTGTACCAAACACACCTATCCGATTTGCATACATTTGGATTCGCGGTCCAATGTGTGATTTGCCTGTGTGGCATTATTTTGACTTGCCTGTGTGGCATCATTTGACTTGCCCGTGTGGCATTATTTTGACTTGCCTGTGTGGCATTGTTTTGACTTGCCTATGTGGCAAGGTATATTTCTGAGCTCAATCGGTATGAAATTACCCCAGCCATTTATTTCAGCCTATTATTTTTTTGTATTAGTTGTTGGCTTCTGTTCAGTTCAATTCATCGGATTAGTTACTTCAGTTCGTTATTTCATTAATATTCTGTCTGTTTCCTTAATTCTGTTGGTTCAAATATATTCTATTCAAATCTTCAGAGATTTTATTTTTGTTAGAGGTAATATTTTGTCTCAGTTGATTTTGTATTTTAGTTGTATATCTTTTGTATCTTTATATCCGTACTAGGCAATTGGCTCATGCTGTGTTTTTCTTCCGGCAGGTTGCAGGGGTGATTCAGGGCTAGTGTGATGAGAGTGTTGCCTTTGACTATCTAGGTGGATTCGAATTTTAGGTTAATTATTGTGACTCTATGTTGAGAATCGTATTTAATGCCTTATTGATGGTTATCATTATTACATATTTGAAGTCTTCAAGTGCTTTGTTTAATAATTTTGAGGTTTGTTGTGCTTTGCACGTGACCTCCCTTTCCTTTTCGGGAAGGGGGTGTTACAGATATGGTATCAGAGCTTAGGTTCTTTCTTGTAGAAAACCTATTTAGGTTTGACCTGTGAGTTGTGGGTAAATCACTGGGTAGACATAGGAGTTTGATTTGATTTTGTTCTCTGTTTGGTTGGTGTTATTCTGACCAAGTGTTTTTTTTTAGTTCTTTGAGTTGTAGTTGATTTGAGAAAGGTGAGATAATTTGTTAAGATTATTATGGTTATGGGTTGGAAAAATATATTAGTTAAAGATTATGATTGGATCATTAAGGAGAATAAAGCTATACCTTGCACAGTTAATAAATGATCATATATGAGATGCGATTATGATGTGATTATTTGTATCAACGAGAAATTGGTTTTGGAGTTTTTTTTTATATAGTGCATTTGGGTAATAATCTATTATGATCTTAGAATTAAGGATTTGATTTGGGTGATGATATAGTTTTGTTAAGCTTGTGGATAATTTGAGATTTGTGTATTGATGGCATACTATGATAAAGTGAAAATTATTAAGTATAGATAATTTTTTTTTTTGTAATTTAAGTTGTTGATATTCGAGGTAATTAGTTTAATCATTTGGAGTTAATGATCAATTTTGTGGCTATTTTTCTAGAAAGATATTGGAGTCATGTCCTATGAAGTTCTTTGTGATAGTAAGATGAGATTTTGAAATTCGTTGAGTTAAGGTTTGCACTACGAGAATGATTGATTCATTGAATGATTAAATACATATAATAAGTGATGAAATTCAACTGATTATGAGAGATCTTAAATGGTTGTAGTTCGTTTATGCAGATGGTATCAAGGAGATTTTAGTAGTATATTTTGGTATTATAATATTTGAGAACAAATTTGATTTGAGGTTATTATATTTTGGAACTCTTAAGGACTTAGGAAAGTTGGTGATAAAGAGATATTAGTAGTATATTCTTTGGTGTAATATTATTTGATGAATAGTTCAAATTGAGGATGAGATATTTTGAAGCTCTTGAGAACTTGGGGAGAGTTGGTAATATAGTTGCATAGTTATTTTATTTATCTGATGTCTTTAGAGTTTTGTATGAATTTATGTAAAATAAAACAAAAATAATTTGTTAGATCTTTGTCATGTGTGGAATATAAACGTTTTACGAATTAAAAATAATTTAAAATATTTTGGGTATTCGAATCGTATTTAGACGAAGATAATTTTTTGTGATTTTGAATTATTTTCCGAAGAGTACGTTTACAAGAATGAAACTCAAAGATATTAGCGACGACCAGCACCAACGGTGGATCATGTGATCTAATTTGATGCAACGCGAAGAACCTTACCAAGGCTTGACACGGTAGCTGACGAATCTTTTACAAGTACATTGATAATTACGTGGACCGATGACTTATCCGCGTTGATCGTTACAAATGGCGGCGCTACATCTTAGCTAAAATTTATGAATAATTATGTAATTTAAATAAAAATATTTTTCTTTGTAAGTTATTTGAATTCCGAGGACGGAATTATTTTTAAGGGATGAAAAATGTAATAACCCATATTTTTTTAAAATTAAAATTGAGAAAGATAAATCCTTTTGTTAAAGTCTTGTGGTAAAATCATTCGGAGCGGGAAACTACTTGGGAGATGGAGGAGTCTATTCGAGCGGAGTATCCGCATCCTTTTGATAATTAGGTACTTTCCATTCTTTTGATTTCGGGGACGAAATCATTTTTCAGGGGTAGGTGATGTAATACCCGGTAAAAATTAATAAATAAATAAATAGAAAGATAAATCCTTTTGTTAAAGTCTTGTGGTAAAATCATTCGGAGCGGGAAACTACTTGGGAGATGGAGGAGTCTATTCGAGCGGAGTATCCGCATCCTTTTGATAATTAGGTACTTTCCATTCTTTTGATTTCGGGGACGAAATCATTTTTAAGGGATAAGTGATGTAATACCCGGTAAAAATTAATAAATAAATAAATATTAAATAATAAAAATTATTTTGTTTTTAAACATATTAATTGGGCGTTGTCATTTATTTGGGTCAAAATAGTCATTTAATTTTTTTTGGGCTAATATATTAATAAGTGTTGAATAAATTAACTTGATAAAATTGGGCCTAAAAACTAGTTGAGTTTAATTTATATTTGGACAATATTTATCCTATTAAAATTTGGTAAATTAATAATATAAATAAATCAAACATAAATTAAACCCTACCTTTATTCGTTAAAAAAACAGAGAGAAAGATTGGGGAAGCGACGGCAAGAATAGAGAAGCAGACGAGCTGCGGCGGTACAAGAACCAAGAGGAGAAATTGAATTCATTTTATTATCCATGTGAGTCTCTGCTTGGTTATTGAATTAATAGTGTAGTACTAATGAAATATTACTACTACTGGTGTATATACAGCCCTTCCCTTGTCCTTTGCAAAAAAAAAATCATGATAAAGAATCATAGGAACATCAGGAACTAATATTTACTTTGAACAACATCCTAAGGAAGCACCGCACCTACGAGTTGCAATATTTATTTATAGTATAATAGAATAAGATAACACCTAGATCTAGTTGATTCATAAAGTTTAATACTAGACTTTCAGGCTGGAAACCAAATGTCTTGATATGGCATAATCTCTCTCTTTCATGTTGGAAACCAAACAAATTGCCCCACGTCCGTGGGATAAACTTGCTAGGTTGATATTTTCTTCGGTCCACAGATGTTCAATATTATAGAATGTATATAATATTTATAAATAAGGTATTGTTTTAAAAAAATGGAGAGTAATAACATATTTTATAAGTGATCTGAGATCATATGAAATTTATTCAGGCTTATTTTGTGAATCTAATGCAATTGGAAATTAATCTTATATTACTATAAATTAAATTGTTCAGTAATTTAAAAACTTATATTTATTATTATGTTGTTTAATTAGTTGAACGGAGAGAGTCTAATCGAGTTATATTTGGAATATAAATTTTGGAGTATTAATAATTGATTAAAGGCATATTAAATAGATTATGAATTATTTTAGAATTATTAGTTTGGATTATTTTTTTATTTGAGGTGAATATGTTTAGGTGATGAATAACGTTTCGTATTTGATATCGTTGGCATTTGAGGATAAGATTTTGTGGAGTGTGCTATAAATGGTTTGGAAGTATCAGGTACGGAGTCCGTACTCTTTCAGCGATACTCTTATTAAATTTGATTTATTCGTTTGTTTCCTTATTTCGAATTCTGTTATGATTTCACATAATTGTTCCTGTGAAATAAATATATTAGTTTTATTTTGGAGTTGATACATATGACTCGTATTTGTACTCTTTGAATTAGGATATCATGTTTAGTATTTATTTTTGATAATTGTAGAGCGGTACATGTTGCTACCTTCTTTTTGAAACCTTATGACTATAATTTGATTTGGTTCAACATGTACATATAGAACCCTTTTGTTGGTATTATGTCGCATGTGTTGTGACATGATATTTTTGTTAGAATATACCGTAGGGTATACCTGAGTTATAACCACCTGTGGGGGTACCATAGGCATGTCATCTTGGCACGAGAGACATGACACTCTCCGTGGCAGTGTGATTAGTCCACGGCGTCTCCATTTGGGCTCCGGAGTAAATGGGCCATTTGGTGTTTTGTTGTGGGAGGCGTATGGGTTAACCCTAGATTTCTGTTCTGCGGATTGGTGATGTTGTACCAAACACACCTATCCGATTTGCATACATTTGGATTCGCGGTCCAATGTGTGATTTGCCTGTGTGGCATTATTTTGACTTGCCTGTGTGGCATCATTTGACTTGCCCGTGTGGCATTATTTTGACTTGCCTGTGTGGCATTGTTTTGACTTGCCTATGTGGCAAGGTATATTTCTGAGCTCAATCGGTATGAAATTACCCCAGCCATTTATTTCAGCCTATTATTTTTTTGTATTAGTTGTTGGCTTCTGTTCAGTTCAATTCATCGGATTAGTTACTTCAGTTCGTTATTTCATTAATATTCTGTCTGTTTCCTTAATTCTGTTGGTTCAAATATATTCTATTCAAATCTTCAGAGATTTTATTTTTGTTAGAGGCAATATTTTGTCTCAGTTGATTTTGTATTTTAGTTGTATATCTTTTGTATCTTTATATCCGTACTAGGCAATTGGCTCATGCTGTGTTTTTCTTCCGGCAGGTTGCAGGGGTGATTCAGGGCTAGTGTGATGAGAGTGTTGCCTTTGACCATCTAGGTGGATTCGAATTTTAGGTTAATTATTGTGACTCTATGTTGAGAATCGTATTTAATGCCTTATTGATGGTTATCATTATTACATATTTGAAGTCTTAAGTGCTCTGTTTAATAATTTTGAGGTTTGTTGTGCTTTGCACGTGACCTCCCTTTCCTTTTCGGGAAGGGGGTGTTACATTAACGATTATCAACTAGAGAACTAGTTGAATCAGTAAGGTTTGATAACACAACAGTTGTTTAATAAAAACATAATATAGAGCAATTAAGAATCATAGGTGAATTGACTATATACTAAACTCATGCTTGAAAATAACTAGAGAGTATAAGCATTAAATAAAATGAATAAAATGATAAACCTTTGCTTGAAGAATAATAAGCTAGGTCTATGATCTTGTCAAATTAGAAAGTTAATTACTGATATACACTAATCAATAGCAAGCTGGAAACAAAGCTTGCTCAACATGATAATAACTTGTGCATAGTAATTTTAAGACAAACAACTCAATATTAGAGACGAGAGTTCAAGAAGTTACATCTATTATAAGGAAATAGAACTTAAGAAACTTGCTTAGTTATAAATAAGTTAGAATAACTCATTCATGATTAGAATACAAAACTTGCTTGGATAACGTTAGAAATAGAGTTTGCTCTAATAAAGATTAAGAATAAAAGAATTTGCTTAATCAAAGTTTTAAAGTAAGTAACTTGCTCAAAGTAAAGAGGTAAGGTTTAGAAACTTGCCTCAAGCATAAGCTATAATATTAAAACTCATGTTCACCTACACATAGTATTAAAACCACAATACCTATTAGATATACTAATAAACCATAACATATACATTTCTAGTTAAACTTGTTATTTCAGTACAAGTCTTACGTTACCATATACATTTCAGAAATCCCAAGTGTTAACCTTCACAACACTTATTTACTAATCCTCGTGTTCAACAAATCACAACATGTCATTTTCATAGTTTACTAACTTCTTATAACTTTAGTATTGTTAACCACATGACACTATGTTGTTTAAACTTCCACAGTGCATGTTTGACACATTAGCACATCATTGAACTAAACCATAGTGGTACCCAAGATCTGCAACAGCAGCAGAAGTCACTGTCTCAGGACAGGGTATGGTGCAGCTGCGCCATACACAAGCCTAGGACCGGCGCAGATGCGCTGTCGTAACTACGCCGTTTCTGGCCTTGGTACCAGCGTAGTTGCGCTGGTGCACAAACAGAACCAGAATCGTGATGAACAGTAGCCATTTTAAGCCCAACTAACACGAATTTCACCCACGAAATAGTGAAATTAACATATACAATTAATATAAAACTATCATAAACATGATTGCTAACATATTCAACCACTTAGAACAATTTAACAATAACTTTAACTAATTTAAATCCTCAAATTCCATATTTTCATATAAAAACTCCATTTTTGAGTTCCTTCAGAAAAATTCACACCGTAATCTCAGTTCTACACCAAATCACTTCGTTCAAACTACGTTCTCTTCGTTTCTTAATGGACTAGCATAATCAAAACTCAACTTACAATTTAACATACAAATTGACCACTAAAATTGGTACTTTCACAAGCCATATGAAAAATATAAACACTGTCATTACTTTTCCTACTTTTAAACGAAATTAGCATACGAATTCTTATTTAAACACAAACTCTAATCATCACAACCACATACAATCAAAAGTAATCAGTTGTATAACAAGAATTCGAAAAAATTGCATTCACATAGTTTGAAGTTTCATACCATAAAACTCATATATATATATATATATATATATATATATATATATATATATATATATATATATATATATATATAATATCAAGGTGATAAAAACACCTTCAAATTGCTTGATAATTCTTGCTAAAACCACTGAAATTACTTTGGAAATTCTTAGGTTTTCTCTCAATCTCTCCCTCTATCCTCTCTCAAGTTCTCTACAGCTTTTCTTCTTAGGCCAAATAACAATTCACGCAAAATTAATACACATTTAAACTGATAAACCATAATATGTCTAATTATTAGAATGTCAGTTACAAATATAACGATTAGGTAATAAATATATTATATTTATTATTTTATTTGTTTTATTTATATTATCTAAAAATTTAAAAATTAAAAATCCAAAAGCCATAAGGCTTTGTTTGGCAAAAAGTCTTTTAAAATAAAGACTTAATATTTTAAGCCTTGTTTGGGTTAAATCAATTTAAAACTACTTTCATTATTTTAATAAACAATTTAGTTTATAATTTAAAATCACCTATTATTTATTTGAATTTCCATATCCAACATTAATCAAATAAATTAATTACACACTATATTTTAAATAAATATTCCACTTTAACAAATATCACAAAATTATAATTTCATTATAATTTTATTTAATAATTTAACATACCACTTTAAATTATTAAAACAACAATATAACATCATATGTTATATTACAACTCTCTAAATTATAAATTAATTTAATTTAGAATATTATCTACTAAATTTAATTTAAAAATATTTACTAATAACCATCACATCAATAATATTTATTCAACAATAAACACCTCAAATAAATATTTATATAATTCAATAAATATTTAAAATTACAATTTGAAATTCTTGATTGTTATAGGATGTCAGGCGAAGAAGAAATTAGAGATATACATGTGGTGAGTGAAGAATTAATAGTTTCACCCAAGCTAGTCGTAGAGGTAGCAGCTGAGAGTGAGGAAGAAGAAGAACCTGAGGAGAACTTATTAGGAAAACTTTATAATCTAAATGTAGAACTACAAAATCGTATTCATGAGTTAGAAGAGCAGGCTGAAGAACGGCAGACGGTCGTTGAGCAAAGGGATGCAACAATTCAAGATTGCATTACCCGATATGTGATGCTTGAACAGAAGCACTCTTTGGCATAGTATAAGATGATAAAGCTGGAATATGAGAATTCAAATGTCAAGGATCCTCTGAAAGAAAAAATAACTGAACGAGTGAGAATGAAGGATGCATGGGTAAAAGTCGCACGACGCGTTGATATTGTGGAAAGAAAAGTCCAATCAAAGAAGGCTAAAATAGATGATATGCATTTCTCTTTTTGGACAGCAATTGAGAGAACCCAACATCGAGTTTTGAATTACCATATACATTGCGGTCAACCCCAATTCGATATGGATCGAAGATTAATGATTCAGATCATGGATTAGGAGTACGACGAAGCAGTTGAGGGTGGAATATACCCTATAGAGAAAGTCAATTCCAGCAGTAATGATGACACCAAAGGCTGTTCCAGACAAGTCAAAATCAGTAGTTTAAGGGAGATCGTTTTCGTGATGAGGAACCCGAATGAAGTTATCGCGGGTAAGCTAATCATAAACTCTTGTGAAGTTTATACCTTATTTGATACCGGTTCTAATCATTCTTTCATTTCTTTTACTTGTGCTCAACGTTTAAATTTAACTCCAGAGAAATTAGACTTTGACTTATCTGTTGAAACTCTATTGGGAGAAACCTTCATTACATCCACTGTTTATAAGTCTTGTTCGATTCAAATCGATACCCTCACATTACCTGTCGATCTCATCTCTTTGAAAATACTTGCATTTGATGTGATTTTAGGAATCGACTGGTTAACTACTCATTATGCTAAAATTGATTGTTTTCGTAAGGTTGTTGGCTTTCATATTCCTAACCAACCTATTATGCGAATTCAAGCAACCAAACCACTAAAGTCGATCATTGTCATATTAAGCCATAAGTAAAAAGCCCCTAGCCTTTCGCTGGTGACTTCCTTGTGTGGGATGCACTGAAGCCAAACTTTCCATAGGGGACGCCGTGAATAATGGTGGCAAGTTGATAGGTATCAATGTGAGGTGCTATCCAAGTCTTAGATGAGAGTCACAGTTTTGAATGATATTTCTATTGTTAATAAATTTCCTGACGTATTCCCTGAAGAACATCCTAGCTTACCCCCAGAGCGTGAAATCGAATTTTGTATTGTCCTTGAACCTGATACAAAACCCTCAAATATTTCTTCACCCAAAAAGAACTCAACATGCGGTAACAACATTGGGTCGAGCTGTTGAAAGATTACGATAAACCACAGCACTTGGCTCAGCGGTAAGCTTCGACCTGGGGTGAGCCGTAGACCCGGACATCCTGGGATCGAGTCCCGCCTGCCTCAAGTGTGAGAATTCTTTAATTCGAGTGGCCACGGTACCCCTGGTGCAAGTCGGGTAGCAAACCGCTCTGGTACTGGGCTCGGGGGATTAGTCGACCTGCGGGTCGGAAACCCACGAATAACAAAAAAAAGATTACGATAATACCATTCAATACCATCCTGGAAAAAATGAACGTGGTAGCTGACGCGTTGAGTAGAAGATCGTATGCGGTTACGAGTGCGACGATGTTAACACAAAGACCCATTTCGTATAACTTACAAATGATGGAGATAAAGTTAAAAACTCTAGGGACCCACGTGATAATGTCAAATATACTAGTAGAATTGACTTTAATTGATAAAGTTAAAGCCGCTCAAGCTACACACCCGGAGATGATGAATATGAAGAAGAAAGTACAAGAATGTGTTATTCCAGAAGTAAGAGTCGATGAAGTGAGGAAAGCTAAAACCCTCAATTTATTGGTTTATTTAAAATCCTCGATTGAGTAGGAACTGTTGCCTATAGACTCGCCTTATCGCTAAGTATGTCACGTGTTTATAACGTTTTTCATGTATCGATGTTATGTAAATATGTGGACGACCCGAACCACATTATTGAATTAGAACTAGACGAGATATTAGAAGATTTAACGTATGAGGTGATACCTGTTAAAATCTTGGATAAGAATAAGCATATTCTACGCTCAAAGGTTATACCTCAAGAGTTAGAATCTGAAATGAAAATAAGGTATCCTTACCTCTTCAACATACCAGGTACGTACGTCAATTTTGAGGACAAAATTTCATAAGGAGGGGAGGTTGTAAAATCCCAACTTTTATGAATAAAGAATTAATTTTCTCTAAATATTATTTTGATTAATAAGGTGTGGATTTGATATAATGTTATAGTTGTGGGTATTATTTACAAATTTTGAAAAGTAAGCAAATTGTTATAAAATATTCGTTTGGTCGGGAAATATTCGTTTTACTAGCGAATATTCGTACGACGACACAATTATTGGTGGATCCTATAACGTAATTACTGTCGGAGTTAGTAAATGACAGAAATAACTTTTTATGAAAATAACTTCAAAAGTTTTACCGTTAACTGTTGAAATACCCGGTGATAAAAGTACAGTAATACGCATGGTTGCATAGTAGCACACAGTATTGTATAATATCTTTGATTATTGATGCTTGCGTGAGAAGTCACTCAGTTTTATTCAATTGTTGCCACAGTAATTGCTGCATAGTATCTCACATTATTGATTCAATTATTGTCATAATATTTTATATTATTAAATCAATAATTGAGATGACAAATTTATTCATATTATTATTTGCATTATTGACAATGTCTAGAAAGTTCTGTCGAGGAAAGGGGTTTGGTCACCTAATTGCACACCAATAAAGAGAAGTCCTTATCGGAAATCCCCCTCTTTCCTAGGAATGATATGGTTGTTAATATTGTGAGTTATAATATTAATGGTGAATGTTATTAAAAATATGTTTCGAGAAGCCAAGTGAATTGAGGTAAATGAAGGTGTATTTTATGAAGTAATTGTTTTAAGTTTAGTTTATTTCATGGACCCCCACTTACCCATTTTCAAAATAGCTGGTAGAAAGTTATCTTAGTTTTATTTTATTACATATATATATATATATATATATAGTTATATATAAATATAAGTAATAAAATAAAATGGGTGATGGTGGGTGAGTGTGGGTGCCTTTACCGTAAGGGTAAAGGTGTATATATATATATATATTTTATAAAAAAATTTATATAAAATAGAATATATTATATTTTATTTGCATAGTACTGCATAGTGTGTGAATAGTGCTGCATAATGCAGTATAGTAAAATTAAAAAAAATTTAAAAAAGTTTTAGCTGAGCGTTGCCTGTGAATTCATCCTACTGTGCGTCCGTGATTTTCTAAATTCAAATATTATCCTGCCATTATTCTATAAATAGGATGCTTAGTTTAAAAATGAAAATCACACCGGAATCAGAGAATTCTTCTTCTATAATATTGAGCGTATTTCTTTTTAGTTTAAGGAAGCTTCAAGCGTAAAAAATAGTATAAGTTTTCTTCAAGAATATCCCTGCTATATCAGTCAGAAATACTCTCCTTTTAAGGTAAATGGTATTATTTATTTCATATTCGCTCACAATATTATTTTTCGTATTCGTAAGGAAATTTATTTTCGTTCAATATTCGTAAGGAATATTATTTTCGTTCAATATTCGTAAGGAATATTATCTTCGTTCAATATTCGTAAGGAATATTATTTTCGTTCAATATTCGTAAGGAATATTATTTTCGTTCAATATTCGTAAGGAATATTATCTTCGTTCAATATTCGTAGGAATATTATTTTCGTTCAACTGTTGTAAGGGATATTATTTTGTTCAGTATTCGTAAGAAATAATATTTTCTTCTATACTCTGTAGTATGTAAGTAATATTATTTCGTTTCATATTCCGAATTCTATACTCATGTTGATAAGTATTGCTTCTATACTCCTTGAAATTAGTAGAATATACTTGAAATTTGCGCTTCATCTAGTATCGTTTCGCAAGGATATTTTTCTGAACATTCTTGTTAAATTTTAATCTTTTCATGCGGGAGTACTAGTCATTTATACGACACTATTCATACGTACGATACTATTCATATATACGTCACTATTCACGAAGTACTATTCATGGGGTACTATTTACGGGGTACTATTCACCCAGGGTACTATTCATGACAGAAATTGATTTCTTTTATGTCCAAATTATTTTTAATACAATATTATTCTTGAACTGTACTCCACAAAGTAGTTATCATGTTGACAATTTGGACATTTTTAAACTCTGAATAAATTTAAAGTCTTTAATATTTATCCTTGATTTTGTTTGATTGATGCTTATAGCATTGTCATCATCCTCATGCTTATATTGTGTTGAAAGTCATCTTTGGCCCGTAGTGCATACATAGACTATTCATTGGTATGATTATGACTATGTATCGGTATAATCATGACCATTGGTGATAATAACGAATATCCTTGGCCTGTAGTGCATGGATGATTCGTGAATGTTATAATAATGAATATCATTGGCCTGTAGTGCATGGATAATTCAGTGATGTGGATTATTTATTGAGCTGAGTCTCAGCGATAAAATTGATGATAAACTTTTAAATCATAGAAGATAGTAGATATTATGCTCTACTTGACTTTTCTAATGGATTGTTTGTTCCGTTGCACTTAAACTTGTTGTCTATTGTATTATATCAGTTTAACACTGTTGAATGCTAACGATAATTTATTCTGCATTATCTTATTCATAATATTATTTACTGGGCTAGTTGAGCTCACCATTTGCTTTCATTGTTCTCTTCAAGAAATAAGAATATAGCTGGGACTAGTCGGAGAATGGAGTGACAGCCCAGATGGTAGCTTTAGTAGTCCTCACTATTATGTGAAATAGTGTAATAGTATTTGTAATGAGGACTTCATTTGAGTTTAGATATTGTCTAGGAGACAATATTCGTGTTAAAACTCTCAGCTTATGTTACACGACAATTGTATATTTAAATTTGTATTTGTATTATGTACCATGTATTGGCTGTAACGCCAGAGAATTTCGAATTTTGAATGAATTAAATTTTTATTTGATTATGTGGATTAAATGAATTTAATTGATTAATTATGTGAGTAGGATATTTGAAGGTCGTTCTATGACCTTGAATGTTTGGATGTGGTTAGTATTCTGGCTATGTGCTAGGATTAATTGTTTTGAACTATCAAGATGAAAATAAATGTTTTCTGAGAATTTTTCCGTAAAAACACTATTCATCTGATTTCGTTCGGATCTTAGGTTTGAAATTCAGAGAAACACGTAATGATAGAATATGAAGATATAATGGAATATCCAATAATATTTCAGTTATGGCAAACGAAGTTTTCGCCTGCCGACTTAAACTTAAAGGGTTAGTAAAAGTGATTTCTGAAAGGGAAATGTAATGTGTATAACCATTTCGGTCATTATACATATGATGTACGAGTATAGTATGAATAATGGTACGACGTATAATACGAATATCGTATGGAAACTAAACAAAGAGAATACGTAAGTTATACGCGTAGAATACGAGAAGTTCTAATTGGATTATGAGTTAAGGACTTTGGATAATCTAATTGTACATGGATTAATAGCAAGCCCAATGAAGTATGGAATCAAGACCAAGTTAAGGCCCAATATTAAATAAGACAAGCCCAATCCAAGAAATCGAACAGCGGATCGAACCGGCGGGTCACGGGATTGGTAAAACCCATGGGGAAACCAATGGGAAGAAGACCCATGGTGGTGTGGGCCGGCCACTTGGCCACCAAGTAAAGTGATTACTTGGTGGCTAAATTGTTGAGGAGGTGGAAATAGTAAAGGGGTGGCTCATGGACCATTTTACCCTCCATTTGGTTGCCTACAAATAGAAAGCTTGTGTTGGATATTTTTGTGTTTTGTAAACTTTTTCCCAAACATATTGAGAGAGAGAAAGAGCTAGAAACACATAATCAAGCTACTTCCAAGCAAAACATAAAAAGTTACCAAGAACGCGAAGAACGACAAAAGTAATATTTTCGTAAACATTAGTCTTCATCTTTTAAGATTTCTTTCTCGTAGAGATTCGTGAATTAGTGGAGCATGTTTAGTGAGGAGGAATAAGAATGACTATTAATAATGAAAACATTGACAAGTCATGATCGAATAGAAATCGTAAGTGTATACGTAAGTTAAAACCGTAGAAAGTGATGAACGTTAACTTAGTTGTGAATGGACGATTTGAAAACCATCATAGGTAGGGTATGTGCATATTATTTGGTTAGGGTGTAGATGATGAATCAATGAAGTGTTCCATTTTATTTGTCTTATAGAACACGAGTAACGAAGTTATGGCGAAATTTGCAAAAATAGACGTTAAACGTCCAAATCGTAGAAATCTCGGATTAAGAGTCAAAAGTTGTCGTGTGACTTGGAAACTTCAGTTTTCAATGTCAACACGTGAGATAGGGTATTCAAGATTCGTGCACTCGAGAATCGTCGAATTTCGACTTATAACGAAGAAAACTTGTATTGAATGCTCAAAAACGATAAACGAACGCTCAAAATGAACCAAAAGGTGAATTCTAAGTTAACGGATTTGAAAATGTAAAATTCTTACATGAACACCTAGAGTATGTATATTGTAAGTTATGGGCTTTTGAATGAGCCAATTCGGATGAAAAACGAATAAGTTATGAAGCCAGGAATTTCGTTTGAAAAACCAACTATCAAGACTAACTCATGCACAGGGGTGGCGTCGCAACGCCAAACCCAGCATAAAGGGCAGCGCTGGACCCGAGCTCTGTCCCTGTTAATTGGCGCCGCAGCACCGAAGCTATACTAGAGTCTGGTGCCGCAGCGCCGGCAGTGTGGAATAGTTGACCAAGTTAGGTTTTTGATTCCAATTGAATATAAACCAAAGGTAAGACATGAATGTACTTAATATATATGATAGGGCTGACTTTAAATAACTTATAAAGTGATAACGTTAGAAGATTAGGTATAGTTTAATAAGAATTAAACGAAGAACGCAAAAGTGTAAACTGTGAATGGTGTTCAACGTTGGTATCTCACCAATGATGATCGAATGCCGGGTAATAACGTAAGAACGTTAACAAGCCGTAGTGAAGTATAGTAAGTTGAATTCACTTTATTAATGAAATAAATTCAAGTAAGACATAAAAGATATAGAAGTTGGTTAAAACAATAAATTTAGTTTGTTTAGTAGCTAATTACAGTGTGCTATGTGAATATATCATGTAGATCCTGTAAAGACTGAGAACTGATGAATATTATATTCGAAGACGCTTGAAGGGAAGTTTTCTTAACGCTTGTCTAACCTCCGTGTTAGTCAAGTTTTTTGTGATTCATGTTGTGAAATGCATGAAGTGTTTTACGAAAGGGTCGATGCCAGTTTTAACTCGGCTAGACTATTCTTAAGAGTTAGATTGATTTGTTTACAAGTCTTTTGACCAGTTCAGAATTCCTAAGTTATTATTTATACTATGGAATCATTGTTATGAAATGAGAAGTACTAGTCAAATATTTCATAGTGCTTCATAGCAATTTATTTAGTTCTGGAAGATAATCATATAATTTTAGATGTGATATTCATATGATCCTTTGTTAGACTTGTTGAGCTAGTAATGGTCACTTCTTGCTTGAATTATATGATTGCAGCTAAAGCCGAACGAACTGAGAGTTCTAAGAGAGATAAAGGCAAGGCTAAGATGGATAGTTAATTATCCTGTAATAGACTAGTGTATTTGTATGTAAGATACTTATGAAGAAAAAGAATTTATTCGGTTTATAAACCTGGGAAAGGATTTGGTATTATTATAATATGAAGATAGTAAATACAATCATTTACCTATTGTTTCAATGAAATGACTGTATACATTGTAGTATCGTGTAGCACCATCTGTCAGGGTTGGAAGATACCCGGATTTGGGGGCGTCACAGTTTGGTATCAAAGCATTAGGTTATAAAACTTAAGGGGGGAAAGAACCTTAGGCTAATAACCTCGTTAGGAAAGGAAAAGTCCGAAGGAAGTAAACTTAAGCTCAATGAGTCAATAAGGTATTGAGTAAACTCAGTACCAAAAGATTTAAAAGATGGAAAGTAACCCTAAATGAATTAAATGTGATTTGTGCTTATATTGTTGTGTATAATGTACTAATCAACTTGTTATGTGTTATTGTAGATGTCGATCAATAGATTGATGTATAGGGATATACACGTGGTGAGCGAGGAGTCCGTGAATAAAGTAGAACCAGTACCTATGCCTGTAGCGGAAATACCATTAGTGATTCTAGAAGAACCAGAGCCCGAGGAGTATTTTTCCGAGGAGACTATGGGATTAACAACATATCTTAATATGATGATAGATGTGGAGGATGATATGTAGGTAACATCGGTTAATACGGTGATGCCTGCATTAGAGTCAACCCCTACAGATACGATGAGGGTAATATACCTCTCGGTGCTTGACCGTAACGTGCAACTGCACAATATGGTGCAGAACCAGAAGGAGGAGATCAGTGATCTCTATGGGGCCAAGGAGTCTGCAGAATCAGACTATGAGATAGAGCATGATGAGAAGGTGCTCATGACAAATAAGGCCATGGATTATAAGAATGAGGTCGTAGAACTTCGTAAGAAACTGGTTGAGAAAGACCAGAAGATAGCACAAATGTCATATATAAATGACAGTGCACACGAGGATTTCAAGCTGAAAATAGCTTGTTATTCTATTGAGTTGGGACAGACTCGACATACTATAAGTCAAGATATTGTGTCAATTCTAGTAAACGAGAAGCATGAGAATGTTGTTAGGCAGTATTAGGAGTAGAATGGTAAATACTTTTGTGTAGTGACGTAAAACCCTTTTTTGTATAATTAAAGGGTAGTCTTTTTGTAAATCCCAATTTTTGGTAGTAGTCAATCGCGGGATATAAATGTATTAGCTTTTGGCTATGAAAAGCAAATTGTAAATAGTCTTGAACTATGAAGAAGCATATTAATATAATGAAGTTTTTATTAAATGTGCTTTGTTGTGTATGAGTTATTGTTCAGTTGTTCAGCGAATAATAACTAAGTAAGCAAATAATTAATAACGGAACTTTATTTATTTAATCAGAAATGTCGCCAAGAAGAAGACAACATAATCAAGAGGTGGAATCGCAAAATGATAACCCGGGGGGTCTGAATAAGCCTATGCAAGAGTTCATTAATTTATTAACGAATGCATTTAACCAAGCTGGGGGTAGAGCACTCGCAGGACCTAGGGTAGCCAGAACGACTACCTTTAAGGAATTTAAAAGTGTAGGTCCGCCTGAGTTGAAAGGATTGACGAACCTAATGGAGGCCAAGACATGGGTTAAGGAAATAGAAAAGGATTTTGTTATTACAAACATAGCTGAGGTGTAAAAGACTTCTTTTGCGACTTACATGATGAAGGGGGAAGCCAACTACTGGTGGGAGGCTCACCAGGGTGGGGCTAGAACTGACGATGTTACATTGGAATAGTTCAAGAAGGTATTCTTCGAGAACTACTTCCCTACTAGCATGCAATGGAGGATGGAGATTAAGTTCTTAGAACTTAAGCAGGGGGACATGAGGGTTCCCCAATATGCGGTAAAATTCAATGAATTGGCAAGGTTTACTCCACACCAAGTGGACACGGAAGAGAAGAAGGCTCGTAGATTTGAGCAGGGCCTGAAACCCTAGCGTTAACCCAATACCGAAAGGAACAAAAGAATAAAAGTAAGGGAGAGGGAGGAACTAAGGCAGAGGTTGCCAGTAGTAGTGGCAGTATGCCTAAAAGAAAGAATTTTAACCATGGAAATACTGGGGTGAGACAAGGGGATCCTAAATGTAGGATGGATGCATGAAAGACATGCGGAAAGACTCATTTGGGAGTCTATCTGAAAGGGAAAATGTGTTGTTATAATTGTGGGCAGGAGGGTCATGTATCACCCAACTGTCCTAATCCTAAGAAAAACTATGGCTACTTTGTTTGTGGGTCGATGGACCACATGGAAAGAAATTGCCCGAAGAGGGGGTTAGAGAGTAGTAAGGGTTCTGGTAGTGGTAAGTTAGCCATTACTGGATGAACACCATCATTGGGTATACCCTCAGCCAGAACATTTAATATGACTGTCCAAGATGCGGTTGCATCAGCAGATGTAGTAGCATGTATCATTCCAGTCAAATAAATAAATGTTTATATGTTATTTGACTCGGGTGCTACTTGGTCTTTTATAGCATGTGGATTTGCTAAGCAACTGGGATTAAACCTTGAAAAGCTAGAAATACCTTTAGACGTTAAGGTAGCAAATGAAGAGATAATTCCCATTAAACACATTCATAAGAATTATTTCGTAGATATTAGAGGTAACAGATTATCGGTAGATCTTTTATCGATAAGTTTGAGAGAATTCGATGTAATTCTCGGTATGGATTGGTTATTAACCATAGAGCAATAATAGATTGTCATAAAAAGAGTGTAAACCTAAGGCTTTCTTAGAAACCCGAGGTGGTGGTTTATGGTAATAAATCACCGGGACGATCGTGTTGTCTAACCATGACCCAAGCTAGGAAGATGATGAAGAAGGGGTGTAAGGGTTACCTGTGCCATGTTGTGGATACCCAAAGACTGGGAGCATCATTGGAACAAATAGCGGTAGTTTAAGAGTTTGCAGATGTATTTTCGGAGGAGTTACCCGGTATTCTGCCAGATAGGGATGTAGAATTCGTGATTGATTTGCTGCCGGGTACGACACCAGTTTCAAAGGCCCCATATAGGATGGCGCCAGTAGAGATGAAGGAGTTAATGGTTCAATTACAGGAACTATTAGATAGAAAGTACATTCAACCGAGTGTGTCTCCGTGGGGAGCAACGGTATTGTTTGTAAAAAAGAAGGATGGGTCGTTACGACTTTGTATCGACTATTGAGAGTTGAACAAGTTAACGATTAAGAATAAATACCCGTTGCCCAGGATCGATGATCTATTTGATCAGTTGAAAGGGGCAAAGTATTTTTCTAAGATAGATTTGCGTACGGGGTATCATCAACTGAAAATAAGGAAGGAAGATGTACCTAAGACGGCGTTCAGAACTCGTTATGGGCATTATGAGTTTTTGGTGATGTCGTTTGGGTTGACGAATGCGCCAGCCGCATTCATGGATATGATGAACAGGGTGTTCAAACAGTATTTGGACAAGTTCGTTGTAGTGTTCATTGATGATATTCTAGTCTATTCTAAGACGCCAGAAGATCATGCTGAACATTTAAGAATAGTGTTGGAAACACTACGGAGGGAGAAGTTGTATGCAAAATTCACCAAGTGTGAATTTTGGCTTGAACGAGTGCAGTTTCTAGGACATGTTAAAGATAAAGATGGCATATCCGTAGATCCAGCGAAGGTGGAAGCAGTGAATGAATGGGAGCAACCAAAAATGCCAACCGAGGTTCAGAGTTTTCTGGGGTTAGCGGGATACTATAGAAGGTTCATTCAGGACTTTTCTAAATTAGCTACTCCGTTGACGAATTTGACACGAAAGTCGGTGAAGTATGTGTGGACGAAAAAGTGTGAGAATAGTTTTCAAGAACTATAAAGGAGGTTAAGTGAGGCACATGTATTATCCCTACCAGATGATACGGGGAATTTTGTAGTTTATAGCATGCTTCACATAGAGGACTTGGTTGTAGTGCTCATGCAGCATGACAAGGTCATTGCGTATGCGTCACGCCGATTAAAGGGTTATAAGAAGCTCTATCCTACTCATGACCTAGAATTGGCAGCAGTAGTTTTTGCCTTAAAATATGGAGACATTATTTATACGGGGAAAAGTGTGAAATATACACGAACCATAAAAGTCTGAAATATTTCTTCACACAGAAGGAGTTGAATATGAGGCAGAGGAGGTGGTTAGAATTGATAAAAGAATACGACTGTGATATCTTATATCATCCGGGGAAAGTAAATGTAGTAGCCGACGCGTTAAGTAGGAAGGGTAGAGAAAAGCTGTCAATGTTAACGACTCATAATGAGTTAATAACAGAGATGGCGAGGATGGAGACAGAAGTCAAGTTGCCAAGTGAAACGGTGGAGATGTTATTTTTAATAGAGACTCAACCAATGATAGTGGAACGAGTTAAGGAAGTACAGATAGGTACTGAGGAATGCGAACGAATGAAAAAGATAATGAAGGTGGCGGGAAGACTATGTATAACCTTGATAAAGAAGGTTTACTTCGTTTTGAAGGAAGAATTTGGGTTCCAAATAATTCTGATTTAAAAGAAGAGATTATGTGTGAGGCTCATAGTTCGAGGTACTCGATACATTCTGGTAGTACTAAGATGTATCAAGACCTTCGGTAGAACTTTTGGTGGCCGGACATGAAGATGGAAATCGCAGAATATGTTAGTAGGTGCTTAACTTGTCAGAAAGTTAAGGCTGAACACCAACAACCGAGTAGGTTATTACATCCACTAGAGATTCCGGAGTGGAAGTGGAAGCATATCACCATGGACTTTGTAATAGGACTTCCAACAACGAGAAAAGGATACGATGCTATTTGGGTAATAGTGGATCAGTTGATGAAATTGGCTCACTTTCTTCCAATAGGAGTTAGGTATAACCTAGAGCAACTAGATAAACTTTATGTTAAGGAAATTATTGCTAGACGCGGAGTACCTGTTTCAATTGTGTCCGATCGTGATCCACGATTTATGTCGAACTTTTGGAGGAGTTTGCAAGAGCAAATGGGAACGCATATGAGATTGAGTACGGCGTATCATCCACAAACGGATGGACAAAGTGAACAGGACAATTCAAATGCTAGAAGATATGTTAATATCTTACGTGATGTATTTCAAAGGGAGTTGGGACGAACATCTACCTTTGGTAGAATTCACTTAGAACAATATTTTTCACTCTAGTATAGGCATGCCGCCTTACAAAGCGTTGTATGGGAGGAAGTGCAGAACACCACTTTGCTGGGATGAAGTAGGTGAACGTCGAATGTTGGGGCCTGAGATGGTACAACAAATGGCAGACATGGTTAAGCTGATAAGAACTCGATTGGTAGAGGCTCAAGATAGACAAAGAAAGTATGCAGATCCTCATCGAGAGAAGAGGGGATTTGAAGTAGGATCGTATGTCTTTCTAAAAGTGTCACCTCGAAAAGGGAAGATACGTTTTAGGAAGAAAGGAAAGTTAAGTCCAAGGTTTGTAGGACCATTTTAAATTTTAAGAAGGGTAGGAGAGGTAGCTTATGAAGTAGCTTTACCTCCAGAGATGGAAAGAATACACAATGTGTTTCACGTGTCAGTGTTGCGTCCTTATAAATTGGACTACAAGCACATAATAGAATATGAATCAATTCATGTAGAAAAAGACTTAACGTATGAAGAACTTTCGATTCAGATTATTGATAGGAAGGAACAATTCTTGAGAAATAAAATAATACCTTCAGTAAAGGTAATTTGGAGTAACCACGATGCTGAAGAAACAACGTGGGAGCTCGAAAGTAAAATGAAGGAAAAGTTTCCTCATTTGTTTATATAATTATAGCGAGATTCTGGGGACAGAATCCTTATAAGGAGGGAAGAATGTAATGCTCGAGAATTTTGGATTTTGAATGAATTAAATTTTTATTTGATTATGTGGATTAAATGAATTTAATTGATTAATTATGTGAGTAAGATATTTGAAGGTAATGCTATGACCTAGAATGTGTGGATGTGGTTATTATTCTGGCTATGTGCTAGGATTAATTGTTTTGAACTATCAAGACGAAAATAAATGTTTTTCGAGAAATTTTCCGTAAAAATATTATTCATCCGATTTCGTTCGGAGCTTAGGTTTCAAATTTTGAGAAACACGTAATGATAGAATATGAAGATATAATGGAATATCCAATAATATTTCAGTTATGGCAAACAAAGTTTTCGCCTGCGGACTTAAACCCTAAGGGTTAGTAAAAGTGATTTCCGGAAGAGAAATGTAATGTGTATAACCATTTCGGTATTATATGTATGATGTACGAGTATAGTATGAATAATGGTACGACGTATAATACGAATATTGTATGGATACTAAACGAAGAGAATACGTGAGTTATACGCGTAGAATACAAGAAGTTCTAATTGGATTATGAGTTAAGGACTTTGGATAATCCAATTGTACATGGATTAATAGCAAGCCCAATGAAGTATGGAATCAAGCCCAAGTTAAGGCCCAATATTAAATAAGACAAGCCCAATCCAAGAAATCGAACCGCGGATCGAATTGGCGGGTCACGGGATTGGTAAAACCCATGGGGCAACCAATGGGAAAACCCATGGAGGTGTGGGCCGGCCACTTGGCCACCAAGTAAAGTGATTACTTGGTGGCTAAGTTGTTGAGGAGGTGGGAATAGTAAGGAGGTGGCTCATGGACCATTTTACCCTCCATTTGGTTGCCTATAAATAGAAAGCTTGTGTTGGACATTTTGTGTTTTGTAAACTTTGTCCCATACATATTGAGAGAGAGAAAGAGCTAGAAACAAATAATCAAGCTACTTCCAAACAAAACATAAAAAGGTACCAAGAACGCGAAGAACGACAAAGGTAATATTTTCGTAAACATTAGTCTTCATGTTTTTCGATTTCTTTCTCGTAGAGAATCATGAATTGGTGGAGCATGTTTAGTGAGGAGGAATAAGGATGACTATTAATAATGAAAATATTGATAAGTCATGATCGAATAGAAATCGTAAGTGTATACGTAAGTTTAAATCGTATAAAGTGATGAACGTTAACTTAGTTGTGAATGGACGATTTAAAAACCATCATAGCTAGGGTGTGTGCATATTGTTTGGCTAGGGTGTATATAATGAATCAATGGAGTGTTCCATTTGATTTGGCTTATAGAACACGAGTAATGACGTTATGGCGAATTTTGCGAAAATAAACGTTAAACGTCAAAATCGTAGAAATCTCGGATTAAGAGTCAAAAGTTGTCGTGTGACTTGGAAACTTCAGTTTTCAATGTCAACACGTGAGATAGGGTATTCAAGATTTGTGGACTCGAGAAACGTTGAATTCCAACTTATAACGAAGCAAACGAGTATTGAACGCTCGAAAACGATAAACGAACGCTCAAAATGAACCAAAAGGTGAATTCTGAGTTAACGAATTCGAAAATATAAATTTCTTACATGAACGCCTAGGGTATGTATATTGTAAGTTGTGGGCTTTTGAATGAGCCAATTCGGATGTAAAACAAATAAGTTATGAAGTCGAGAATTTCATTGGAAAAACCAACTGTCAAGACTAATTGATGCACGTGTTACTAGAAAATCAGCCTTTAGCGACGGTCGCCGACCGTCGCTATAGGCCAAAAGACCGTCGCTAAAAATTTTAGCGACCGTCGCCGACCGTCGTCATAGAACCCGTCGGTAAAGCCTATAGCGACGGTTCTTTGGCCTATAGCGACGGTCACCGACCCTAGCTATAGGTCATGGCAAAATCGTGTATTTGCTCTTTACTAACGGTCGCTGAGAGTTATTGCTACGGTCATGACCGTAGCTATAGATGTCTATAGTGACGCTCGACGACCGTCGCTATAGGATTGTATTTTATAAAACATTATAGCTACGGTCGATGACCGTCGTTATAGACCTTTTAAATTTAAAAAAAATAATTGTGTACATTTATCCAACAAACACAAATACAATATAAAATAAAACATAAAAAAATATTGTATACATGATTTAAAATCATTCACATTACAACATTACAATATAATAGATATTATAAGCAATTCTTTGATTACAACATTACAACATAATAGATATCATTCACATTACATTACAATATTGTATATTGTGAAATTTCTAACTCCAATTGCTCAAACAAGACCCAACTGAACCAGACCTTCCATGGCTTCCCACATTGTTTTCAATCGGTTCAAAAACTGCCTACACTCACTCCCAACTGATAATGCAGTTTTTACTGCTTCAACACATTGTTCAGTGGATACACAGAGATGGTGGCTCGTCTAGATCTGGCTTTCTAGAGACGCCCAATACCCCAAACCCTGACAACACCATCTGTGTATCCACTGAACAATGTGTTTCCATCAGCACTCCAACTCAAGCTTGTGCAGTATATGACCTGTACATTACAAGGTTACAATATATAAGAATATGTTCACAAGGATGGAAAGTTAAAAAACACACTATATGACTCGACTTGTATAGGATGTCAATGTGATAAGATATACACAGGTCATAGATGAACAGAAATGAAGAGTGCCCTACTCTAAAACTACAACCGACATGTGAATATCAAGATTGGTAGCATATTATCACTGTTAAAAAGATAATACAATTTCAATAATATAACCCCTCCCTACCATAAACTATAATAATGGAGAGCATGGTTATTCTTTTATTCTACTCTATTTTTAATTTTCATATTGTTAACACATACTGTCGGTATTTGATAGTCAGTTACCTACGGTCGGTATAGTCAGTTATGCACTTTTATATAATACATATCCGCCAGTATTGATATCTATTAAAAAAAAAGGGGTAGGAAATTTATGCATACACACAAAAAGAGAAGAGGCAATTTGATACACCTATAAAAACATATAGCACCATATTCCTACAATACATAGGATTACAAAACAAGAAATGGCACATGATTTTGCTCATATGCAAAAAATTACATGCCATTTAAACTTACAAGTATTTCTCACCACATCAATTCACTTATTTATACACGCCATTTAACCTTAGAAAGTGATATTAAACCTCGAAAACCATTACATAACTCAAACCCAAGCTATTTCTAAATAAATACATCATCTGAAAAACCGAAAACCTTATAAAACAATGCATTATCAAAACTAATAATGATCAACTACATTATACAATTGAGAGTAATTTTAATCCAAATAACATGTATCAATATTTAATTAAACCATACAGTGATTACAAATAACAGCACAATAAAAACATATACTAATAACAGGCAATCCTTTAATGAATACCCAATACCAGCATCGTTAATGGTTTAGTTTTACCAACAAAAAAACAGATGAAAGACATAGGCAAGTAGCAAATAACTAGAATAAAATTTGATAGATTATTTCACATCTCCACAAATGAAGGCAATTTATTTCTTTTCCAGAAACCTATATCAAACTTCTGAGTCATATATGTGATTACATAAATCAGAAAACAAAAGTATTTGCTGGAGGTGTACATTCTAAAACTGTTAATAGTAAATACCCATATATAATGCTAAACCACAAAAATAAACATCAGTAGTCAGGAAAAATATATCTCGCACACAAACACATACACACACAAGTACAAAAATAACAGTAAACCTTACTATATGAAAATATATATTTAGATACAAAGACATAAATTTGACCATATAAATGTTAATTCAAACCTACATCAATTAGTAGCAAATAGACAAGACATAAATAGAAAAATAACATAATTAAAACCCAAATAAAATGATAGTCATATATGTGATTCTCATTTATTATTAAATGACAAAAATATTATAATGCTTCACCCTACTAACTATAAAGTATACATACCTGCTGTTTGATTTCTTTGTAACCGCATTAATGTGGTTGCCCTTAGAAATAGGAGCCTCTGAAACCATCCTCAGCTATACCAATCCACCAGTTTTTTGCCCGTTGTATCAGCAAGATATCAACCTGAAGAAAAAGAAACGATGTAACCCAACAAACACAAAGGCATGTACCAAAAAAGCATAAGAATGGATGCAAACGATAATTATATATACAACAAACACAATTGGTGTCAACGAGTCACCCACTCATTAAAATAAACAACAGCTCCCATAAGGGGAGGACCACAAGCATTAACTATGAACAATATACAAGAATCAAATAGTCAAAGAGTCAAACACCCACCCCCCAAAAGGGAGGAAACAATGATAACATCGCCTGCCAAACCTATATACAAACCTCCAGATGTTCTTTTGGTTGCTGCACTTTAGATGTTTCAGATTATTGTATAAACAACATTATGAGGTATTTATTTGAATTCTAATGGATCAAAATGTGGCTACTATGTTGTTAGGGATCTAGAACTATGCAAGGAAAATTACAAAAGTACCAGATTATACGATATTTTAAAAGTAAACCAATTAAAATACCATACAAATTCTTCTGATAGTTTTAAAGTGAAGAAAGAAATTATATTCTGCGCATGTCTTTACTTAGTACCATAAGAGTAATATCATATTACTCCTATAGCTGAATCCCACCATCTAAGTTTTTACTTTTTAGAAGAACGGTAAATATCATAGTACTCTTGTTGCTGAATCCCACCAGATATCTAGGTATGATTGACCATCATTGCTTATCCCATTTTTTTCAAGCAGTTATGCGATCAGAAGACACCTCGCCAGGGAAGAAGTCAAGACTTATCCCATTTTTTTCAAGCATTATACAGCCTGCCATCTCATTAGCAGATAAAGAACCTTTCTTCCTATGAAGACGTCTCAACATTAGTAAGAAAAAAATCAAGCATTTCTAGACCTGAGTAACTTCCATGCAAGCTCCATTTATTTAATTATTCTTTTAATTAAAAGAAAATGTACAATCAGTAGAGAAACTTACAACTTGTACATCTTGCTCACCATCATATCATGGATGTTTTTTATAAACTGTGAAGACACAAGAAACGAAATATGACTCCTAATAAGAATTCAATTGTTCATATATGGAAAGTGAGGTGATGACAAGAAGACAACAGACAATTACAAATTGGGAGAAAATGTATTTTGCTCTGCCATGAAAATGTAGCAATATGACATAATAATAATCATACCTCCAAAGCCATTAGGGTATCTTCAGTTGCACGCTGCTTGAAAGTCCACATTACAAGGAAAACCATCCATCTAATTCACGAGGTAAACATAATGGTAGAAGAAAAAAATATGAAAGTTATTAAATTACCTTGTCCATATATCATTTTACAAGCATTTGAATATCCGATTTTGGCTTAAGACCTCCAAACAGGGATCCCATAAGAGTTTTCCCGTGGTGGAGAACCTCAAAAGACGAGAAGCTCAACTGTGTCCCTGGCTTATCCACTCCCACCACAATTGTCTTCCCCCATCCCTGAAAATAATACATTTAAGAATCTCCTTTTATTTACCACGCTATCAAATAAAATATTTTAATTAAAATTATAATATCCTACTTACAGCTTGTTCAATGTAATGTAAATTTGTGAATTCAATGTAAATCCCACACACTTGATTTATTTAGAAAGTTTTAAACCAAAGTTATGATTAAATCTTCAAATTATAACTTCCCTTATGACCAACTGCTGTTCTCTGCTGCTGTGACACGCTGCTGCCACTGGGCAGCATCTATTCCCCTCATTCTTGACCCTTTTGTGCTAAGTGTTAGGTATTACATGAGTCATATGTATTCATGTTGCAGAGAAGTACTACACAAACATATTTAGTAGTTTAATGTTTGTCAAACTAGAGCTCAAAGAGAGCCTCAACTGATGCACGTGACTGCTGCTACCATGGGTAGCAGCTAAACCACTAACTTCATACCATCTTTGGCTTGAATTTGAGTTCTCATTACCACTTTATACTTTAAACTCTTTATTTAGCAGTATATGTAAGATGTTCAGTCATCCCAATCCTAGGTTTTGCCAAATAACTGACTTTCATCTAAAACAGTCCATTTAATCAATTACAGGATAATCATGTCATACTAATCAAAATTTCGTAAATATCTAACTACACCTCAAATTCAAAGCTATTCATTTTCAAATCATTATCAATCCCTGGACTATCATTTTTTAAATAAATATAGATATTAATTCACAACTAGAACTAAAAACTAGAACTAAATAAAGCAAATAAAACAATTGTTGCTTTGAACTAGAACTAAAAACTAGAACTAAATATAAAAAAAACATGTCTGCCCACACCAAAAACTTAAATTACTCAATTTGAAACCAATATCAGAAACCATCTGTTGCTTTGAAGTATTTTCTAAAACAAATCCATATGAAAAAGTGATTTTTTTTTCTTTTCCAAACAACAATAAAATCAAACTAGGGATTGGGGAACAGATGATATGCAAATAACATTGAACATAGCAATTAACCCAAACAATAAATCGATATATTTGGCTTCCATGCACAGTCAATACAGTCACGTAGTGAGCCAGAAAAATAGGGAAAATAGGGAATCACCTACAGTCGTACGAGTCACTAACGGAGGGCTCGAGAAGGCGACCAGATCGTGTGAGAAGGCGACCACCGACCAGAGGATCGATCTTGTGAGAACGGGTTAGGAGATGGCTGATTTAACTGAGGAAAGAGATGGTTGATTTAACTGAGAACGGGTGAGGAGCAGAGAAGATGAGGAGGAGAAGATACAACCTTTGTAATCGGAGGAGCAGAGGAGAAGATAGAAAAGAATGACCCTCACTCTCTATACGACTTTATAATTTGGGGCGACGTAATTGGGGGAAATCACTGGGAGGGATTTGTACGCGCCAAACTAAGCCCAAAAATGATCTGTAACGACGGACAGAATATGACCCTTGGAATAAAAGACCTATACCGACGGTTAACGCATGACCGTAGCTAGTCACACTGTAGCGACACTTCCGCCTCTACCGTCGCTATAGGGCGTCGCCTTTTCTTGATTTTCTAGTAGTGACAGGGGTAGCGCCGCAGCGCCAAACCCAGCATAAAGGGCAGCACCGGACCCGAGCTCTTTCCCTATTGATTGGCACTGCAGTGCCGAAGTTATACTAGAGTTTGGTGTCGCAGCGCCGGCAGTGTGGAATAGTTGACCAAGTTAGGCTTTTAATTCCAATTGAATATAAACTAAAGGTAAGACATGAATGTACTTAATATATATGATAGGGCTGACTTTAAATAACTTATAACGTGATAACGTTAGAAGATTAGGTGTGGTTTAATAAGAATTAAACGAAGAACGCAAAAGTGTAAACCGTGAATGGTGTTCAACGTTGGTATCTCACCAATGATGATTGAATGTCGGGTAATAACATAATAACGTTAACAAGCCATAATGAAGTATAGTAAGTTGAATTTACTTTATTAATGAAATAAATTCAAGTAAGACATAGAAGAGAAAGAAGTTGGTTAAAACAATAAATTTAGTTTGTTTGGTAGCTAATTACAGTGTGCTATGTGAATATATCGTGTAGAACCTGTAAAGACTGAGAACTGTTGAATATTATATTCGAATGCGCTTGAAGGCAAGTTTTCTTAACGCTTGTCTAACCTCTATGTTAGTCAAGTTTTCTATGATTTATGTTGTGAAATGCATGAAGTGTTTTACGAAAGGGTCGATGCCAGTTTTAACTCGGCTAGACTATTCTTAAGAGTTAGATTTATTTGTTTACAAGTCTTTCGATATAGAACTGTTAACGCTATCCTATGTCAAGTATTTTGGTACGGATGTAAAGGTAAGTTTGTCTAAAAACAAACAAAAATATTTTCATCGATTATTCGATGGTCACGCGAGGTTGCCAAAACTTAAACGTAAATGCGTTTAACGGATGAGTGTTGATCAACATAGAGTACTATACGTTGATCACCTAGAAGTGCTCGTAAGTAATGCTGGATGTACGGCCTTAGTACTGGATGTCCTTTTCAAGTATGAAAACAGAAAGAATATGTTCATGGTCTTTTGACCAGTTCAGAATTCTTAAGTTATTATTTATACTTTGGAATCATAGTTATGAAATGAGAAGTACTAGTCAAATGTTTCATAGTGCTTCATAGCTATTTGTTCAATTATGGAAGATAATCATATAATTCTCGATGTGATATTCATATGATCCTTTGTTAGACTTGATGAGCTAGTAATGCACACTTCTTGCTTAAATTATATGATTGCAGCTAAAGCCGACTAACTGAGAGTTCTAAGAGAGATAAAGACAAGACTAAGATGGATAATTAATTATCCTGCTGACTAGTGTATTTGTATATAAGATACTTACGAAGAACAAAGAATGTATTCGGTTTATGAACCTGGGAAAGGATTTGGTATTATTATAATACAAAGATAGTAAATATAATCATTTTGTTGTTGTTTCAATGAAATGACTGTATACATTGGAGTATCGTGTAGCACCATCTGTCGGGTTGGAAGATACCCGAATTTGGGGGCGTCACATTGGCTACTCAAAATGGGTGATGTACACCTATTTTGTGGGCATAATAGATGTGGGGTTGTTGGTCGAAAAATCGATCACTAAACATGCGCAACTATACGCGGTCTAACAAGTAATACAGTGATAAGGGAAGTGTCATACCCATGAGGAACTATCACTAGTATTTACTAAATACCGACTTAGTATCGCTTAAGTCTTATTCGAACAACAGAATAATAGAAGTGTGATAAATCTAGTTAGATCTAATTTTTAAAGCAAGTAAATGGATAGTGAATGGTATCAAAGGTGCTACAAGCTAAGGTCATAACTTCACCTCAAACTTGCATTTTGTCAAACACCTGGTGTGCTATGCTTCATCAAACTTCCTACCCTTCTCTCTTTGGCCTTAGTGGTCACGACAGTTTGTCGACCGAGAACACACAAGTGCTCATGCACCTCTTTCGAGGTATATACAAACATATCCTCTCTAGATCCACTCGATAGGGAATAGAACAGAAAAGAACATCCAAGCTAGGTGATAATCCTACATATGTCTATGTGAATTAACCATAACAAGGATTTAGGCATAAGTTCTCAATTAGGTCACACATGGTGCACATATATATGTGTATTCTATACACAACTTATGCAGTCAGAACAAGTCGACAACTCATAATCACATACCAATATATTAAGGTGTAAATCTACAATCCCTCTTTTAACATCATATAGATTACAAAAACACTACTACAAAACAGTAAATAGATAACGTGTAAAAAACGTTGTAGAAGGTCTTACAGAAACGTCGTATTTAAGGGTGTTGTCTATTTGACACCATTATACAACGTTTTTAAAACGTTGTAGTTTGTCACATTACACAACGTTTTTTTTTCTTAAAAAGCGTTGTATATTTGTTTTCCATAAATTCTTGGATGCTTGAAAACGTTGTAGATGATATGATTCCACAACGTTTTTTGGCATAAAATGTTGTGGTTTGATACATCAGACAACGTTTAAACACATTTATACAACGTTTAGAAGGTGTCATCTATTTAAAGCCAAAGTATATCAAACATTCAAAATATACCAATTACAAATAATATTACTATCCATCACTACAAAAAAATAGGGCTTTAGCAACAACCAATTTTCATTGCTAAAGTTGCCAAATTTCGTTGCAAAAGATGTTTAGCAACGACTTTACTGTCGTTGCGCAATGAGCGTTGTTAATTGTTCTGCAACGAACATTTTTTTTTTGTTGACAAAAGTATTACAAAATGTATTGTTGCAGAATAATTAAATTTTCGTTGCTAAAAACTCAATTTCGTTGCAAAAGTCTGCTAATTAGCAACGAAATGAACTCTTTTTTTGCAACGACCATGCATTTTCGTTGCAATTGACACCATTTTGCAACGACATTTTTCGTTGCAGTAAATTATAAAAATTGTTTCCTAAGCTTGCTTTCGTTGCGGAATGTAAACTTTTTAGCAACGATTTTCGTTGCTGATTATATTATTTGACAACGACATTATGCTGAATCAGCAACGAACATGTTTGTTGCTAGTTATTTTTCAATAGCAACGAAAGTCGTCGATTAGCAACGACATTATATGTTACTGTTTCTTTATATGTGCAACGAAAGTTGATATGATTTGCAACGATAAAAAATGTTGCCTTTTATGTTAGTATTAACAACAATATCCTCTCCGTTATTAGGTTAATTTTGCTTTGCCAAATATTATATTTTTAATGCCATTAACAACGAAAATTTGTTACTAAATGTATGAAAAATTATTGCTATATTAAAACTTGTTCAATGCTTTGGTAACGAATTATATTGTTGCCAAATCAAAATTTGACATTCTTTTTGTGTACCTGACTGGCTCAATGTCCCCATAGCAAATAATGGCAAAAATACAAAAAACTGAAATATTATTAACTTAATAAAATCATCCACTACATAATCATTCATTATCTTTACAATTAACCATCTAAAGCTACTACCGTTCTTCAATCAAAGTATATATCTACATATATATAGAGAGTACACTTCATAATTTCGTCCCTTATCTTCCGTAAACGTAGCATGAAAATTTGATACCCAGTATTGTAAGGCAGGTCATAGAAACAGTCTTCCTACACATTTAAAAATAATAGCATGTCAGAAAAATGAATCAAATAGGTCACCAGAGGCAGTTAGTGCCAAAATTAATACACAAAGAGAATAGAGTTACTAAGTGGTACAATGTCAAGGCTTGGCTCCTATTTCTTATTACTTTAGAATACCACCAATTTCTTGTTCAATTTGAGTGACTAAACAATAAATATGGTTGGAACATCAATATATAATCACTCTCCAATGTGGTTATAGCACAAGTTAAAACAAGTACTCCACTTTTCATTGCCAAAAATATTTCCCATCATTGCATTCAATTTAAGAAGGGGATGGGTTGTCTTCAAAAAGCATGCAAAAATTCTTGAAAAATGATATCTTGTGAAAAGCATTTATGAGTTGAAGATTGAGACTACATACCATACAATCGAATCATAACTGTTATTGCGATTATCACCCATCATAAAAACTGAGTTTTCTGGTACACGTTGCACCACAATATAAAAGCATTAGTTTCATAATCAATATTGGTTGGCCAGTAACAGTTCATTCCTATAAAAATCATTTACCTCATGCTTCCACTGGTGCTTGCCCTTTTACAACATACATAGGTTAAGTCCTAGGCCACTTATAATTTAAAAAGTTTTATGTATGCACATTTTCCAAATTTTGAGACAGAATAAGAAAAGAACAAGAAAATAAATGGGGAGTTAGAAGTATAGTGAAACAGCACATACAACTAGTGTCATTTAATATTTAGGTGCTCTGAGAATGAAATCTTCTTCCTTCATGAACCTGAAACGTAACAAATTATACAAAAACCATGACTACCAAGGCATTATAGAGTGGAAAAAACGTACAGATAAGAAAGAACATTGTCACATTATCTGTGCCTGTCAAAAACTAGCATATATTACAATTTATATGGTAGAATAAATATTCACCCCAAGATGTGTTTAGCATCAAGCTCAATATTAACCTCGGTTTGGTTCTTCAGAAATAGAAATCTACATTTTAGAAGTAAAGCAAAACTTACCTCCTCCCATTTGGAATTTTCCATTCGAAGGTGTACTGATAATATGATACAGTCAGGTCTGATGTAGCTTTTAATATCCGTAGGACTGCTTTAACCAGTCCAAAATCTAAAAAAGTTATAAATTTGATAGCATCATACATTCACTAAAGGAGATCATAAAACTTCGGTCAAATAGGTTAGCTTCCCATAAATATTGGCATACCTAACTTCTCAAGACGAGGGAATACACTAGGATCTTTTCCAAAAAGTTTGAAAACAATACGATCAGTACAACTCTGAAATCAGTCAAAAACATATTTAGTTACGACAAATATCCTTTTGAGGCCAAATTCAAATGACAAAGGAATAATTAATCTTCGAATGAGTATATAACAATACTTTTGGCCATCTCATGTAGCACTACACCGACTGACCAAGGTGTTTTTGTACAAAAAGAAAAACAATTATACATAACAAATGAAACTAAACATAACCCGATTCCTATAAAATTCAAGATACGAAACTTAACTTTCATAAACACAAAATAAAAGAAGAATATTGACTAAAAAAATTGATCATACAAAACATTTCAACTTTCTTTTTTTAATTTGATGATTGTGGATGATGAGTGAGTTTTATACACATGAATTGGATACATTCAAGCTTAATTTATTGTTGTTTTCAAGTCTTTTAGGATGTTTTTATGTGTTTGTGTCTATTCATGCATGTTTTATATTGTTTTGTAGGAATTGGGACAAAAGTTACATGGATCGATGTTTGGGGTGGCTAGATTCGCGTTTTCGGCTTGCCATTTACACAGCAGTCACTTCAGAGCCAATTTGACTATAGCTCCGGATATTATTTCGCGAAACTTCAAGAATGAAAGTTGTAGATCTACTTTTCCTCTTTCCAGAACATCTTGAATCATCTAAATCGGAGTTCGGACGAAGAAGTTATGGCCATTTTCCCAAAGGACGTCGGAGCAGAAAATGTTGGAAAAAGGGCCAAGCGCCTAGGCGCTCCATACATGCCTAATTCAAGCGCCTAGGCGCTCAAAGTCAGTAACATCATTCAGCCCAAGCGCCTAGGCGCTCCAGACAGGCCAAAATCAAGCGCCTAGGCGCTAGGAAGCAGAGTTTGAGCGTTTTAGGGCGAATTTTGACACCTTTTTGACTCCAAATTGGATTGGGTTTGTTCCTAAGCTAAAAATTGGACTTGTAACCTATAAATACATGATGTAAGGCATAGAATAAGAAGAGATTACATAGTTTAGCTTGGAGATTACATAGCTTAGCTTAGGGATTACATAGATTAGATTAGATTAAACACTCCTTTAGATTAGAACATAACCCTAGTTCTAATTAGATTTGGAGATTGAAGCAACTTGGAGACCATTGAAGATTCAAAGTAGGAGCAAGGAGGGAGCGTCAAGTCTACTGACAATAGATTATTTCTTCTCATCTTCTTCTATCTTTTATCTTTTAATGATTATTCAATTGTGGATTCTTAGTTTAAATTCAATAATCATGAACTAATTCTTTGTTTGAGATTACAATGGATCTTATTGTGTAGTTTATTTTAATATGCTTCGTTATCAATTATTATGTTCTATTGAGAGGATTGTCTATTGTGATTTGGACTTAATTGTTTAATTGCTTGGCCATCAATTACCGTGATAATCTATATGAACTCGAGAGATGAAGTATAGATTTAGATCTAATTATGATAGCATGTGTTCAGGATTTTGTTAATAGCTTAAACTTGATGAGTGTTAAGGTAGAGATATGCTTGACATCGCATGTAATCGGATAGAGAACTTGTTCTTAAACCTTCTTCAATTGTAATTCACATAGAGATATAGTGGGTTAGTTGGTTAAGGTGTTTAACGGATTTCTATCTTAATTGTGGATTGACGTTAATACGGTATTAGTGCATCGAGAGGTGGTTAATACTACTTTCGTGTTCTTGATTAACAATTTGGGATGGAGAATAATTGATGAGAAGTGTGTTAACCTAAATGAAGCAATAAGTGAAGTTGTGATCTTAAATCTCCATAATTTGATTTTTAATTAGTGGTAATTAGAATTAGTTTAGTTAAATATTTTAATTTATAACATTAAATTCATTTGTTTAAATAAGATTGAGTTGGTTACGGGTTAGTACTTGGTGATTTTTATTAAATAATTCTCTGTGGGAACGATACTCAACTTATCACTTTATTACTTGTTGACCACGTATACTTGCGTGTTGTGCGTAATTAGATTTTACCCAACAGTGGAACCCGCAGCCACTACCCTGTAGGGTGTGGGGAGTCTGTGGACTAGATAAACAATCGGCCACACCCAATAATGCACCGACCAAGCAAATTGGGTAATCCCCTAGTAAACATGTGCAAGTGGTCACAAGGAGATCATTATCTTTACAGAATTGAACCCATGACTATTGCCTTGAAAGGAAATTACTGCTCACACGAGAAAGTAAGAGCATACGCCATAAAATTATGTTTCCTTTATTGTTTTTTTCCATGGAAAACCTTGATCAGTATACCCCAACATCATTTCACATCAAATTCAAAACTTCTCGGTTATGTTCCTCAATCATACCACATAATTTCACCTTATAATTTCAGCTTTAAAATGACAATTACCAACAAATACATGCAAACAATAATAAAAATACCTGAGCCTCAATGTTGGAATTGGATTTTGCTTGCTCCTCACATAAACCTATATAGTGAAGAAAATAACAATTTCAGAAACCATTTCTGAGTAACAGATTTACACGACTAAGAAACATTTTTATATGTAAGAGAGGGAAACTAACCATCATGAATGTCAGTGAATTGCTAAGAAATATAACCTTTGCAAAAGATTCTGACACATAAGGTATCATGCCCTCGATAAGAACAATCCTAGTTAAAACAGTAGCACCAAATAAGAGCATGTAAAAGAAATCTACCGTCCTTCCCCTGAAAGAGTTCTGTTCAAGAAGCTTGCAGTATCGAGCAAGAAAGAACATGTGGAACAGAAAGTCCAAGTCTGACAATAGTATATCCAACAGGTTAGGATAAGTTGGTGGCTGATAATAAATCATACAATTATTGGATACCAATTAACATCTGAACTGACATATGTACAACCCACATGCTTTCGTAAATAAGAATGTTGTAATAAGTAAACTGCAGAATTGAATGCTTGATAACAAGAATAGAAAGATACATTTTCACATAGCAACTGAAAATTATATTCCTAAATGTATTTAGTTCCATATGTTGTTGGCTGTTCTATAATGCCTTTTTCTTTCTTTCTCTTTCATGGATGAGAGAGATAGTAATTACAAAATCAAAAAATGAAGTAGATATAGGACATTACTGGTAGACAAAATCCAGGAAGGAAGATCATGGATTTAGTAGTATTAGAATCTTATAAATTAATTTACTACTCAAAAGATACCACCGTAGAGGGGGGGAAGGTGAAGGATTGTATTGGGGATGCTTGTCATACAGAGCTTTGACAAGGCAGATTGAACAAGTTTTTGTAGTTTAAAATCTCATTTTTCTTGATCCGAGTTTTTCCAACATGTAAGATGATTAATGATCATATGAAGAAAACTACCAAGAAATCATTTCTGTTGTTTTGACTAAATTTATATGGTTTGATTCTGTCGACCGAGGACAAGAAATTGCAACATCAAAAATAATAATAAAATAAGAATGTCAATCAGGGAAAGAAGAATCAATTGATTGAAGATGCAATAAGCAATTTAAAATAAACCACAAAGAACACCCAGAGGGCAGGTATACATTGTTATACAAAATTGATGTAGACATATAAAATTATAAAAATAAATTATATTTTGTTTATAATAGTTTTTAAATAGTTTTTTGATTTGATCTATTTCAGTTTCTTTGACAATGTTTGCCTTTCAGAAATAATGATCTTATCACTATAATTCATAGAGACGATGCAAAGATCTTGGTTGATAAACCAGCAACATCATGGAGCTTCTTCATATGTCTGTCGACTTGTGGGAAGTTTTCTCAAAATTTAGACAACAAAATTTTGGATTGCTAATGCCACCAGAGTCTCGAAAGAAACTATCAGAAATGCTTAATGGAATGACCAAAATACATAGAACAACATGTTATACAAAAATCTATGATATCCAAAATTAAGAAAAAAAGTGCACTAAGAAGAACTAGAAGCAGAGAGTTTAAGGCATTCACTCTGACATCTCCGAAGGCAAACATCATTCCAGTTAGGTACCTGGTGCTGGTTAACGCAGACGGTGCGAGCACAGGCATCAGAGCAAGCATCGAGCTCAGATACACCACAAACAGTAACACAAGTATCAGGAATAGGATCCTTGGAGAATGCTCCTACCTTCTTCAGCATTCTCTTGGATGTACAGACCCTCTCGCAAACAAAAATATCGTCAGTATTCTTCTCCCTTCCACAAGCTTTTTTGATCTTATAAATTAATTTACTACTCAAAAGCTTGAAATGATACTGTCTAGTGGATAATGACAAGTTTAGATGTCGTTATAATGAGATGCCAGAAATAACTAATGTCTACTGTCAAGATCACGACAATTTTAGATGCCGTTATAATGGGATGACTGGAATAATTAATGTCAAGATCACGACAATTTTAGATGTCTTTAAAAGTTTAATGGTTCTATATCATAATATATTACCCTAATAAACCACTGAACCGTAAGCTGAAATATTATAAAAATAGATTCTCTCACAAAAGGTTTTTCAATCAATCAAAAGAGATATAATTTGGGCAATATATCAAACAATTAGACTGCAGCATATGAAAACAAATTATATCGCTAATACATGCAAACTCAGATTATTTTAAATTAATTTGTTCTAAAAATATCATTAGATAATTTTAAAAAATTCAGAATTTAGCAAATATGTAATACCCGGTAATAATAATAATAATAATAATAATAATAATAATAATAATAATAATAATAATAATAAATAAAGTAAATAGCATTTAAATCTATATATGTTTTAAATAGAATAATTGGGCTTGTCTTTTATTTGGGTGAATTTAAAAATAATGTTTGTGGGCTATAACAATAAGTGACAGAAAATATTAATCTTGTAAATTTGGGCTTTAAAACTAATTAAGTTCAATGTTATAAATCCTATTAGGACAAGGATGATTAATTATATATATGACTCAAACCTAATTGTATTGGATTCCATCTATTATGAAGTGAAGAGAAAGGGGGCTAGGAGTATAGAAAATAGAAAGAGAAAAATTCTCCCAACCAAGGTAATACCATTATTTTTATTATTGAGTATTTTTTTAGTTATTTTATGATCGGATCTTGCAAGCTTAATTAATTTGATTGTTTATTGTTACAAGTCATGCCTGGAGGGAATCTCAATTAAAACTAGCAAATAAATAAAGTATAAATTAGATTAGCTTGTTTGGAACATGGAGTTATATTTCAAAGTTTTGTTCTATATATTATATTGTGGTATCATGTTAGAATTTTTTTTATATATTAGAACGGAGTTGAGAATTATGATTGAGTTTGTAATTAATTAGAATTTGCTTCAGGATATCAGTTTATGAGTATTTCTTGTGAAACAGAGGTAGAATAAATATAAGTATATAGTTAGTACAATGGTATTAAAAAGAAAATATATGGAGTGTAATAATAATAATAATAATAAAATGAATTTATCAATGGGTTAAAGATGAAAGAATATTTTTATAAGTGTACTTATATTTATTATTATTTTGTTTAGTTAGTTTGAACGAAAAGGCGATGATTAAAGGCATATTAAATAGATTATGAATTACTTTGGAATTATTAGTTTGGATTGTTTTTAATTTGAGGTGAATATGTTTAGGTTGTGAATGACGCTTCGTATTTGATATCGTTGACATTTGAGGGTAAGATTTGGTGGAGTGTGCTATAAATGGGTTGGAAGTATCAGGTACGGATTCCGTACTCTTTCAGCGATACTTTTGTTACATTTGATTTATTCGTTTTATTTCTCGTTTCAAATTCTATTATTATTTCACATAATTGTTTCTTGTGAAATTCATATAATTGTTTCATTTTGGAGTTGACACATTGGACTCGTAATTGTACTGATCTTTGAATTAGGATATCATGTTCAGTATTTATTTTTGATAATTGTAGAGCGGTACATGTTGTTACCTTCTTTTGAGACCTTGTGACCATAATTTGATTTGGTTCAACATGTACATATAGAACCCCTTTTGTTGGTATTATGTCGCATGTGTTGTGACATGGTATTTTTGTTAGAATATACTGTAGGGTATACCTGAGCTATAACCACCTGTGGGGGTACCACAGGCATGTCGTCTTGGCACGAGAGGCATGACACTTTCCGTGGCGGTGTGATTAGTCCACGGCGTCTCCTTTTTGGGCTCCGGAGTAAGTGGGCCATTTGGTGTTTTGTTGTGGGAGGCGTATGGGCTAACCCTAGTTTTCTGTTCTGCGGATTGGTGATGTTGTGCCAAACACACCTATCCGATTTGCATACATTGGATTCGCGGTCCAATGTGTGATTTGCCTGTGTGGCATCATTTGACTTGCCTGTGTGGCATTATTTTGACTTGCCTGTGTGGCATTGTTTTGACTTGTCTGTGTGACAAGATATATTTCTGGGCTCAATCGGTATGAAATAACCCCAGCCATTTGTTTCAGCCTATTATTTTATTGTGGTAGTTTTGTTCGTTTCGATTCAGTTGGTTTCGTCTCTTTTCAATTAATTGGGTTAGTTATTTCAATTCATTATTTTCTTTACTCCTCTGTTTGTTTCGTTATTCCTGTTGGTTTAGATATATTTTATTCATATCTTTGGAGTTTTATTTTTGTCAGAGGCAATATTTTGTCTATGTTGATTTCGTATTTCAGTTGTATATCTTTTGTATCTTTATATCCGTACTGGGCAATTGGCTCATGCTGTGTTTTTCTTCCGGCAGGTTTGCAGGGGTGATTCAGGGCTAGTGTAATGAGAGATTTGTCTTTGACCATCAATCTAGGTTGTTTCGAATTTTAAGTTTTGATTATTTTGACTCTAGTTGTAGAATTATAATTAGTACTTTATTGGTGGATATCATTATTACATATGTTGAAGTCATTAGTGCTCTGTTTACTTATTTTGAGGTTAGTTGTGCTTTGTACGTGACCTCCCTTTCCTTTTCGGGAAGGGGGTGTTACAAAATATATACACAAAAGATCTATAAAGACATACATGAAAACGAACAAAAGATGAGAATTCTTACTTGACATTGATGGCTATGAGGACTAAGACGGTACTTATTTTAGAAGAGGAAGAACAGTTAATCCCCACAGGAATTGCTGGCGGACTGAGCAATTGGGGGAAAGGGTCGGGCTTCACAAATTAAGGGTCATCGACCTGAGAGTTGCGACAATAATTGAAGAGAAGGCATGAAATTATGAAGAAAAGGTCACTAGAGAGCGAAGATATATACATGTATGAAATGACATAAACCCTAACTTAAGCTATTCGTGGTAGGAGGTATCGTTTTGAGCAGTGACATGATGGCAGGTGGGCAAGTGATAGATTTTAGGGCTTGGTGAGAGAAAAGAGAAGAAATTCGAGATTTGGTATAGCAAGAGACAAGACTGAGAATTAATTTGGGGAGTGCTTTGATTTGAGAAGAAAATTGAAAAGATGGGGGTTTGTGCGCCAACAATTCTAGTAGTGTACGTACCTGTAACTAATTAGAGTAATACGCAATTTGTTTCTGAAAAAATAACTTCGTTCTAATAGAATGGAGTAAATCTACGTCCGATCTGAGTTTTGCGACGGGGATTAAGAAGAAGAAGATGTAGATCTACATCTTCGTATCTTTTCGGTTTACAGCAAAAGATAAAAGTTGGGTTCTATAACCAGAATAAAAAAAATAATGAATTTTAAACTAAAGTTTATATATAAATGAATGTTAATTTTATTATTGTTAATTAATAAATATAATGATTAATGTTTTAAATTATAATTCAAATAAGTTTTTTTTTATTATTTTTGAAATATTAAATTTTAAAATAAATACTTTAATTACAACTATAGATAGAATAAGAAAAAAAAATAATGAGTTTTAAAGTATAGTATTAATGAATGAACGTTAATTTATTTATTTTTAATAAATACAATAATCAATCATCTAAATTACAATTCAAATAACTTTTTATCATTTTTGAAATTCTAAATTTTAATTTTAAAATGAATGCTCTAATTACAATTATAAATAGAATAATAAAAAAATAATGAATTTTAAAGTATAGTTCATTGATTCTAAATTAATTCAAACCTAACACATTTTAATAATAAAATTATATTATCCATTGTTATTGCCTCCTGTTATCGCAAGTAAATTTTGAAAATACAAAATTTGTAACAAGCTAATATATATATTATATATATATATATATATATATATATATATATATATATATACAACACTGATCAGGTCCGGACTCCCGGACCTGATCAAATCCGGACCCCCAATTTTTTTTATTTTTTTTTTTTTTTGGGTAGAACAACTAAAAAAAAAAAAAAAAAAAATTATGGAACTGAAATTTTTCCAAAATAAAGTGTTTTGGGTGTGTTTTTAACACCTACCCCAACCAATGTATGTACAGTCTGCCCAGACTGTACAGACATATTTCGTTATAGGCATCCAAATCACGCCCAAAACACTGTATTATGGAAAAATTTCAATTCCATAAATTTTTTTTTTTTTTTTTTTTTTTTTTTAAAAAAAAAAAAAGCAAAAAAAAAAAAAAAAAAAAAGGTCCGTATTTTAGTAGAGTCCGGGATCCCGGACTGGATCCGGACTCTATATATATATATATATATATATATATATATATATATATATATATATATATATATATATATATATATATATACGTGTGTGTGTGTGTTCCAATTCATGGCAACCGGTTGTTAGAAGTACTATTCCAGCAACTATCATCTCTATCGTTTTCCATCATTGATCAATATAATTAATGGTTAAGATTGAAAAAAAATAAAAGTCTTGCCACTATAAGTTGTAGTGACAGTAATTACACTTATTTTAGTAGATTAGTAAGTGTAATTACTGCCACTACAATTTTAGCGGCAATTATTTTTTTCCAATCTCAGCTATTAATTATATTGATTAACGATAGAGATAATGGTTGCTGGAATAGTAAACAACCGATTGTCATGAATTAGAACCCTATATATATATATATATATATATATATATATATATATATATATATATATATACAGAGCGGATCAGGTCCGGACTCCCGGACCTGATCAAAATCGGACCCCATTTTTTTATTTTTTTTAAAACAACTGAAAAAATATTTTATGTAACTGAAATTTTTCCATAATACAACGTTTTAGGCGTGATTTGAATATCATAACCAAAAAATAGTGGTACAGTCTGCACAGACTGTACATATATGTTTTGTTATACATACCCAAATCACACCCAAAATATTGTATTATGAAAAAAATTCAATTCCATAATTATTATTTTTTTAGTTGTTTTTAAAAAAAAGTAAAAAAAATGTCCGGATTTGGTCCGGTCCGAAAATTCAAACTTATTTATAAATAAGTTTGAATTTCCTCTATTCATTCTTTTGAATTAATAAGGTGTTAATTTGATATAATACTTTCGTTGTGGGTGAAATGTGCAAATTTTGCAAAACAAGCAAGTGGTTATAAAATATTCATTGTTGTTGGAGAATATTCGTTTGGTCGTGAAATATTCTTGTTGTCGTGAAATATTTACTTCTTATGTTATATTTTTTGTGTATTAGATAAATTCTATTACCATCTATATATATAGATACCCATCTTAAATCTCCACATTAAACTAAATATATATAAAGTAACTATGAATATTTATATAACGTAACTATGAATATTTTAATATATATATATATATATATAAATTTATCTCTAAATATTCATATAAATATTTATAAACAAATATTCATATAAATTTATCTTTAAAATTTTTAAACAAATATTTATTTATAAATTTATAAATATTTCATCTAAACTTTAGATAAGAATATTTTTTATAAATATTTATATGAATATTTGTTTACATATACATATATATATATATATATATATATATATATATATATATATATTCATACTTATTTTATATATATTTAGTTTAATGTTGAGATTTGTTTAGTATTTTATTTAGTTTGACAAGAAATTTTGAAAAGAATATATATAGTTATGGCGTTAGTTTAGTTAAGTAATAAATTAGAATGGCTCAATGGTAGCATAATGACCCAATAACCCATAGGTCTTAAGTTCAGAACCTATCTGTGATATTTTTGCTTCTTATGTTATATTTTTTGTGTATTAGATAAATTTTATTATCATATATATATATATATATATATATATATATATATATTAAAATATTCATAGTTATGTTATATAAATATTCATAGTTACGTTATATATATATATACATATCTTAAATCTCCACATTAAACTAAATATATATAAAGTAACTATGAATATTTATATAACGTAACTATGAATATTTTAATATATATATATATATATATATATATATATATATAAATTTATCTCTAAATATTCATATAAATATTTATAAAGAAATATTCATATAAATATTTATGCATGAAATACAAATATATTATCTTATAATAATAACACACTAATTTGTCATTTTATTCTATGATATATAAGATCGTTAGTATAGAAAGACTTGTTTGACTTATTTTTTCCCTTTTTTCCACAAGCATTAATTATTATATCAATTCTTTTTTTTTATACAAAATAAAGAAGTAGTAGATTTTTTGGGAAACAATAGCATTAATTATTCCTTATTTTAAAATATCCAATATTAAAAAAATAATTAATTAACTTGGCTATTAATTTATGTTATAATCTTCTATATATTGATCATGTATGATCATCGATATGTCATTTAATTATTTCATTACCAATTTCTATCAAAAAAGTGTTCGATCGCCCATTAATTATTTGCTGCAAAAGAAGAAGATAATTGAAAAGAATAACTTATACTATATTCCAATGCAAAATAATAAATTAAAGAACATGTAAGATAAATATCATAATTTTTTAAGTATTTGACATATATAAGCATAAATTATAGTGTGATTATTTTTATTTATTTATTTATTATTATTATTATTATTATTATTATTATTATTATTGTTATTATTTTTTTTATTATTGTTATTAGTATTATTATTATTATTATTGTAGTATATAACTTCCTGAGATTATATTAATGGTATATAGTGAAGGAGAAGAAATGAATATATGGGAAAAATCTCATATTTTGATATAAATATTAATCTTTGCAAGATATCAACAGATAACTTGTGTTGCTCCAGCTGTCAAATGATCAAAGTTCCAAATGATAGGTCACAGGTTTGAATATGTTGCCCATTTGGACATAATTTTTAAATACTCAATACGAATATTTTTTGACAATTCTTCGAATACCGAATATGGTCTTACAAAAACATGCTTATTGGGATTCTTTTAATTTATGACAACATTTTAATAGTCGTTGCAAAACGTTTTATAAAATATGCAACAAAAATAAAAATTATTGCCAATGAATGTGGTCCAAATTAGGCAACAAAATATAGCAACAAAAAAACTTTCGTTGCCTACGATGAGGAAAAATCAAGTGGTTAGAAATTTTGCAACGAATTTCTAATGAATTTTGTTTCCAAATTTTGCAACGATTTATGAATTTCGTTGCAAAAAGTGAAAGCCTAACACAATTTGCAACGAAGGACAAGTTTCGTTGCTAAACATACACATTTAACAACGACTTATAAAGTCGTTGCCTAAAAAATCGTTGCTAAAGCCCCATTTTTAGCAATAAAAAAACTTTTGTTGCCCACGATGACGGAAAATCTGTAAAGTCCCCGAACCCGGATACTTGAAACCCGAACTCGGTACTTCACGATACCATTTCTGTGAGCGGAAATATTACTAATAATAATAACACTAAATAAATTATAAACTTATCTTACCTTTATCAGAGTTTAATCCCAAGTACGCAACCTTTACTAAATGACACCGTAAACCTAATCTGTTTACTTTCCTTTTCACTTGTTCTTAACCGATCCTTCTGATTGTTCACACTTATCTGAAAACATTTAAATTAAGCAAGGATGAACATTTAAGTGCCCAACAAGTATTATATGTATATATGTTGAAAGAATTTAAATGTTTTCTTTATAATATCCATCTACAACAAGTCAATAGCTATGAAGTATTCTGAACCGATATTAATAACATAACAACTCTCTTTCAAATTTTTGAAACTACGTACTGGCTATAAATAAGGTTTAAGTGACATTTTATGAACATTGTTTTTATTTTCGAAAAGGTTTAGCAGAACTTCATCTGCAAACTGTCATAACTTACGGACACGGGGGTGATCAGCCCGTTGTGCCCTGTATTGATCAATACTACATTACAAGAACGATGTTATCATTTACTTAATCCGCATTGGGCGCATAAAAGTTTTTCCGTGAACGGGATGTTCATATTTGTCAGGGTTCCAGACAAAAGGTTTTATTTTATCCGACAATAATCTATAATTCAACATATATGTATAACAAAGGGGTATCAGCATGTGATTAAATACAATGATTATCCAAGTGGGGACACTTGTATAATCATTTCTAGAAATTAACTGAACAGAATATATATCTGAATTATCATATACTAACATGTTGATAATCAAATGGTGTATATAATATAGATTTAACAATCTGTATATTAATAATAATAATTCTGAACTTCTCACTTCTGTCCATTGCATAAAGAAAATGCAAAGTTAGGATACTTGTCTGATGCGCTGCTTACAATTCTCAACTTAGTTCTATCTTTCTATCACGACCTGTCATTAATCAAATCAATCGTTCGATTAGAACAATATACCATAACACACAGTACTGCATTTCGCAGTAAGCATATAACCTAATCACCTTATCACACATGTTCAACAATCATGGCATCACAAACTAACATCAACTCATTCCTAATCACATTGTCACATAACCTTAACAACCATTGAATCACAAATAAACAGTTAACTAATTAAATTATCTAAGTCCAGATCAATTTCTGAAACATGTCGATCTACCGACAGCTTTAGCGGGTAAATATCGAGTCTAAGACTCTATCTCAAAGTTCAATATCCAAATAGTCAACTTAAACAACAATCGTATTATTTTTCATAACCTTATAATAATTATAAAATAGTTATTACCATTTACCATCATTTTTTGAAATATCAGAATCATTATTAAATGATTTAAATATCAAACAATTCTATTATCACTAATATTTAATTAATATTAAACTATTAATGAAACCATGACCAAAATATTAAAGTTATTTATAATAACTCAAAATATTTTTAAAGTATTAATATTACCCTTAAATGATTTTTAAAACATTTAAAATCATCATTAAATAATTACCATTAATATTAAAATGTTAATTTATCATTATCCAAATATTAAAAGTTATTATTTACAACTTAAAATATTTTTAATTCACTTATATCCTTTTTAAATGATTTTTAAATAAATAAAACCATTTTTTAAACTATTTATTTAATATAATTATTAAATAAACTTACTATCATTAATATATCATTAATATTAAATTATTAATGAAATTATCCTTTAAATATTAAAAGTTATAGTTTATAACTTAAAATATCTTTAAACACTTTATTTTCATTTAAAATGATTATTATAGTATTAAAATTATTTTTAAACTAATTTATTTAATATAATTATTAAATAACTTTAACATCATTAATAATCATTAATTAATAAAATTAACCATTAAATATTAAAAGTTATATTTTATAACTTAAAATATTCTTAAATACATTATTATTATTTAAAATGATTTTTAATAAAATCATTTTTAATTCATTTATTTAATTCATTTAATAAATAACTTAACTATTGAAATTATCACAAAATATTAAAAGTTATCAAAAATAACTCAAAATTATTTTCTAACACAATAATATATTTTTTCATGATTTTTCATGAATTAAAACTATTTTTAAAGAATTTATCTAATATTGTAATTAAATAAATAAATACCATTTATATTCCAAAAATATTAAATATTTTCGAAATATACCCAAAATAGTCAAAAACTATTTTTCAGACTTTAAAATAATCTTTCATAATTTATTATGTATTTTTAATAATTAAAAACCATTTTTATCAATTTTTTTATTAATTACCGGAAATTATAAATAAAACTGTCGCTAAAGGGCTATAGCGACACTTTTTGTCGCTATAGGTGTTCTTGAGCCCAAGAACACTGACAGCCGGCTTATCAACCTATCACGTTTGACCGCGTGTAACTTTCAATCCAAAATGTTTCTGGGTAATTTCCAGCCATAATCTTGTAGTCATTACACCACACTACAAGTAGCAATCAACATCTAGGCCATTCTACAAACACACAAAGAAATCTAAGCTCCTAAAAATGATGTCAGACCTTACCTGGGTTTCTTATGAAACCCAGAACATCGACTGGTCACTTTCCAGCCTATTTTAATCCATGTTCTGGTCGTGTTACATGTGATATAAAGGTTTAAACTTATTGTCCATACATCAAGGAACAATATTAAAGCATTAACTGAATTTGTTATCATCAGAATCAACATGAAATACTCGGTCAAAGTATGTCAGACGGTGACGTTCTTAATTTTCTGGGTTTTCCCAGAAATGCAAAAGTCAGTTCGGGTGGTCTACTTTGACCACCTTTCACGATCGATTTGTTGAGTTTACAAGATATCAAAAGACCCAGATCAATAATACACATACCCAGCTAAAAATTTTATCAAACAAAAACATCAAAAACCTAACTTACTGACAGATCTAAAGGCTTAAACTTCTTGTCAGACACTGATTTCCATTTCTGGGTTTGCCCAGATTTCATCTAGTCATGCCCGGTCAACGGGTTTTGACTGATCATAACTTCATATCCACAACAGATCTGACTTTGATTCTTGTACTAGATGAAAGATCTCATACAAGGCTACAAAATTAAACACTTAAACAACAAAAACACATATCATGAAAAGATCTATGGCCACTGACATTCATTGTCAGACGACTAAAAACAAAATTTCCAGATTTGCAAAAACACTTGATCCGAGTTTATAGATGTTATTGATCCAACATCTATCAACCCAGATCACATATTAACACTATAAACAACATATTCTAACACTCAAACATAACATCTAACAACAGAAAATTGGACAGATTTTTGAGTAGGGTTTTATACCTTCTTTGATCAATTTCTGATTTTGTGTTGCTGTTTTGGTATGGGATTTCGTGGGGCTTAAATCTATGCCTGATATACTATATATTTTCATGGCTTTTAGAGAGAGAGGGTCTAGGATGAGCTTGGTGAAAATTTGAGCAATAAAATAACATTTTCTCTCTCTCAATCCTTAAATAGACAACATAGATGCATGAATTTGGCTTGCTAGGGCTGATTTGCTGTCAATATTAGGCATGTGGAGTTGTTGGGAGTTGTTGAGCTACTAAAGTGTTAGCCAAACTTACAAGTTTCCTTAAATAATGCAAAGAGGGGTATTTAGGTCTTTTACTAAATTGTTTTAATGGCAAAATTGTAACTTGACAAACCCTTAGGGTTTAGGGTTTGTGCTAATTTAGGTCTTATAAGCAAACAAAATCTCGGATTTCCAATTTAGGGTTTGTACAATAAAATAAAATAATAAACTAAAATTTTAGTTTATAAAAATACCAATTAGGGTTTACTAATTTAATTCAGAATTGGGCCATGCTGGTTCGCTATTGTGTTCTAGCTGCTATCGCTGTTTGCTGTGTGGGAGGGCTGCTTGAGCTGTTGAGCTTTGCTGGCACTTCTTCTGATGTACATCTTGTTTATCTGCCGGTTTTTCCTACTAGCTGGCATTTCTAGCTGTTATCGCTGTTTGCTGTGTGGGAGGGCTGTCTCTGCTGCTGAGCATGATCATTTCTGTGTCTGCTGCTGAGCATGATCATTTATATCGATGCTGACTGCTTGGTGGTTTATCTACTGTCGTTATTGGTTCTGTGTGCAGTTGGTGGTTCTGTTCAGTTGGTGGAGTTGCTTTGCTTGCTGAGTCAGTGCAGTTGGTGGAGACTGAGCTGCTACATCTGGGTTTTGCTTGGCATGTTGCAGCTTATAATAGAATTTATGTTATTGGTTGTTATTGTATCATATGCTGCTGCTGGTTTATCAACTTAGTTATGCAGTTTGTTTGTTCAGTTCTGAGTTTTGTTTGGGCATTTTTTGCTGTTTATGTACTGTGCTACAGCTGCTGGGTCTTCCTGCTTTAGCTGAGGTCTTTGCTAGGTTGAGCATTGAAACTGTGCTTCACATGGCTGGGCTTTCTGTTTAGTGTTGAAAACTGATCTATCCGTGTGCAGTGCTAGTTGTGGTGATGTTGCTTCCGTTACTCCTGGTGTTGTGTTACTGTGATGTGCTTCACTTGGCTGCTTGAGTTGTTCTGTTATGGCAGTGCTCCTGTGCAGTGATGGGTTATTCCTCTGTATACAACCTGAGTTGGTCTGGTTTGAGTATTGACTGATATCAAGCCATTTTGTTGGTTGTCTATTGTTGTTGCTTTGCTTCATGTTGAATCCTTGTATGCTAATGTCGAGCTTGGGTTTACTTTAGCCATCATAGGGCCTGTCCTATGATGGCTATGGTATGTTGATTGGGGTTTGACCCTTGTACCTTGTACTTATTCTTTCTTTTATTTCAGTCTAAATTTAGCAAAAAAAAACACTAATTAGCATCTCATTTCCCAAACTGGCAATTAAGGTTTACAATAAGCAATTTAGGGTTTCTAACCTTTGAAATTAGGGTTTATAATACAGAAAATTAATAAGGATTTTGAATAATTGCGATTCTCCCTAATTAGGGTTAATACATATATCACAAATCATAAATCACATTATCCTGATTACATAACGACTTAACCAATTCTCAAAGTCGTGAATGACTTTCGCATTAAGGTTTCAAATCAATTAGGGTTTCAAGAAATTAATTTAGGGTTCTAGATTTTAGGGTTTTAATATTTATAATTAGGGTTTCCTAATTAGCATATCATGGAGTAGCACATAACATATATCACATAAAATAGTTATATAATAGCCTTAAACTCACAATTGAGTTTCAAAATTAGGGTTTTACCACATTAAAACTAGGGTTTTCAAATACTGCACCATTATACATCATAATTAACCAAACATTAACAACACGTACATACAGTACATATATATAGCACTGAAAAATCAAAATATTATAATATTATAATATTATTATCATTATTCCTTATTCCAGAACTAGAAATAGGGTTTATAAAAATACTATTAGGGTTTGGTCGTAATATAATAAAACTGTTCCACACATTAACATTGTACACCTAACCATACATATCTATAACACTGACAAATAATAATATTATAATATTATTTTCATTCTTTGATCAAAACCCAGAACTAGGGTTTGGATTCCATATCTGATTTATCCTGCATAAATAACATTCTTAATTAAGTTAAAATATTTAATTTAACTTCCTGAACAAATTCATATAATGAAATAATCATTATAGTTATTCTAAAATCATTTCATATATAATTATATTTTCATAGAAAATAATTAATAAAAACATTTCCAATAAGGAATTAGTTGGTATAAAAATTATAATTGATAATAACCAATAATTCTAAAAATAAATTTATTTGTAAATATTTATGTAATAAATATATTTTTATTTACCACATAAATACATATACACATTATCTTGTACAAATCCTCATCCTTATAATAATAATAATAAAAAAAATTATATGCAGAATTTCAGTTTTATTTATATAGAAAATATCGGATTGTCACATTCACTCTTCCTTATAAGGATTCCGTCCCCGGAATCACCACTTTAAAACCTATACATACCAGGATACATAGCATACACAATCATTGCAAGTAGATCTCGATCATGATTGATCGAATCGATCTTTAACTATTCACATAAATCTTGTCTTTCTGATTAAACGGAAATTTGATTTCTAAAAGAACTCAAATTCCTCCTTCAAAATAATTTATAAAAATAATTTACTATATATAAGAAACCAATATTTAAGAAAATAATATTGGTTCGAGTAATACCTGGAGTTGCATCCCCGGCTGCCACGATATCTTGAACGGTCATGTTAAAGACACTTACAGTTGATTCTATTGATTTATTTGTTGATGTCGGTCCCGTTGTTGCCAATATCCTGCTGCCTTTTCCCCATATTCACATTCCTTTCCTCCATTCTCCTTCTTGAACAGTCTCCCACTTTATTTTCCATTGATTTGCACATAACACATTCACTATACCTTCTTGGATTGGAACAGTCGGGAGTGTTATATCCCTTCTGTCCATACTTATTACACACAAACTTTCCTTGCAAACATTTCCCCGAGTGGTTCTTTCTACAAGTCATTACACCACCTACTTCTTCTTCACACCTTCTTGCTTCACCTACACACTTCCAAAGCTGTTCGCCTTCCTCTTTTCATTTCCACCCTTACTTCCACTATTAATTCCTACCTTCCCAATTCTCTAAACCTTACCCTTGTTCCTCCTTACCTTGTTATAGAGCTACGGTTCGAATCCCAGCTCAAACCTTCGTGCCTTTCTAGCCTCCGTATCAACTTGATGCTGAGCAAATCTAGTCAACTCATTAAATTTCACTAACATATCACCTTGCTTTAATTCTAGAAATTTCACCTCCATTCTAGCCGATATACTACTAGAAAAATAATTTTCGAAAAATAAAGTCTTAAACCTATCCCATGCTACCACACCTGCTCCTGCCCTCATCTAATTTGCTTTCCACCAAAAATTTTACCTCACCCTTCATCCTGCAGGTGGCAAAAACGGTCTTTTGCCCCTCAGCTACCCTAACTATCACGAACACATTTTTAATTTCCTTAAGCCAATTTTGGGCTTCTACAGGGTCATTTGTACCTTTGAATTCTGGCGATAGGACCGCCTTGAAGTCTTTAACGTTCAACGTTCGATTATCTGGTTGATCTTTTGCGACTGGTATTCCGTTCTGCACAGCTTGATCGTTCATATTCACAAGTTTCTGTATTGAGTCTGGTTGTCCTCCAACTTTGTTGACAAGTTCTTCTATCCTTTGGTTTCGTTTTCGTCTTGACGACATTTTCATAAATTATTCTTACATACTAAGCCTATCGTAAACGCTTAACATATAACGCAAAACTTTCTATTCAAATAATAATGTACTCAAAATATTAGATTTTGAAAACTCGGTCTACTGTAATAACCAGTGACCAAATAAATATCTACTATCTTTATACCAATTTATCCCATTAATCCTACATAGACTCATATTCATAACACTTGACATGCCATAGCACATTTTATTTTAAACATTCGATATCCCTTTGTGACTTCAAAAGTCTGGATTTACAACTTTGTCCAACACAAAAATTAAAAATATTTTATTACACAAATATACTTATCACATATACCACACAGAAACATACATATTCAGCTAATACCAATACTACATATTTCTTTTGCCTTCACTAAAGATTAACTATACCCAGTTCGTCAAACCACACTTATGAGTCCATAAACTTATCACAGTTATATGAGTTTACGAACTTATCCTAGTCAGACCTTTGGCGTCCGTTCGCTGAGGGATTCATAAACATTTCATATAACTATGAGTCAAGAATGTCACATAAGTATAAGTTTTAAGAACTCGTACTTAACCATATGTTCTCTACCACCTATCTATTTTTTATACACATGAGAAAGGAATCACCCTCTTAACACGTATATAGCAAATAGCGCGGCACAAATATTTCAATGATTATCAATGTCAGATACTAAGTAGTTTTTACACCAAGTACAATTCCCCGCCCATACAAGGAATCATACAACTTAGCTGCCGACATGAGTCCTCATTGAAATCCCCACTTAATCTTAACCCCCTTTTCCATTCGAATTTCATTTAATCCGTATTCATAATCCTTTCTTGAATATGTACCATTCACACAACAATATTGCTTTAAACTTTCCAATCATAAGATTGATTCTTTCTGGCTGTCAAAATTTTATCAGATCACGGGGTGATCTCATCGAATATATAATGATTCAATTCTATGTCTTATTTGTTTTGTTTTACGATCTCCTTTCCCTGCACTTCCAGTCTTTTAGACTCGATCTATTTACCATTACTGTTTAACTTTATTATCAGAGTTAGGAAACTCTATGTCTTAACAACTCGCCGAGATTCATCTTTGAATCATACCAACCAACTAACTCTATATGAGTTATTTGTATTTTCAATGTTTCCCTCTGTTCTAAGGTTATAGCCTAAGGTCTAACCCACCTAAGGTTTCTAACCCTATAGCTCTGATACCATCTGTAAAGTCCCCGGAACCCGGATACTTGAAACCCGAACTCGGTACTTCACGATACCATTTCTATGAGCGAAAATATTACTAATAATAATAACACTAAATAAATTATAAACTTATCTTACCTTTATCAGAGTTTAATCCCAAGTACGCAACCTTTACTAAATGACACCGTAAACCTAATATGTTTGCTTTCCTTTTCACTTGTTCTTGACCGATCCTTCTGATTGTTCACACTTATCTGAAAATATTTAAATTAAGTAAGGATGAGCATTTGAGTGCCCAACAAGTATTATATGTATATAAGTTGAAAGAATTTAAATGTTTTCTTTATAATATCCATCTACAACAAGTCAATAGCTATGAAGTATTCTGAACCGATATTAATAACATAACAACTCTCTTTCAAATTTTTGAAACTACGTACTGGCTATAAATAAGGTTTAAGTGACATTTTATGAACATTGTTTTTATTTTCGAAAAGGTTTAGCAGAACTTCATCTGCAAACCGTCATAACTTACGGACACGGGGGTGATCAGCCCGTTGTGCCCTGTATTGATCAATACTACATTACAAGAACGATGTTATCATTTACTTAATCCGCCTTGGGCGCATAAAAGTTTTCCCGTGAACGGGATGTTCATATTTGTCAGGGTTCCAGACAAAAGGTTTTATTTTATCCAACAATAATCTATAATTCAACATATATGTATAACAAAGGGGTATCAACATGTGATTAAATACAATGATTATCCAAGTGGGGACACTTGTATAATCATTTTTAGAAATTAACGAACAGAATATATATCCGAATTATCATATACTAACATGTTGATAATCAAATGGTGTATATAATATAGATTTAACAATCTGTATATTAATAATAATAATTCTGAACTTCTCACTTCTATCCATTGCATAAAGAAAATGCAAAGTTAGGATACTTGCCTGATGCGCTGCTTACAATTCTCAACTTAGTTCTATCTTTCTATCATGACCTATCATTAATCAAATCAATCGTTCGATTAGAACAATATACCATAACACACAGTACTGCATTTCGCAGTAAGCATATAACCTAATCACCTTATCACACATGTTCAACAATCATGGCATCACAAACTAACATCAACTCATTCCTAATCACATTGTCACATAACCTTAACAACCATTGAATCACAAATAAACAGTTAACTAATTAAATTATCTAAGTCCAGATCAATTTCTGAAATATGTCGATCTACCGACAGCTTTAGCGGGTAAATATCGAGTCTAAGACTCTATCTCAAAGTTCAATATCCAAATAGTCAATTTAAACAACAATCATATTATTTTTTATAACCTTATAATAATTATAAAATAGTTATTACCATTTACCATCATTTTTGAAATATCAGAATCATTATTAAATGATTTAAATATCAAACAATTCTATTATCATTAATATTTAATTAATATTAAACTATTAATGAAACCATGACCAAAATATTAAAGTTATTTATAATAACTCAAAATATTTTTAAAGTATTAATATTACCCTTTAATGATTTTTAAAACATTTAAAATCATCATTAAATAATTACCATTAATATTAAAATGTTAATTTATCATTATCCAAATATTAAAAGTTATTAATTACAACTTAAAATATTTTTAATTCACTTATATCCTTTTTAAATGATTTTTAAATAAATAAAACCATTTTTAAACTATTTATTTAATATAATTATTAAATAAACTTACTATCATTAATATCATTAATATTAAATTATTAATGAAATTATCCTTTAAATATTAAAAGTTATAGTTTATAACTTAAAATATCTTTAAACACTTTATTTTTATTTAAAATGATTATTATAGTATTAAAATCATTTTTAAACTAATTTATTGAATATAATTATTAAATAACTTTAACATCATTAATAATCATTAATTAATAAAATTAACCATTAAATATTAAAAGTTATATTTTATAACTTAAAATATTCTTAAATACATTATTACTATTTAAAATGATTTTTAATAAAATTATTTTTGATTCATTTATTTAATTCATTTAATAAATAACTTAACTATTGAAATTATCACAAAATATTAAAAGTTATCAAAAATAACTCAAAATTATTTTCTAACACAATAATATAATTTTTCATGATTTTTCATGAATTAAAACTATTTTTAAAGAATTTATCTAATATTGTAATTAAATAAATAAATACCATTTATATTCCAAAAATATTAAATATTTTCGAAATATACCCAAAATAGTCAAAAACTAATTTTCAGACTTTAAAATAATTTTTCATAATTTATTATGTATTTTTAATAATTAAAAACCATTTTTATCAATTTTTTTATTAATTACCGGAAATTATAAATAAAACTGTCGCTAAAGGGCTATAGCGACACTTTTTGTCGCTATAGGTGTTCTTGAGCCCAAGAACACTGACAGCCGGCTTATCAACCTATCACGTTTGACCGCGTGTAACTTTCAATCCAAAATGTTTAATTTCCAGCCATGATCTTGTAGTCATTACACCACACTACAAGTAGCAATTAACATCTAGGCCATTCTACAAACACACAAAGAAATCTAAGCTCCTAAAAATGATGTCAGACCTTACCTGGGTTTCTTATGAAACCCAGAACATCGACTGGTCACTTTCCAGCCTATTTTAATCCATGTTCTGGTCGTGTTACATGTGATATAAAGGTTTAAACTTATTGTCCATACATCAAGGAACAATATTAAAGCATTAACTGAATTTGTTATCATCAGAATCAACATGAAATACTCGGTCAAAGTATGTCAGACGGTGACGTTCTTAATTTTCTGGGTTTTCCCAGAAATGCAAAAGTCAGTTCGGGTGGTCTACTTTGACCACCTTTCACGATCGATTTGTTGAGTTTACAAGATATCAAAAGACCCAGATCTATAATACACATACCCAGCTACAAATTTTACTAAACAAAAACATCAAAAATCTAACTTACTGACAGATCTAAAGGCTTAAACTTCTTGTCAAACACTGATTTCCATTTCTGGGTTTGCCCAGATTTCATATAGTCATGCCCGGTCAACGGGTTTTGACTGATCATAACTTCATATCCACAACAGATCTGACTTTGATTCTTGTACTAGATGAAAGATCTCATACAAGGCTACAAAATTAAACACTTAAACAACAAAAACACATATCATGAAAAGATCTATGGCCACTGACAGTCATTGTCAGACGACTAAAAACAAAATTTCCAGATTTGCAAAAACACTTGATCCGAGCTTATAGATGTTATTGATCCAACATCTATCAACCCAGATCACATAATAACACTATAAACAACATATTCTAACACTCAAACATAACATCTAACAACAGAAAATTGGACAGATTTTTGAGTAGGGTTTTATACCTTCTTTGATCAATTTCTGATTTTGTGTTGCTGTTTTGGTATGGGATTTCGTGGGGCTTCAATCTATGCCTGATATTCTATATATTTTCATGGCTTTTAGAGAGAGAGGGTCTAGGATGAGCTTAGTGAAAATTTGAGCAACAAAATAACATTTTCTCTCTCTCAATCCTTAAATAGACAACATAGATGCATGAATTTGGCTTGCTAGGGCTGATTTGTTGTCAATATTAGGCATGTGGAGTTGTTGGGAGTTGTTGAGCTACTAAAGTGTTAGCCAAACTTACAAGTTTCCTTAAATAATGCAAAGAGGGGTATTTAGGTCTTTTACTAAATTGTTTTAATGGCAAAATTGTAACTTGACAAACCCTTAGGGTTTAGGGTTTGTGCTAATTTAGGTCTTATAAGCAAACAAAATCTCGGATTTCCAATTTAGGGTTTGTACAATAAAATAAAATAATAAACTAAAATTTTAGTTTATAAAAATACCAATTAGGGTTTACTAATTTAATTTAGATCTTTAATTATAGTACTTTTCTAATTAGGTTTAAGCAACACTAATTAGCATCTCATTTCCTAAACTGGCAATTAAGGTTTACAATAAGCAATTTGGGGTTTCTAACCTTTGAAATTAGGGTTTATAATACAGAAAATTAATAAGGATTTTGAATAATTGCGATTCTCCCTAATTAGGGTTAATACATATATGACAGATCATAAATCACATTATCGTGATTACATAACGACTTAACCAATTCTCAAAGTCGTGAATGACTTTCGCATTAAGGTTTCAAATCAATTAGGGTTTCAAGAAATTAATTTAGGGTTTTAGATTTTAGGGTTTTAATATTTATAATTAGGGTTTCCTAATTAGCATATCATGGAGTAGCACATAACATATATCACATAACATAGTTATATAATAGCCTTAAACTCACAATTGAGTTTCAAAATTAGGGTTTTCCCACAGTAAAACTAGGGTTTTCAAATACTGCACCATTATACATCATAATTAACCAAACATTAACAACACGTACATACAGTACATATATATAGCACTGAAAAATCAAAATATTATAATATTATTATCATTATTCCTTATTTCAGAACTAGAAATAGGGTTTATAAAAATACTATTAGGGTTTGGTCGTAATATAATAAAACTGTTCCACACATTAACATTGTACACCTAACCATACATATTTATAACACTGACAAATAATAATATTATAATATTATTCTCATTCCTTGATCAAAACCCAGAACTAGGGTTTGGATTCCATATCTGATTTATCCTGCATAAATAACATTCTTAATTAAGTTAAAATATTTAATTTAACATTCTGAACAAATTCATATAATGAAATAATCATTATAGTTATTCTAAAATCATTTCATATATAATTATATTTTCATAGAAAATAATTAATAAAAGCATTTCCAATAAGGAATTAGTTGGTATAAAAATTATAATTGATAATAACCAATAATTCTAAAAATAAATTTATTTGTAAATATTTATGTAATAAATATATTTTTATTTACCACATAAATACATATACACATTATCTTGTACAAATCCTCATCCTTATAATAACAATAATAAAAAAAAAATTTATACGCAAAATTTCAGTTTTATTTATATAGAAAATATCGGATTGTCACAAAATCAAGTGGCCGAAAATTTTGCAACGAATTTTTAACGAACTTTTTTCCCGCCAATGAATTAACAACAAAATTTTACAACGACTAATGAATTTCGTTGCAAAAAGTGAAAGCCTGACACAATCTACAACGAAGGACAACTGTCGTTGCTAAACATATACTTTTAGCAACGACTTACAAAGTCGGTGCCCGAAAAATCGTTGCTAAAGGCCCATTTTTTTGTAGTGCATACATCTCAAATTCAAAATATACCAATTACAAAGAATATTAATACCATACAATACGTTTACATCCCAATAATATCAAACTATCCATACATCTCAAATTCACTTTTTAATATAATTACTACTATATTGAATTGTGAATTTGACTACATCCACAAAATATACTAAACTATCCATAAAATTAAACTACTACCTAATTAAACTATCCATAAATATCTCAGTTCGAGGATGAAGTCTCTAACATTCCAACCATGTGTTCAAGTTCTTCACTGATCCGACCTGCTCATGCAAGTTATAAACTAAGAACATCATGCAAGGTTAGTTATGTATCATTGTTTAAACAAATAGTTCAAAAACATTCTAATTAGAAATTTTTGGAACAATCAAATAGAAGATACCTAGGATTGGAATGTTAAGAGTAATTGGAGGGAGTGTCATTAATAGCGATAGTCATTCCTATATTATTGAATTAGAAGACATATTTGTCCTCACAAAATTGTGACACAACTTAAAAATAAAACTAATGCAAAATCCCCTATTCCAGCTTAACTGTGACGCCCCCAAATCCGGGTATCTTCCAACCCGACATATGGTGCTACACGGTGCTACAGTTCACACAAACATTCAATTGAAATGCCTCAAAAGAACGAATATGCCTTATAAATATTCCAAAACAATACTACAATCCCCAAGATTCTTTATAACCATTACATTTGTTCTTGTCATAATATCAAATATTATCATTACAAACCTATACTATTACATAGGTAATCTACAGGTTCGCCTTAGCCTTTCCTTTATCATTACCGGATCCTTTGGTCTGTTCGGTCTAAGCTACATTCATATGGTTTAAGCAAGAGTGAGCATAACAAGCTCAGCAAGTACAACAATTTCTTTTAAACAACATGCTTGAAACATAGGAATCGCATATCTTCAATAACAAGATAATAGTTACGAAGTACTATCAATAATTCAAAATAGCATATATTTTCCTTCAAAATGTTTTACAATGACAATATTGAGTACAACATCAATTCTGGTCCAAGACCATGAGCGTTTCATAATTTCTTTGAAAATGACATCCATGCACCAAGTTTGTAAGTCCGGCATAGCTTACGATCACTTCTAGGTGATCAGCCTATAGTACTCTATGTTGATCAACACTATATCCTTTAAACGTATGTACGTTTAAGTTTTGGCAACCTCACGTGCCCATCAAATAATTGATGAAAAATATATTTGTTTATTCATACTCAGCTTACCTTGAATCTATACCAAACAATTGGCGTAGGATAGCGTTATCAATTCTATATGGAAAGATTTATAAAGAAATCAATCAATCTTTTAAGAATAGTCTAGCCGAGTTAAAACTGGCATCGACCCTTTCGTAAAACAATTCATGCATCTCATAACATGAATCACAGAAAACCTAGCTAACACGAAGGTTAGACAAGCGATAAGGAAAACTTGCCTTCAGTGTCTGCTACAGTAAAAATTACTTTCTCTTTGAGTCCTTAAAATCTCTACAACACATAACCACATAACATACCACATTAGGTCATGAATGTTATGGTTCCTAATGAATCTTACCCTTCTTCTCAATCTAATCATGTATTAGATTTGTTATTATTGGTTCTGGCTTGCCGTTATAGTTTACATTGTTCTTACCAAATTCTTTCTCTTTTATAATATAACTAAAATTATTTCATTAATACAACTCATTTTGAGTTAATCATTCCTCCTCACAGCTTACCAATGTCCTTACATTATTAATCGAAACTCGATCATCAATGGTTAAGTACACTTATTACATACCATTCACGTTCACGTAATATTCATCAACATTTAGTTATAATTCTCAACGTTATTACCATCATCGAAAAATGTTATGTTAAGTTAATTAATTCATTAACAATTAACTATCTTTCCTTTCGTATTCTTAATCGTACTTACTTACTTAACGAAACTCGTTTCAAGTACTTATCTGCCTTTACGGCTTATTATCATTCATCGCTTCGGTATTAATAACTTTTGTTCAATTAATCTTTCTTTCAACCTTTAGTGTATTACATAAGCTTTACAACATCTTAATTGATGTAACTTTAAGTTAATTAAGGATTTAATTTACTCTTCCTTCACTTCTCTTTTACTTTACATTCAAAATAATTTCCATTTATGTTTTACTTAGTGCTGGCGCTGCGATGCCATCTTTTGCTCTACAACTCGCGCTACGGCGCGGGCTTCTTGTTCCTAGAACTCGGTCACGGCACTGCGGCGCCATAGCCTTCACTATTATCCGCGCTGCGGCACCAAACTTCAGTAGCTCACAGCCCTTTGTGGCGCTGCGGCGTGACTTACTTTGCCTTGACTGGTGCCGCGACGCCAGTACTCGCACCAGAAAAATTTGACAGTTTACTTTTTATGTGAGATTCCCGGGCTCATAACTTCTTCGTTTTAAGTCCGAATTGACTCGTTCAAACACTGGTAGTTCACAAATTACATGTTCTACGTATTCATGCAAGAATTTTATCTATTTTACTTCGTTAACTAAAAATTCACCTATTAGTCCATTTTTAACGAAAACGATAAACGTTCGTGAACGTTCAACTCTCGTTTCTTTGTTCTAAGTCGGAATCCGGTCATTTTCGAGTCCGCAACTGTAGTACCCAGTAAATAAATATAATAAATAAATAAAAAATTACTTTGTTTTAAAACATATTATTTGGACTTTGTCATTTATTTTGGGTCAATCTAGTTATTTAATTTGTATGGGCTATTAAATATTAATAAGAGATGGGTAAATTAATTTAGTACAAATTGGGCCTTAAAATTTATTTGGGTTTAATTTAATTAAATGTGGGTAATATTAATCTTATTATAATTAGGAGAATAAGTAAGATAAATAATAAATAAATAGATATTAAAACCTAATCATACCTAGGCTACAAATCAGAAAGAAAAGAAGAATGGGCAGCGGCGGCTGTAAAGGAAAAAGGAGGAGAAAAGTTACACCGCAATTTGGGAAAGAGGAACCTATACCTTTTCTTCTTTTTCGGTAAGTTTTATTAGCAGTGATGGAAGTAGGGTATATATTAATAGATATATAAATTGTTGCTTGTCAGGTATATGTGTATATATGTATATAGATAAAAGCTTGGCAGACTACTTTTTGGTAGGAAGTTATTGAACTTGTTGCTGTTATAAAAAAAACATAACAGGAAGGTAATCATGGTAATCACGTTGCTGTGTGCATGTGTTGCTGCTGTATGGTATATATATATAGTTAGTACGGTATATATATATATATATATATATATATATATATATATATATATATATATATATATATATATATATATATATATATATGTTGATCTGTTAAATTCGTGAGCTGTTAAGCAGTATTTGTAGATGTGGTATGTTATTAATAGTATTTATTTTATTTTACCGAACTATATATTTTTATTTTTTTTAATAAATTAAATTGAAAATTTGGTATATGAATTAGTAATTCTAATGATAAATTATAAATTTACTTCATAATAAATTAAATAATATTATGTTAGTAATGATTAAATTTGTAATAAAATTTTATTTTATTTTATTAGATCGAACGGAAGGAATTTAACGAGACAAATTGGAATTTAAATTTTGGGTATTACATTACTTAATCCAGGTACGGATTCCGTACTCTTTCAGCGAGACTCTTTTGTTTTTGATTTGTTCGTTTCGTTATTCGTTTTGAAATTTAGTATTGCCTTTCATAATCATTCCTCGTCAATTCATTGTGATAGTTTCGTTTGGCGTTCATAGTTGGAACTCATATTTGTACTCTTTAGACTAGTACAACATGTCTAAATTATTTTGATATTTGTAGTAATGTGCATGTTAGTATTTTTGGGGACTTTGAGTTGACGATTCATTTCAGTTTAGCATGTACACGTTAGAACCCTTTTGTTTGGTATTATGTCGCATGTGTTGTGACATGATATTTTTGTTAGAATACCGTAGGGTATACCTGAGCTATAACCACCTGTGGGGGTCCCACAGGCATGTCCTCTTGGCACTGAGGCATGACACCTTCTGTGGCGGTGTGATCAGTCCACGACGTCTCCGTTTTGTGCTCCGGTGGGAGTTGGCCATTTGGTATTTTGTTGTGGGAGGCGTATGGGTCGACCCTAGTTTTCTGTTCTGTTCTATTCTGCAGAGTGGTGATGTTTGTGCCAAACACGCCTTCTGATTTTACATGTATTGGATTCGCGGTCCAATGTGTGTAACTTGCATGTGTGGCATTATTTAACTTACCTATGTGACATTATTTGACTTGCCTGTGTGGCAAGGTATGTTTTTGTTTATTCTGAGCTCGGTATGAAATAACATCTAGCCATTTGATTCAGCCTATTATTTCGTTGTGTTAGATTTGTTCGTTTCGTTTCAGTTCGTTTCGTCTCTTTTCATTTAATTGAGTTAGTTATTTCGGTTCATTATTTGTATTCTATATCCGTACTGGGCGTTTGGCTCGTGCTGTGTTTTCTTCCGGCAGGTAATCAGGGGAATCAAGGGCAAGTGTGATGAGAGCTCCATTCATTCCAATGATTTAGAAATATTCTGTTTAGACTGGACGTGTCAGTTACTTGGAATTGTAATAATTATTTTAGATTGTGGTTTGAGACAGTTGGAGATTTATTATGGTTGACTTATGGTATTTATATGTTATTAAGACTATTCTTTTGTGGCTTTGAGCCTTGCTATTAAATTCATCTGTTTTGTTATGTTTTGAGTAACCTCTCTTTCTATTTCGGAAAGGGGGTGTTACAGAGTTGGTATCAGAGCCAGGTTCTTTCTTGTAGAAAACCTATTTAGGTTGACCTGTGAGTTATGGGTAGACTTCTGGGATAGGTTTTGTTCTGTTTGATTTTTTATTCAGCTATCATATCAGCTATATTCGAATCTGTCTCTAATCTGCTTTGTTATCTATTCGTTGATCTTTTGTTAGATGGCTCGTAGATCCGCCAGAGTTGCTGGGAGGCGAGGAAACAATAGGGGAAGAGGTGAGAGTCAGCCCAGTGAGCAACCTAATAATCAGATAAATGCTCAGTTGGCTACCTTGGTGAATCAGGCAGTGAATCAGGCGTTACCTCAGTTGGTGGCACAGGTTGTATAGGCAATGCAGCAGCCGCCACCAGAAATTCCTGAACCAGAGAATTCAGGAAATAATGGTCAGCATGCAAATATGGAGGGAGGGAATGCAGATGGTCTTGATCAGCAGGTGGTTCCAATGTATGTGTGGTTGGAAAGGTTTCAAAAGCAGAAACCACAGGCATTCAGTTCAGCTCCAACTCCAATTGATGCAGAAAATTGGATTGCCCACTTAGAGAAGATTTTCGATGTGTTGGGGTGCTCGGATAATCAGAAAGTGTTGCTAGCTGCTTACAAGCTGGAAGGGGATGCGCAGAGGTGGTGGAAAGCGTTGAAAACAACAAAGGGTAATGGTTATGTTGAGGCACTTAGCTGGACAGAGTTTTGTGAGGTCTTTTATCAGCAGTACTTCCCAGCTGCTGATAAAGAAGCCTATGCCAGAGAGTATCTGTCTATTCGGCAGAAAGATGATGAGTCCATCATATATTTTATGACGAGGTTCACTAGGTTGGCAGGCTTTGCGGGAACCTCAGCAGGGACTGCAGCAGAACAGGCAGAGAAGTTCAAGTGGCGGATTCATTATAGGTATCGCCAACATCTTATTAACAACAAGTTTGCAGACATGTCAGCAGTGGCCAATGCGGCCAAAAATATTGAGATGGAGCGACATGACTTTCGGTCTTCTAAACCGGATGGGAGTCGAAAGAGGGACAGAGATTGACCAGCAGGGTCAAACTTCAGTTCAACATGAGAGAAATCAGGGTGGTCAGTTGAATAGGAATCGTGGTGTCCAACAGGGGCAGTGGCGTGGTCAGAATCAAAACAGGGGTTATCAGCAGATGCCTCAGTAAGGGCAAAATCGCCAGCAGGGACAGAATCGTCCGCAGGGGCAAAATCAGGGTCGTTACCCAGGACCAGCTGGTGGGGGTAACCCGAATCTCATTCCGATAGCTCCATGTGTTACTTGTGGGGCTAATCATCCGGGGAGGCAGTGCCACAGACTCACCGGTGCATGCTTCTTGTGTGGACAGATGGGTCACGTTGCTAGGGATTGTGCTGGGCCACGTGGAAATGGTGGAGGTGGTGATAATGGTGGCAATGGAGGTCAGCGTCAGGGTGGCCGAGTGTTTGCTTTGACGTATAACCAAGCGGCAGGTGCACCAGGTACTGTTTCTGGTACTCTTTTAGTTAGCAATCATGAGGCATCTATTTTGTTTGATACGGGTTCTACTCATTCCATTGTTGCTCAGTCTTTTGTTCGGCACCTGGGTATGCCATCTCAGTCTTTAGATTCTGTTATGTCTATTGCTACCCCGATGGGGACTTCTGTTGTTATTTCTGATTTGTATCGAGGGTGTCCGATAAGTTTTGGGGATAAGATTCGTAGGGCTAATCTTCTTCCGATTGAGTATGCACGATTTCGACGTTATTCCGGGGATGGACTGGTTGGATAAGCACTATGCCACTATCGATTGTCAGGCGAAGAAGGTTATATTTGGAGATGTGAAGTCTCCAGAATTCGTGTTTCAGGTTTCACAACCAAGCAGGGTAGTGAAGTTGATTTCAGCTTTGAAGGCTGGAAAGTTGGTAGCAAAGGGTTGTGAGGGGTATTTGGCGTTTGTGAAGGATACCTCTAAGGGTGAGTCTCGTATTGAGGATGTTCCAATTGTTCGTGATTTTTCCGATGTGTTTCCTAAAGAATTGTCAGGGTAGCCACCACAACGGGAAGTAGAGTTTGCTATTGAGCTTGTTCCTGGTGCGGAACCTATCTCTAAGGCGCCGTATCGGATGGCACCGCGGAGTTGCAGGAGCAGTTGCAGGAATTATTAGATCGTGGTGTGATTCGGCCGAGTATTTCGCCGTGGGGTGCTCCGGTCTTGTTTGTGAAGAAGAAGGATTGGTCTATAAGGCTGTGTATAGACTACAGGGAGTTAAACAAGATTACCATCAGGAATCGGTATCCATTGCCGAGGATTGATGACTTGTTTGACCAACTTCAGGGGGCAAAGTATTTTTCGAAGATAGACTTGAGGTCGGGCTATCATCAGTTTAGAGTGAGGAATGAGGATATCCCTAAGACGGCTTTTCGTACTCGATATGGGCATTACGAGTTTCTGGTGATGCCTTTCGGTGTGACTAACGCTCCGGCGGTGTTTATGGATTTGATGAATCGGGTGTTCAGAGAGTACTTAGACCAATTTGTCATTGTCTTTATTGATGACATTTTGGTTTACTCAAAGTCTAAGGAAGAGCATGAAGAGCATCTTCGCACAGTGTTAGGGATTTTGCAGAAAGAGAATTTGTATGCTAAATTCTCTAAATGCGAGTTTTGGTTGGAGCAGGTCGCATTTTTGGGCCACGTTGTTTCTGCTGAAGGCATTAAGGTGGATCCTGCGAAGGTTGAGGCTATCACTAAATGGCCAAGACCTACTACAGTGACGGAGATTAGGAGTTTCTTGGGTTTGGCAGGGTATTATAGGCGGTTCGTGGAAGGGTTTTCCTTTCTTGCCTTACCATTGAATCAGTTGATGAGAAAGGGCGTAAAGTTTATGTGGAATGAAGAGCGGGAGAAGAGTTTCGAGGAGTTGAAGAAACGACTTGTGTCAGCTCCTATACTTGCATTGCCATCGGGGACAGGAGGCTATCAGATTTATAGTGATGCTTCTAAGAAGGGCTTAGGGTGTGTTTTGATGCAACACGGTAAGGTGATTGCTTATGCTTCTAGGCAGCTTAAACCTTATGAGGTGAACTACCCCACACATGATTTGGAGTTGGCAGCGGTGATCTTTGCCTTAAAGATTTGGAGGCATTATTTGTATGGAGAGACTTGTGATATCTTCACCGATCACAAAAGTCTTAAATACATTTTCACTCAGAAGGAGCTCAATATGAGGCAAAGGCGTTGGTTGGAACTTCTAAAAGATTATGATGCTAGAATTCAGTATCACCCGGGGAAGGCAAATGTGGTTGCAGGTGTTCTTAGCCGAAAGAGTTCAGGGAGTGTAGCAGCCCTTATTACACAATCTCAGCTTATCTCGGATATGGAGAGGATCGAGTTGGAGTTGTATGTACGAGGTTCAGATGGGCATTTGGCGGGTATGAGAGTGGAGTCCTCTCTTATCTCGCGGGTCAAAGAAGCTCAAAAGGAAGATGGGGAGTTGTGGAGTATGGCGCAGAATTTAGAGGAGGGCAAGCAGTCTGAGTTTCGTATTGATGACCATGGTGTGATTTGGTTGGGTGAGCGGTTGTGTGTACCGTCAGATCCAATCATTCGAGAGGCTGTGCTGGCTGAGGCTCATAGTTCGCCATTTTCAATTCATCCAGGTTCTACGAAGATGTATAGGGATTTGAAGAAGAATTTTTGGTGGAATGGGATGAAACGAGACGTGGCTAAATATGTTGGAAGGTGCCTCACTTGTCAACAAGTGAAGATAGAACATCAACGAGCTAGTGGTCTGCTGCAACAGTTAGACATTCCAGTGTGGAAGTGGGAGGATATCACGATGGACTTTGTGACTGGTTTGCCAAAGACTTTCAAGAAGAATGATGCCACTTGGGTAGTGGTGGATCGGTTGACCAAATAAGCACACTTTTTGGCTATCCATGAGGGTTACTCAGTGGATAGATTGGCACATATCTTTCAGCAGGAGATTGTTAGACTTCATGGTACTCCAGTATCTATTGTTTCAGATAGGGACCCACGGTTTACTTCGCGATTCTGGAAAGGGTTTCAACGAGCTTGGGGCACTCGGCTCAACTTCAGTGCTTCTTTCCATCCGCAAAAAGATGGGCAATCCAAACGGACTATTCAGACGTTGGAGGACATGTTGAGGGCTTGTGCACTTGAATGGTCGGGTAATTGGGATGATTACTTGAGCCTAGTTGAGTTTTCTTACAACAATAGCTGGCGTGCAAGTATTGGGATGGCTCCTTTTGAGGCATTGTATGGTAGAAAGTGTCGGGCACCAACTTGTTGGGATGAGGTTGGCGAAAGGGCCATAGAAGGGCCTGAGTTAGTTCAAATTACTACGGAGAAGGTAGCGATGGCTAAGGAGAAATTGAAGACGGCTCGATCACGACAGAAGTGTTATGCTGATAAGCATAGGAGGACTTTAGAGTTTGAGCCTGGGGAGCATGTGTTTCTAAAAGTTTCTCCTTGGAAGGGCATTCGGCGATTTGGGTTGAAAGGGAAACTTAGTCCGCGTTATATTGGACCATTTGAGATTCTGGAGAGGGTTGGTGAGGTTGCATATCGGTTAGCTTTGCCTCCACAACTAGCTCACGTGCATAATGTGTTCCATGTGTCGGTGTTGAGGAGTTATCATTATCATCCGTTACACGTGGTGCAATATCCGTTCGATAAGATTCGAGAAGATCTTAGTTACGAGGAACAAGCTGAGGCGATTTTGGATCGTCAAGAAAGGATCATGAGGAGGAAGATTATTCCGTTTGTTAAGGTTTTGTGGAGGAATCATTCGGAGCGGGAGGCTACTTGGGAGATTGAGGAGTCTATTCGAGCGGAATATCCGCATCTTTTTGATAATTAGGTGCGTTCTATTCTTTTGATTCCGGGGACGGAATCCTTTTAAGGGGTAGGTGATGTAGTACCCAGTAAATAAATATAATAAATAAATAAAAAATTAGTTTGTTTTAAAACATATTATTTGGACTTTGTCATTTATTTTGGGTCAATCTAGTTATTTAATTTGTATGGGCTATTAAATATTAATAAGAGATGGGTAAATTAATTTAGTACAAATTGGGCCTTAAAATTTATTTGGGTTTAATTTAATTAAATGTGGGTAATATTAATCTTATTATAATTAGGAGAATAAGTAAGATAAATAATAAATAAATAGATATTAAAACCTAATCATACCTAGGCTACAAATCAGAAAGAAAAGAAGAAGAGGCAGCGGCGGCTGTAAAGGAAAAAGGAGGAGAAAAGTTACACCACAATTTGGGAAAGAGGAACCTATACCTTTTCTTCTTTTTCGGTAAGTTTTATTAGCAGTGATGGAAGTAGGGTATATTTTAATAGATATATAAATTGTTGCTTGTCAGGTATATGTGTATATATATGTATATAGATAAAAGTTTGGCAGACTACTTTTTGGTAGGAAGTTATTGAACTTGTTGCTGTTAAAAAAAAAAACATAACAGGAAGGTAATCATGATAATCACGTTGCTGTGTGCATGTGTTGCTGCTGTATGGTATATATATATAGTTAGTACGGTATATATATATATATATGTTGATCTGTTAAATTCGTGAGCTGTTAAGCAGTATTTGTAGATGTGGTATGTTATTAATAATATTTATTTTATTTTACCGAACTATATATTTTTATTTTTTTTTAATAAATTAAATTGAAAATTTGGTATATGAATTAGTAATTCTAATGATAAATTATAAATTTACTTCATAATAAATTAAATAATATTATGTTAGTAATGATTAAATTTGTAATAAAATTTTATTTTATTTTATTTTATTAGATCGAACGGAAGGAATTTAACGAGACAAATTGGAATTTAAATTTTGGGTATTACATTGCTTAATCCAGGTACGGATTCCGTACTCTTTCAGCGAGACTCTTTTGTATTTGATTTGTTCGTTTCGTTATTCGTTTTGAAATTTAGTATTGCCTTTCATAATCATTCCTCGTCAATTCATTGTGATAGTTTCGTTTGGCGTTCATAGTTGGAACTCATATTTGTACTATTTAGACTAGTACAACATGTCTAAATTATTTTGATATTTGTAGTAATGTGCATGTTAGTATTTTTGGGGACTTTGAGTTGACGATTCATTTCAGTTTAGCATGTACACGTTAGAACCCTTTTGTTTGGTATTATGTCGCATGTGTTGTGACATGATATTTTTGTTAGAATACCGTAGGGTATACCTGGGCTATAACCACCTGTGGGGGTACCACAGGCATGTCCTCTTGGCACCGAGGCATGACACCTTCTGTGGCGGTGTGATCAATCCATGACGTCTCTGTTTTGTGCTCCGGTGGGAGTTGGCCATTTGGTGTTTTGTTGTGGGAGGCGTATGGGTCGACCCTAGTTTTCTGTTCTGTTCTGTTCTGTTCTGCAGAGTGGTGATGTTTGTGTCAAACACGCCTTCTGATTTTACATGTATTGGATTCGCGGTCCTAATGTGTGTAACTTGCCTGTGTGGCATTATTTAACTTGCCTATGTAGCATTATTTGACTTGCCTGTGTGGCAAGGTATGTTTCTGTTTATTCTGAGCTCGGTATGAAATAACATCCAGCCATTTGATTCAGCCTATTATTTCGTTTTATAGATTTGTTCGTTTCGTTTCAGTTCGTTTCGTCTCTTTCATTTAATTGAGTTAGTTATTTCGGTTCAATATTTGTATTCTATATCCGTACTGGGCGTTTGGCTCATGCTTTGTTTTCTTCCGGCAGGTAATCAGGGGAATCAAGGGCAAGTGTGATGAGAGCTCCATTCATTCCAATGATTTAGAAATATTCCGTTTAGACTGGACGTGTCAGTTTACTTGGAATTGTAATAATTATTTTAGATTGTGGTTTGAGACAGTTGGAGATTTATTATGGTTGACTTATGGTATTTATAAGTTATTAAGACTATTCTTTTGTGGCTTTGAGCCTTGCTATTAAATTCATCTGTTTTGTTATGTTTTGAGTAACCTCTCTTTCTATTTCGGAAAGGGGGTGTTACAGCAACTCTATAATGCCAAATAAGACTTGTATCCATTGAAAACCAATATTTCCAAGCTCAATATCAAAATTCGACTTCTATTCCGAGAATTTCCCGAATTCGACAATTATCGTCCAAACTCGTGAATTCTGCCAAAACTTCGTTACTTAAGATTTGTTCTTCGTTTCAAATGGATTCATTCCGTCATACTAACATCTTAATATACATACTTCATTAACTTTTAAACATGATAAGTTATTACTTGTTCTTTGTGAGTTTGTAACTTATAAAAGTATAAACTACTTATAATTTCTTTTCTCATGGACTTATGATGGCTTAAATCTTTTAACCACCATTCTTGTTTCTTCTTATCATACCAACTTCATTATTATTAACATATGATATGTTCATAACTTATTTAGGTTTGAATTACTTATTCATGACTTACACGACTTAAGTCCATTGATTTATTCATTCTCTTCATTTCTTAGCATACATAATCTACCACTACCCACTTCTCCAACAATTGAAGAGAAAGAGAATCATGGATTAGGAGTGCTTACCCTTGATGTTCTCTTGGTAATCCTTCTTCTTGTTTCTTGAACTACGAACTCTAACTTTTCTAGCTTTTTCTCTCAAGCAAATAAGCACTTAACTTGTTGGATGAAATACAACAACCCACAAATGAGCTATCTCTCCTTCTATTTATAGGAAATCCTAAATGAGGGCTTAATGGTTAATAAGTCATCCACCTCCTTACTATTCATTACCTAGCTCTTAAGTTAACTTGGCCACCACAATCTTTGCTTGACCAACACAACATTTATCCAATACTTGGGCACCACATTTACCTAACCATTAAGTATTCTTGTTAATCACATAGCTTATCCTTTACTTGCTCACCACATTATTTACTTGGACATCACAACACTTAGCCCTTAAGTTACTTTACTTGGCCATCACAACACTTAGCCATTAAGTTACTTTACTTAGCCATCACTTTGGGTCATCCATGGGTTGCCCTATGGGTTTGAATTTCCTCTATTCATTCTTTTGAATTAATAAGGTGTTAATTTGATATAATACTTTGGTTGTGGGTGAAATGTGCAAATTTTGTAAAATAAGCAAGTGGTTATAAAATATTCATTTTTGTAGGGAATATTCGTTTGGTCGTGGAATATTCTTGTTGTCGTGGAATATTTACTTCTTATGTTATATTTTTTGTGTATTAGATAAATTCTATTATCATCTATATATATAGATACCATCTTAAATCTCCACATTAAACTAAATATATATAAAGTAACTATGAATATTTATATAACGTAACTATGAATATTTTAATATATATATATATATATAATTTATCTCTAAATATTCATATAAATATTTATAAACAAATATTCATATAAATTTATCTTTAAAATTTTTAAACAAATATTTATTTATAAATTTATAAATATTTCATCTAAACTTTAGATATGAATATTTTTTATAAATATTTATATGAATATTTGTTTACATATATATATATATATATATATATATATATATATATATATATATATATATATATATATTCATACTTACTTTATATATATTTAGTTTAATGTTGAGATTTGTTTAGTATTTTATTTAGTTTGACAAGAAATTTTGAAAAGAATATATATAGTTATGGCGTTAGTTTAGTTAAGTAATAAATTAGAATGACTCAATGGTAGCATAATGACCCAATAACCCATAGGTCTTAAGTTCAGAACCTATCTGTGATATTTTTGCTTCTTATGTTATATTTTTGTGTATTAGATAAATTCTATTATCATATATATATATATATATATATATATATATATATATATATATATATATATATATATATATATATATTAAAATATTCATAGTTACGTTATATATATATACATATCTTAAATCTCCACATTAAACTAAGTATATATAAAGTAACTATGAATATTTATATAACGTAACTATGAATATTTTAATATATATATATATATATATATATATATATATATATATATATATATATATATATATATAAATTTATCTCTAAATATTCATATAAATATTTATAAACAAATATTCATATAAATATTTATGCATGAAATACAAATATATTATCTTATAATAATAACACACTAATTTGTTGTTTTATTCTATGATATATAAGATCGTTAGTATAGAAAGACCTGTTTGACTTATTTTTTCCCCCTTTTTTTCCACAAGCACTAATTATTATATCAATTCTTTTTTTATACAAAATAAAGAAGCAGTAGATTTTTTGGGAAACAATAGCATTAATTATTCCTTATTTTAAAATATCCAATATTAAAAAATTAATTAATTAACTTGGCTATTAATTTATGTTATAATCTTCTATATATTGATCATGTATGATCATCGATATGTCATTTAATTATTTCATTACCAATTTCTATCAAAAAAGTGTTCGATCGCCCATTAATTATTTGCTGCAAAAGAAGAAGATAATTGAAAAGAATAACTTATACTATATACCAAGGCAAAATAATAAATTAAAGAATAAGTAAGATAAATATCATAATTTTTAAGTATTTGACATATATAAGCATAAATTATAGTGTGATTATTTTTATTTATTTATTATTATTATTATTATTGTTATTATTTTTTTTATTATTGTTATTATTATTATTATTATTATTATTATTATTATTATTATTATTATTATTGTAGTATATAACTTCCTGAGATTATATTAATGGTATATAGTGAAGGAGAAGAAATGAATATATTGAAAAAATCTCATATTTTGATATAAATATTAATCTTTGCAAGATATCAACAGATAACTTGTGTTGCTCCAGCGGTCAAATGATCAAAGTTCCAAATGATAGGTCACAGGTTTGAATATGTTCCCCATTTGGACATAATTTTTAAATACTCAATACGAATATTTTTTGACAATTCTCCGAATACCGAATATGGTCTTACAAAAACATGCTTATTGGGATTATTTTAATTTAAGACAACATTTTAATAGTCGTTGCAAAAAGTTTTTTAAAATATGCAACAAAAATAAAAATTATTGCCAATGAATGTGGTCTATATTAGGCAACAAAATATAGCAACAAAAAAACTTTCGTTGCCTACGATGAGGAAAAATCAAGTGGTTAGAAATTTTGCAATGAATTTCTAATGTATTTTGTTTCCAAATTTTGCAACGATTTATGAATTTCGTTGCAAAAAGTGAAAGCCTGACACAATTTGCAACGAATGACAAGTTTCGTTGCTAAACATACACATTTAACAACGACTTATAAAGTCGTTGCCTAAAAAATCGTTGCTAAAGCCCCATTTTTAGCAATAAAAAAACTTTCGTTGCCCACGATGACGGGAAATCAAGTGGCCAAAAATTTTGCAACGAATTTTTAACGAACTTTTTTCCCGCCAATGAATTAACAACCAAATTTTACAACGACTTATGAATTTCTTTGCAAAAAGTGAAAGCCTGACACAATCTACAACGAAGGACAACTGTCGTTGCTAAACATATACTTTTAGCAACGACTTATAAAGTCGGTGCCCGAAAAATCGTTGCTAAAGGCCCATTTTTTTGTAGTGCATACATCTCAAATTCAAAATATACCAATTACAAAGAATATTAATACCATACAATACGTTTACATCCCAATAATATCAAACTATCCATACATCTCAAATTCACTTTTTAATATAATTACTACTATATTGAATTGTGAATTTGACTACAACCACAAAATATACCAAACTATCCATAAAATTAAACTACTACCTAATTAAACTATCCATAAATATCTCAGTTCCAGGATGAAGTCTCTAACATTCCAATCATGTGTTCAAGTTCTTCACTGATCCGACCTGCTCATGCATGTTATAAACTAAGAACATCATGCAAGGCTAGTTATGTATCATTGTTTAAACAAATAGTTCAAAAACATTCTAATTAGAAATTTTTGGAACAATCAAATAGAAGATACCTAGGATTGGAAAGTTAAAAGTAATTGGAGGGAGTGTCATTAATAGCGATAGTCATTCCTATATTATTGAATTAGAAGACATATTTTTCCTCACAAAATTGTGACACAACTTAAAAATAAAACTAATGCAAAATCCCCTATTCCAGCTTAACTGTGACGCCCCCAAATTCGGGTATCTTCCAACCCGACATATGGTGCTACACGGTGCTACAGTTCACACAAACATTCAATTGAAATGCCTCAAAAGAACGAATATGTCTTATAAATATTCCAAAACAATACTACAATCCCCAAGATTCTTTATAACCATTACATTTGTTCTTGTCATAATATCAAATATTATCATTACAAACCTATACTATTACATAGGTAATCTACAGGTTCGCCTTAGCCTTTCCTTTATCATTTCCGGATCCTTTGGTATGTTCGGTCTAAGCTACATTCATATGGTTCAAGCAAGAGTGAGCATAACAAGCTCAGCAAGTACAACAATTTCTTTTAAACAACATGCTTGAAACATAGGAATCGCATATCTTCAATAACTAGATAATAGTTATGAAGTACTATCAATAATTCAAAATAGCATATATTTTCCTTCAAAACGTTTTACAATTACAATATTCAGGACAACATCAATTCTGGTCCAAGACCATGAGCGTTTCATAATTTCTTTGAAAATGACATCCATGCACCAAGTTTGTAAGTCCGGCATAGCTTACGATCACTTCTAGGTGATCAGTCTATAGTACTCTATATTGATCAACACTACATCCTTTAAACGTATGTACGTTTAATTTTTGGCAACCTCACGTGCCCATCAAATAATTGATGAAAAATATATTTGTTTATTCATACTCAGCTTACCTTGAATCCATACCAAATAATTGGCGTAGGATAGCGTTATCAATTCTATATGGAAAGATTTATAAAGAAATCAATCAATCTTTTAAGAATAGTCTAGCCGAGTTAAAACTGGCATCGACCCTTTCGTAAAACAATTCATGCATCTCATAACATGAATCACAGAAAACCTAGCTAACACGAAGGTTAGACAAGCGATAAGGAAAACTTGCCTTCAGTGTCTGCTACAGTAAAAATTACTTTCTCTTTGAGTCCTTAAAATCTCTACAACACATAATCACATAACATACCACATTAGGTCATGAATAAACATACATGGTTCCTAATGAATCTTACCCTTCTTCTCAATCTAATCATGTATTAGATTTGTTATTATTCGTTCTGGCTTGCCGTTATAGTTTACATTGTTCTTACCAAATTCTTTCTCTTTATAACATAACTAAAATTATTTCATTAATACAACTCGTTTTGAGTTAATCATTCCTCCTCACGGCTTACCAATTTCCTTACATTATTAATCAAAACTCGATCATCAATGGTTAAGTACACTTATTGCATACCATTCGCGTTCACGTAATATTCATCAACATTTAGTTATAATTCTCAACGTTATTACCATCATCGAAAAATGTTATGTTAAGTTAATTAATTCATTAACAATTAACTATCTTTCCTTTCGTATTCTTAATCGTACTTACTTACTTAACGAAACTCGTTTCAAGTACTTATCTGCCTTTACGGCTTATTATCATTCATCGCTTCGGTATTAATAACTTTTGTTCAATTAATCTTTCTTTCAACCTTTAGTGTATTACATAAGCTTTACAACATCTTAATTGATGTAACTTTAAGTTAATTAAGGATTTAATTTACTCTTCCTTCACTTCTCTTTTACTTTACATTCAAAATAATTTCCATTTATGTTTTACTTGGTGCTGGCGCTGCGATGCCATCTTTTGCTCTACAACTCGCGCTACGGCGCGGGCTTCTTGTTCCTAGAACTCGGTCACGGCACTGCGGCGCCATAGCCTTCACTATTATCCGCGCTGCGGCGCCAAACTTCAGTAGCTCACAGCCCTTTGTGGCGTTGCGGCGTGACTTACTTTGCCTTGACTGGTGCCGCGACGCCAGTACTCGCACCAGAAAAATTTGACAGTTTACTTTTTATGTGAGATTCTCGGGCTCATAACTTCTTCGTTATAAGTCCGAATTGACTCGTTCAAACACTGTTAGTTCACAAATGACATGTTCTACGTATTCATGCAAGAATTTTATCTATTTTACTTCGTTAACTAAAAATTCACCTATTAGTCCATTTTTAACGAAAACGATAAACATTCGTGAACGTTCAACGCTCGTTTCTTTGTTCTAAGTCAGAATCCGGTCATTTTCGAGTCCGCAACTCTATAATGCCAAATAAGACTTGTATCCATTGAAAACCAATATTTCCAAGCTCAATATCAAAATTCAACTTCTATTCCGAGAATTTCACGAATTCGACAATTATCGTCCAAACTCGTGAATTCTGCCAAAACTTCGTTACTTAAGATTTGTTCTTCGTTTCAAATGGATTCATTCCGTCATACTAACATCTTAATATACATACTTCATTAACTTTTAAACATGATAAGTTATTACTTGTTCTTTGTGAGTTTGTAATTATAAAAGTATAAACTACTTATAATTTCTTTTCTCATGGACTTATGATGGCTTAAATCTTTTAACCACCATTCTTGCTTCTTCTTATCATACCAACTTCATTATTATTAACATATGATAAGTTCATAACTTATTTAGGTTTGAATTACTTATTCATGACTTACACGGCTTAAGTCCATTGATTTATTCATTCTCTTCATTTCTTAGCATACATAATCTACCACTACCCACTTCTCCAACAATTGAAGAGAAAGAGAATCATGGCTTAGGAGTGCTTACCCTTGATGTTCTCTTGGTAATCCTTTTTCTTGTTTCTTGAACTACGAACTCTAACTTTTCTAGCTTTTTCTCTCAAGCAAATAAGCACTTAACTTGTTGGATGAAATACAACAACCCACAAATGAGCTATCTCTCCTTCTATTTATAGGAAATTCTAAATGAGGGCTTAATGGTTAATAAGTCATCCACCTCCTTACTATTCATTACCTAGCTCTTAAGTTAACTTGGACACCACAATCTTTGCTTGACCAACACAACATTTATCCAATACTTGGGCACCACATTTACCTAACCATTAAGTATTCTTGTTAATCACATAGCTTATCCTTTACTTGCTCACCACATTATTTACTTGGACATCACAACACTTAGCCCTTAAGTTACTTTACTTGGCCATCACAACACTTAGCCATTAAGTTACTTTACTTAGCAATCACTTTGGGTCATCCATGGGTTGCCCTATGGGGTTAAACCATACAAGAACCCATTGGTTCTTATTTTGGGCCTTTAGCTTAATTAACTTAACTTATACAGTGGGCTTGTTCATTAAATCACTTTGGACCTTAACCTTTAATTCCAATTGGACTTATCCATTCCTACATTTAGGCCTTATCAATTCCCATTGGACTTTACTATTTCCTACACGATCCTACAAGTCCATTACATTTGGCTTAAAGCCTTATAACGTATAATCTACGTATTAATCTCGTATTCTAACTCGTGTACTTTTTCATATACGACTTATCATCATTCATACATATTCGTATAATACCTCGTATCATACTAGTATTCATTACCTCGTATAATACCTACGTATTATACGATCATCACTTAACTCATTATACTCATTTAAATTCCTTCTCGAAAATCACTTTTCCTAACCATTAGGTTTTAAGTTCGCAGGCAAAAAACTGCATTTTCCATAACTGAAATTTTATTGGATAATCCATCTTACCTCGATATTCTATCATTACGTATTTCTCGAAACTTCAAAAATAATTTCCGAACAGAAATGTGTGAATAGTGTTTTTCGAAAAATTTCTCGAAAAGCTTTTATTTTCGTCTTGAAAATTTAAATACTTTAATTATACCACGTAGCCAAAATACTACGACGTTCCGACATATCTAGGTCATAGAACGACCTTCAATTAGCTTACTCCCACAAATAATAAATTAAATTCATTTAATCCACATAATTAAATAAAAATTTAATTCTCATAAAATCTGATTTTTTGGAGCGTTACACTCTTCCCCTCTTATAAGGATTCTGTCCCCAGAATCTCGCTAATAATATATACACTGTTGAGGAAAAAAATTTCCCATAATTTTTAATCTCGAGTCCCCACGTTGCTTCTTCGGCATATTAAACACTTATTAACATATTACACTATCTCCATTTTATTAGTTCTTCTTTTAATTCGGATTTATTAAGAACTCAAATTCCTCCTTCAAAACAAGATTATACTTGATCTTCTCTTCATCCTGCATCCTCTTCTTCATTCGCTTGCATTCCTCGTTACCTAGTTGTACTTAATCAACGCATTCCATTATCGTGGATTTAGTCTACATTGTGAATAACATTTCTACCCCTTCATTCCGTAATTTAACTTTTAACTCTGATCTTGCCATCTCCGTTATTAACTCATTATGAGTCGTTAACATCGATAGCTTTTCCTTACCCTTCCTACTTAACGCGTCGGCTTCTACGTTTACCTTCCTCGAATGATATAAGATATCACAGTCCTTCTCTACTGCATATTAAACTCCTTCTGTGTGAAGATATATTTCAGACTCTTAAAGTCCGTATATATCTCATACTTCTCCCCGTATAAATATTATCTCCATATTTTTAATTCAAAACTTCAGCTGCCAATTATAGATCATAAGTATGATAGACCTTCTCAAAATCCCTTAACTGGCGTGATGCATACATAAATGACATTGCCATGCTATAAGAGCACGCAATCATGTCATCTATGCGAAACATCGAGATACAATACAAAATTTCCCGTATCATCTGATAAAAATAATACAGGTGCCTCACTTAACCTTCCTTTTAATTCCTGAAAACTATTTTTTCATTTCTCATTCCCAACATACTTATCAATAACATATCTGTATATCTTTTAAGCTAAAATTCACACTTAGTGAATTACGTATCCAACTTCTCCCTCCATAGTGTTTCTCACACCATCTTCAAATGTTCAGCGTGATCTTCTAGCATCTTAAAATAGACTAGAATATCACCAATGATCATTACGACATCTTTGTCCAAATATTATTTGAACACTCTGTGACGCTAATGGTACCTTCAACCATAGCACCTCACAATAGAACCTATATAAGACCCCGAATTTGTTGAAATGAAAGTATTCAATTTTCTTATAATTATTATTTTATTTCGTAAATGTTTAAATTGATAAAAGTTTAAAGTTAAGGGTGATATTTGAAAATTTTTGCAAAGTAAGCAAGTTGTTATATAATATTCGATTGGTCAGGAAATATTTGTTTTAACAGAGAATATTCATACAACGGCACAATCATTGGTGAACCCCATAACAGAATTATTGTCGGATTGAGAAAATGACAAAAATATTTTTATGAAAATAACGACGGAAGTTTTACCGTTAAAACTGTTGAACTACTCGGTAGTGAAAGTACAGTTATACGCGTGGTTGCTTAGTAGCACACGATATTGATTATTGATGCTTATGCGAGAAGTCACTCAGTTTTGTTCAATTATTGCTACAGTTGTAAGACCCCAAATTTTATGAAATGAAAGTATTCAATTTTCTTATAATTATTATTTTATTTCGTAAATGGTTAAATTAGTAAAAGTTTAAAGGTAAGGGTGATATATAATTTTTTTTGCAAAGTAAGCAAGTGGTTATAAAATATTCGTTGTGTCGGGGAATATTCGATTGGTTGGGGAATATTCGTTTTAATAGGGAATATTCGTACGATGACACAATCATTGGTGGACCCCACACGGAAGTATTATCATATTTAGAAAACGACAGAATTATTTTTTTATAAAAAATAACGGCGAAAGTGTTGCCGTTATAAACTGTTGAACTACCCGGTAGTAAAAGTACAGTAATACGCGTGGTTGCATTGTAGCGCACGCTATTGATTATTGATGTTTACGTAAGAAGTCACTCAGTTATACTCATTTATTGCTACAGTAATTTGCTGCATCATATCTCTTATATTATTGATTTAATTATTGTCACAGTATCATATGCATAATATGATAAATTATTAAATCAACAATTGAGACGACAAAGTTATTCATATTATTATTTGCAATATTGATAATGTCTAGAAGTTTTGTCAAGGAGAGGTTTGGTTACCTAATTGCGCGCCAATAAGGAGAAATCCTTATCGAAAAGCCCCCTCTTTCATAGGAACGACCTGGTTGTTAAATATTGTGAATTATAATATTAATGATGAATAAGTTCGTGCTGATTAAAGATGAATTTTATAGTTTCATTGTGTTAGAATTATTTGTGTTAGTGGAAATCGACATTTGTTTCGATAATAATTGATGTCTGAAGGTTATATTGTTCAATCGGGTATTCGGGGCACTTTTCGTGTCGGAGTACTATTCACGAATTACAATTCTTGAGATACTATTCATGAGTTACTATTCATGAGTTACTATTCACGAGTTACTATTCACTCGTAAAATATATTTCTTTTCGGTCCAAATTATTTTTGGGTACAATATTATTCCATGAGGAGATGTGCTAATTTTTCAGGCCGTTGGTTGAAGATATAATAGTAAATCAATATGGACCGCTGATGGAAAGTTATAATAGTAAATCAATATGGATCGATGGTTTAAAGTTTTAATAGTAAATCAGTATGGACCGTTGCTTTAAGTTTTAATAGTAAGCCAATATGGACCGTCCGTTTAAAAGTAAATCAATCTGGGTCGTTCATGAATTAGTTACTATTCAGTCCATTCTCCTATAAATAGAAGCTCATTCTTCATTATTTCTTACGAATTTACTGAAACTGTAGAGAGAGAAACTATAGAGAGAAAGAAGAAAAGTATTCTGCTACTTCACTACTCTAATATCTAGTTTCTTCTATGGTAGGGGATATTATTTGTTATACTCGTAAGGGGTATTATTTCTTTCTTATTCGTGAAGAGAGCTTCTGTTATTCCATTCTTATTATTTTGTTGGAATAACCTGTCTATGCAAAGTACTGCATACATGGTGAAATTCTTCTAATATTCCTTTCTTTATTATTCTGTCAGAATATCCTGTCTGTGCGTTTATGACAGACCTGGTTCTATTATTTATTATTCTGTCGGAATATCCTGTCTGTGCGTTTACGCTGGACCTGGTTCCATTATTTTAATATTCTGTTAGGAATAACCTGTCTGTGCAGTCTATCGCACGCATGGTGAATCCTTCTGTTATTCCATTCTTTATTATTCTGTTGGAATAAACTGTCTATGTGGATTTGCATGGTGAATGATCCTTTGTATTCATTCCTTAATAAATTGTGGAAATGATCTGTATACGTGGATTACCGCATGGTGGGTGAAAATCCATTTGCAGTTTCATATATTCTATTATACTTAGTTGGTTAAAGTTTTGGCTTCTATACTCCATGAAATTAGTGGAATATCCTTGATATTTGTGTTTCATCCAGTATCTTTTCATCGAAATATTCTTCTGAGCATTCTTGACTTTTACTGCACAAAGCAGTATCATATTGACAATTTGGACGTTATTGAGTTCAAGATAAATTAACTTATAAATCTTTAAAATTTATTCTTGAACTTGTTTTATTGAATTGTCATCATCCTCATGCTTATATTATGTTGAAAGTCATCTTTGGCTTACCTGCATAGATGGACTTGGTATGATTATGACCAGTAATTATTCGGTATAATCATGACTATAATGTGACGAATGATGCGGTAAAAGTCCTCATTGGCCTGTAATGCATTGATGGACAGTTATTGGTATGATTATAACCAGGGATTATTCGGTATAATCATGACCATTGATGATTACATGAATATCCTTGGCCATAGTGCAGGGTTGATTCGATGATGTGGATTATTTATTAAGCTGAGTCTCAGCAATAAAATATTGAGTATACACTTGACTCTTGACTCTTCTAAAAAACAGTTGTTTGTCTTTGGCCTGTAGTCCAAATATGAATTGTTAATGAATATCTTTGGCCGTAGTGCAAAGATGAATTTATTAGTATGATTATGAACAAGAATTGTGATTTGGTATAACCATGATTTTTGATGTTTCTGGTGAAGATAGGTGATGAAAATTATCTTCGTCCTGGGTGCGAAGAGGAATTTAGAATCACAATTATGATTATGTGTTATTCATATGATTGTGGATAGGAATTGTTGATTGATGTTACAGGGATAAAACATTATTGGTGGACTTTTAACATGAAGAAGATAATAGACCTAATGGTCTATTTGACTCTTCTAATGGATTGCTCGTTCCGCTGCAACTATGGTTGAAAAGTTTTATCGTCTACCATATTTTCTAAATCTCTGATTTATTATTGATGAAAGCTATTGATAATTTAATTATCTTTAGTCATGATATTCATTACTGGGCTAGTTGTACTCACCCTTTTGCTTCACAATTCCTTTTAGGTAATAAAAGTGTAGCTGGGTCGAGCGGGGTATTAAGAGGATTATAACGGTGGTCTATAGCTATTGAGGTTCTCCCTAAATAGTATGGAAATAATTTTGTTGAGAACTTTAGATAAGTTTGTCGTATTGTATACGTCTTTTGATATTTAATTTTAGTGAACCGAATAGGGTGATGTGAACCCAACTTTGGAAGAGTGTTTTGCCACTATTATACAAGATGTCTAATGACATACAACCTCGTGTTATCATAAGACATGGTTGTGAGCATCTAATTGCTGAGTATATATACGAGCACTATCTATATGATCTTGGAGTTCATTTGAAATATAATTTTCACTTGGAGACAACGGAGATTGTTATATGTCAGGAGAAGACTCACCATCGGAAAGAAGATGATAGTAATCTTCTTATTTTTCTTTGGGGACTTTTGGGTCAACCAAGGATAATTCTGTGGACATATGATATCTATCATAACCTCGACACATGGCCTCCCATGTACGAAGGTTTCCTTGAGCACTTCCCAAAGATTTTAATTTCTAAAACAGTTTTTGACTGTACTTTTATGTAAAATACCATTGTAAGGTTGTGGTCGAGGTACAATGAGAGTTACATACATTTGTATTAAAACTCAAAGCGTATCTGTTATCGTACTCTGCATAACAGTTCAACAGCTGTATAAATGAAGTTTGTATTTGATTTTTATAGTGTGATATCTGGCGATTCAAGATGGGTGATGTATACCTATTTTGGGGGCGTCACAAATGGTATCAGAGCTTAGGGATATGGTCGCTGGCGGAGATATGAGTCTAGAACTAGGAGGGGAGAGACGAGTAATATACTTCGCTAGTGTGTGGCTTATCTAAGCCGAAATTTTTACTTGATAAGTTGACAATTTGTGATATGTCAATTGACCTTTGTTTTGAAGATATATTCTAGAATGATATCTGAAATACAAGAGATGAGCAATGGAAAAATCATGATACAGAGGATATAACCGGGAAGGTACAATCTGAAAAGAAATCAAGGTATTCTCATCTCTTCGAATACCAGGTACGTACGTAAATTTCGAGGGCGAAATTTTATAAGGAGGGGAGATTGTAAGACCCCGAATTTTATGAAATGAAAGTATTAAATTTTTGTTTTTAATTATTATTTTATTTCGTAAATGGTTACATTGATAAAAGTTTAAAGTTAAGGGTGATATATGAATTTTTTTGCAAAGTAAACAAGTGGTTATAAAATATTCGTTGTGTAGGAGAATATTCGATTTGTCGGGAAATATTCGTTTTAATTGGAAATATTCGTACGATGGCACAATCATTGGTGGACCCCACAATGGAAGTATTATCGTTTTTAGAAAACGACCGAATTATTTTTTTATAAAAAATAACGGCGAAAGTGTTACCGTTAAAAACTATTGAACTACCTAGTAATAAATGTATAGTAATACGCGTTGTTGCATAGTAGCACACAATATTAATTATTGATGCTTACGTAAGAAGTTACTCAGTTATACTCATTTATTGCTACAGTAATTATTGCATCATATCTCTCATATTATTGATTCAATTATTGTCACAGTATCATTTGTATAATATGATATATTATTAAATCAATAATTGAGACGACAAATTTATTCATATTATTTTTTGCAATATTGACAATGTCTAGAAGTTCTGTCAAGGAGAGGTTTGGTCACCTAATTGCGCGCCAATAAGGAGAACTCCTTATCGGAAAGCCCCCTCTTTCCTGGGAACGACCTTGTTGTTAAATATTATGAATTATAATATTTATGATGAATAAGTTCGTGTTGATTAAAGATGAATTTTATAGTTTCATTGTGTTGAAAATATTTGTGTTAGTGGAAATCGACACTTGTTTCGATAATAATTGATGTATGGAGGTTATATTGTTCAATCTGGTATTCGGGGCACATTTCGTGTCGAAGTACTGTTCACGAGTTACTATTTATGAGTTACTATTCATGAGTTACTATTTACGAGTTACTATTCACGAGTTACTATTCGCGAGTTAACATTTACGAGTTACTATTCATGGGGTACTATTCACCCGTAAAATATATTTCATTTCAGCCCAAATTATTTTTGGGTACAATATTATTCCATGAGGAGATGTGCTAGTTTTTCAGACCGTTAGTTGAAGATATAATAGTAAATCAATATGGACCGCTGATGGAAAGTTATAATAGTAAATCAATATGGATCGCTGATTTAAAGTTTTAATAGTAAATCAGTATGGACCGTTGCTTTAAGTTTTAATAGTAAACCAATATGGATCGTCCGTTTAAAAGTAAATTAATCTGGACCATTCATGAATTAGTTACTATTCAGTCCATTCTCCTATAAATAGAAGCTCATCCCTTCATTATTTCTTACGAATTCACTAAAACTCTAGAGAGAGAAACTATAGAGAGAAAGAAGAAAAGTATTCTGCTACTTCACTACTCCAATATCCAGTTTCTTCTAAGGTAAAGGATATTATTTGTCATACTCGTAAGGGGTATTCTTTCTTTCTTATTCGTGAAGAAAGCTTCTGTTATTCCATTCTTATTATTTTGTTGGAATAACCTGTCTATGTAAAATACTGCATACATGGTGAAATTATTCTAATATTCCGTTCTTTAATATTCTTTCGGAATATCTTGTCTGTGCGTTTATGCCAGACCTGATTCCATTATTTGTTATTCTATCGGAATATCCTGTCTGTGCGTTTACGCCGGACCTGGTTCCATTATTTAATATTTTGTCGGAATATCATGTCTGTGCGTTTACACCGAACCTGGTTCAATTATTTATTATTCTGTTGGGAATAACCTGTCTGTGCAGTCTATCGCACGCATTGTGAATCCTTCTGTTATTCCATTCTTTATTATTCAATTGAAATAACTTGTCTATGTGGATTACCACATCCATAGTGAATGATCCTTTCTATTCATTCCTTATTAAATTGTGGAAATGATCTGTATATGTGGATTACCGCATGGCGGGTGAAAATCCATTTGCAGTTTCATATATTCTATTATACTCAGTTGGTTAAAGTTTTGGCTTCTACACTCCACGAAATTAGTGGAATATCCTTGATATTTGCATTTCATCCAGAATCATTTCATGGAAATATTCTTCTGAGCATTTTTGAATTTTACTGCACAAAGTAGTATCATGTTGACAATTTGGACGTTATTGAGTTCAGGATAAATTAACTTATAAATCTTTAAAATTTATTCTTGAACTTGTTTTATTGAATTGTCATCACCCTCATGCTTATATTATGTTGAAAGTCATCTTTGGCTTACGTGCATAGATGGACTTGTTATTATTATGACCAGGAATTATTCGGTATAATCATGACCGAAATGTGACGAATGATGTGGTAAATGTCCTCATTGGCCTATAGTGCATTAATGGATAGTTATTGGTATGATTATAACTAGGGATTATTCAGTATAATCATGACCATTGATTATTACATGAATATCCTTGGTGGTAGTGTAGGGATGATTCGATGATGTGGATTATTTATTAAGTTGAGTCTCAGCGATAAAATATTGAGTATACACTTTTAATTCGTAAAATATAGTAGATATCATGCTCTACTTGACTCTTCTAAAAAACAGTTGTATGTCTTTGGCCTGTAGTGCAAAGATGAATTGTTAATGAATATCTTTGGCCGTAGTGCAAAGTTGAATTTAGTAGTATGATTTTGAACAAGAATTTTGATTTGGTATAACCATGATTTTTGATGTTTCAGGTGAAGATAGGTGATGAAAATTATCTTCGTCCTGGGTGCGAAGAGGAATTTAGAATCACAATTATAATTATAAGTTATTTATATGATTGTGGACATGAATTGTTGATTGATGTTACAGGGATAAAATATTATTGGTGGACTTTTAACATGAAAAAGATAATAGACCTGATGGTCTATTTGACTCTTCTAATGGATTTCTCGTTCTGCAGCAACTATGGTTGAAAAGTTTTATCATCTACCATATCTTCTAAATCTCTGATTTATTATTGATGAAAGCTATTGATAATTTAATTATCTTTAGTCATGATATTCATTATTGGGCTAGTTGTGCTCACCCTTTTGCTTCATAATTCCTTTCAGGTAATAAAAGTGTAGCTGGGACGAGCGGGGTATTAAGAGGATTATAACGGTGGTCTATAGCTATTGAGGTTCTCCCTAAATAGTATGGAAATAATTTTGTTGAGAACTTTAGATAAGTTTGTCGTATTGTATACGTCTTTTGATATTTAATTTTGGTGAACCGAATAGGGTGAGGTGAACCCAACTTTGGAAGGGTGTTTTGCCAATATTATACAAGATGTCTAATGACATACAACCTCGTGTTATCATAAGACATGGTTGTGCACATCCAATTGCTGAGTATATCTACGAGCACTACCTATATGATCTTGGAGTTCATTTGAAATATAATTTTCACTTGGAGACAATGAAGATAGTTATATGTCAGGAGAAGACTCACCATTGGAAAGAAGATGATAGTAATCTTCTTGTTTTTCTTTGGGGACTTTTGGGTCAACCAAGGATAATTCTGTGGACATATGATATCTATCATAACCTCGACACATGGCCTCCCATGTACGAAGGTTTCCTTGAGCACTTCCCAAAGATTTTAATTTCTAAAACAGTTTTTGACTGTACTTTTATGTAAAATACCATTGTAAGGTTGTGGTCGAGGCACAATGAGAGTTACATACATTTGTATTAAAACTCAAAGCTTATCTGTTATCGTACTCTGCATAACAGTTCAACAGTTGTATAAATGAAGTTTGTATTTGGTTTTTATAGTGTGATATCTGGCGATTAAAGATGGGTGATGTATACCTATTTTGGGGTCGTCACAAATGGTATCAGAGCTTAGGGATATGGTCGCTGGCGGAGATATGAGTCTAGAACTAGGAGGGGAGAGACGAGTAATATACTTCGCTAGTGTGTGGCTTACCTAAGCCGAAATTTTTACTTGATAAGTTGACAATTTGTGATATGTCAATTGACCTTTGTTTTGAAGATATATTCTAGAATGATATCTGAAATACAGAAGATGAGCAATGGAAAAATCATGATACAGAGGATATAACCGGGAAGGTACAATCTAAAAAGAAAGCAAGGTATTCTCATCTCTTCGAATACCAGGTACGTACGTAAATTTTGAGGGCGAAATTTCATAAGGAGTGAGATTCTAAGACCCCGAATTTTATGAAATGAAAGTATTCAATTTTTGTTTTTAATTATTATTTTATTTTGTAAATGGTTAAATTGATAAAAGTTTAAAGTTAAGGGTGATATATGAATTTTTTTTGCAAAGTAAACAAGTGGTTATAAAATATTCGTTGTGTCGGATTGGTCGGGGAATATTCGTTTTAATATAGAATATTCGTACGACGGTACAATCATTGGTGGACTCCATAATGGAAGTATTATCGTATTTAAAAAACGACAGAATTATTTTTTTATAAAAAATAACGGCGAAAGTGTTACAGTTAAAAACTATTGAACTACCCGGTAGTAAAAGTACGGTAATACACATGGTTGCATAGTAGCACACGGTATTGATTATTAATGCTTACGTATGAAGTCATTCAGTTATACTCATTTATTGCTACAGTAATTGCTGCATCATATCTCTCATATTATTGATACAATTATTGTCACAGTATCATCTTCATAATATGATATATTATTAAATCAATAATTGAGACGACAAAGTTATTCACATTATTATTTATAATATTGACAATGTCTAGAAGTTCTGTCAAGGAGAGGTTTTGTCACCTAATTATGCGCCAATAAGGAGAAATCCTATCAGAAAACCCCCTCTTTCCTGGGAACGACTTGGTTGTTAAATATTATGAATTATAATATTAATGATGAATAAGTTCGTGTTGATTAAAGTTGAATTTTATAGTTTTATTGTGTTAGAATTATTTGTGTTAGTGAAAATCGACATTTGTTTCGATAATAATTAATGTCTGGAGGTTATATTATTCAATCGAGTATTCGGGGCACTTTTCGTGTCAGAGTACTATTCACGAGTTACTATTCACGAGTTACTATTCACAAGTTACTATTCACGAGTTACTATTCACAAGTTACTATTCACAGGGTACTATTCACCCATAAAATATATTTCTTTTCGGTACAAATTATTTTTGGGTACAATATTATTCCATGAGGAGATGTGCTAATTTTTCAGACCGGTGGTTGAAGATATAATAGTAAATCAATATGGACCGCTGATGAAAAGTTATAATAGTAAATCAATATGGATCGCTAGTTTAAAGTTTTAATAGTAAATCAGTATGGACCGTTGTTTTAAGTTTTAATAATAAACCAATATGGACCGTCCGTTTAAAAGTAAATCAATCTGGACCGTTCATGAATTAGTTACTATTTAGTCCATTCTCCTATAAATAGAAGTTCATTCCTTCATTATTTCTTACGAATTCACTAAAACTCTAGAGAGAGACTATGCTTTAAAAATCGTTTAAAAACCATCAGCACTTGGCGCAGTGGTTAAGGATTGATTGGGGGCGAGCCGTAAATCCGGACGTCTTCAGTTCGATCCCCACTAGCAACATTTGTTAAGCCAGAAATGGTCATGGTGGCCACGGTACCCCTGGCGCAAGTCGGGTAGCAAACCGCTCTAGTACTGGGCTCGGGGGATTAGTCGGCCTGCGGGTCGGAAACCCACGGATAACAAAAAAAAAACTCTAGAGAGAGAAAGAAGAAAAGTATTCTGCTACTTCACTACTCCAATATCCAGTTTCTTCTAAGATAGGAGATATTATTTGTTGTACTCGTAGGAGATATTATTTGTTGTACTCATAAGGGGTATTCTTTCTTTCTTATTTGTGAAGAGAGCTTTTGTTATTCCATTCTTATTATTTTGTTGGAATAACCTGTCTATGCAAAATACTGCATACATGGTGAAATTCTTCTAATATTCCGTTCTTTATTATTCTGTCGGAATATCCTGTCTGTGCGTTTACGCTGGTCCTGGTTCCATTATTTATTATTCTGTCAGAATATCTCGTCTGTGCGTTTACGCCAGACCTAGTTCCATTATTTATTATTCTATCGGAATATCCTGTCTGTGCGTTTGCGCCGGACCTGGTTCCATTATTTATTATTCTGTTGGGAATACCTGTCTGTGCAGTCTATCGCACGCATGGTGAATCATTCTGTTATTCCATTCTTTATTATTTTGTTGGAATAACCTGTCTATGTGGATTACCACATGCATGGTGAATGATCATTTGTATTCATTCCTTATTAAATTGTGGAAATGATCTGTATACGTGGATTACCGCATGACGGGTGAAAATGCATTTGCAGTTTCATATATTCTATTATACTCAGTTGGTTAAAGTTTTGGCTTCTATACTCCATGAAATTAGTGGAATATCCTTGATATTTGCGTTTCATCCAGTATCTTTTCATGGAAATATTCTTCTGAGCATTCTTGACTTTTACTGCACAAAGCAGTATCATGTTGACAATTTGAACGTTATTGAGTTCAAGATAAATTAACTTATAAATATTTAAAATTTATTCTTGAACTTGTTTTATTGAATTGTCATCATCCTTATGCTTATATTATGTTGAAAGTCATCTTTGGCTTACATGCATAGATGGACTTGGTATGATTATGACCAGGAATTATTCGGTATAATCATGACCGTAATGTGACGAATGATGCGGTAAAAGTCCTCATTGGCCTGTAATGCATTGATGGACAGTTATTGATATGATTATAACCAGAGATTATTCGGTATAATCATGACCATTGATGATTACATGAATATCCTTGGCCATAGTGCAGGGATGATTCGATGATGTGGATTATTTATTAAGCTGAGTCTCAGCGATAAAATATTGAGTATACACTTTTAATTCGTAAAATATAGTAGATATCATGCTCTACTTGACTCTTCTAAAAAATAGTTGTATGTCTTTGGCCTGTAATGCAAAGATGAATTGTTAATGAATATCTTTGGCCGTAGTGCAAAGATGGATTTAGTAGTATGATTTTGAACAAGAATTTTGATTTGGTATAACCATGATTTTTGATGTTTCAGGTGAAGATAGGTGATGAAAATTATCTTCGTCCTGGGTGCGAAGAGGAATTTAGAATCACAATTATGATTATGTGTTATTCATATGATTGTGGACAGGAATTGTTGATTGATGTTACAGGGATAAAACATTTTTGGTGGACTTTTAACATGAAGAAGATAATAGACCTAATGGTCTATTTGACTCTTCTAATGGATTGCTCGTTCCGCTGCAACTATGGTTGAAAAGTTTTATCGTCTACCATATGTTCTAAATCTCTGATTTATTATTGATGAAAGCTATTGATAATTTAATTATCTTTAGTCATGATATTCATTACTGGGCTAGTTGTGCTCACCCTTTTGCTTCACAATTCCTTTCAGGTAATAAAAGTGTAGCTGGGTCGAGCGGGGTATTAAGAGGCATAGAACGGTGGTCTATAGTTGTTCAGGTTCTCCCTAAATAGTATGAAAATAATTTTGTTGAGAACTTTAGATACGTGTGTCGTATTATATACGTCATAATTTTGGTGAACCAAATAGGGTAAGGTGAACCTAACTTTGAAAGGGTGTTTTGCCACTATCATTCAAGATGTCTAATGACATATAACCTTGTGTTATCATAAGACATGGTTGTGCACATCCACTTACTGAGTATATCTACGAGCACTACCTATTCTTGGAGTTTATTTGAAATATAATTTTCACTTGGAGACAACAGAGATAGTTATAAGTCAAGAGAAGACTCACCATTGGAAAGAAGATGATAGTAATCTTCTTGTTTTTCTTTGGGGACTTTTGGGTCAACCAAGGATAATTTTGTGGACATATGATATCTATCATAACCTAGACGGATGGCCTCCCATGTACGAAGGTTTCTTTGAGCACTTCCCAAAGATTTTAATTTCTAAAACAGTTTTTGACTGTATTTTTATGTAAAGTACCATTGAAAGGTTGTGGTCGAGGCACCGTGAGAGTTACATACATTTGTATTAAAACTCACAACTTATCTGTTGTTGTAATCTGCACGACAGTTCAACAGTTGTATAAATGAAGTTTGTATTTGATTTTTATAGTGTGATATCTGGTGACACAAGATGGGTCGTGTGGACCTATTTTGGAGGCGTCGCAAATGGTATCATAGCTTAGGGATATGGTCACTGGCGGAGATATGAGTCTAGAACTGTGACGCCTCGAAATCCGTCCTACTTTCAGACACGGACTCCGTGAATCACTATTCCATTTCCTTCTAACATACTTCATTATATAGCTAAATATGATGACATACATTCTCAAATCACAGGTTCTCGAAACCTTAGAACCTCTTTCATTACAGATAATTATAATTACATTATTCTTTACATGTTACAGGAGTGACTTTCATCCGCCACGAAGGATTCATAATTGTTCATTAAACTAGTCTATAGTTTAATTTAATCATTCTATATTACAAGTCTTCACTTGCTCTTCACGCACATTCATATACTGAATGGCAGTTCGTCTGGATACCTACCAGCTTGATCTTTACAGGATCCTTAAGTTCTTTCTAACATCATTTGCTAAAAATGTTTTTCATTTAAAGCAAGTGTTCAGTTCGATTGGGGGCGAGCCGTAAACCCGGACGTCTTCAGTTCGATCCCCGCTAGCAACAAATGTTAATCCAGAAATGGTCATGGTGGCAACGGTACCCCTGACGCAAGTCGGGTAGCAAACCGCTCTGGTACTGGGCTTGGGGGATTAATCGGCCTGCAGGTCGGAAACCCACGAATAACAAAAAAAAAAGTGTGAGCATTCAATTGCCCAGCAAGTCATAACAGTTGAACATACAACTTCAAGAGTTTAAACATTTTTCAGAACTTCGATAACCGAACAAAGGTTATGAAGCAGCTTGAATAATAGGAATAGTCTCGACTCCTATCATCTTAAAACATTCAGTCACTTTCACTTTGAAATACTTTCATTCTTCTACCTTTTTCATACACATCTTGTTTGGCTAGAATCATTAGCCCAGACTTAACAATAACGGTTCATGTATAAATTGAGCATACTTGTATTGAACAACTCAATCATAGAACAATTCATCTCAAAGAAACACCGAAGTGTTCAAATTGTGGCACAAGGCCTCATACATTCTACCATCTTGTACAAATATCGCACATTCGCACATAGACAGAACTTCTCAAGTTCAACATCTGAGAAGTTTATGAAACTAGCATTCATATAGCATGAATGAAGTTATAAAACTTGTCTTACGCACAGCTACAGCTTACAGTTTACGCTGAACTACTCATTCCAAATCCCTATATAACACATAAGGAAATAACACATACACCAATTAGTCATATACTTGACTTACGCATTGGTTTACGTAACTTTACTTTTTAGCGTTCGTGTTCTTGCAATATAAGTTTACGCGACTAACTTTCATTTCTGCTTTATGGCTTCATGACATACGGAGATGTCTTACTCAAAACGTTCATCATCTTTGATGATTTGCATTCTTTTATTCTTCTTATATCTTCTATAGGACTCAACACACATCGTTTCTCTGCTAGTAGTCCATATGGTACTCTGAGTGGTTTCCCACAAACAACCAACAAACAAGTTCCCTTCTCATCTACACTGCCCACACAGTGAGTTAGATTGGTTGCCAGTTTTGTATATACCTTCGCTTTCTGAAGGAATTGTTTAGCCCAGCTCCCATATGTCAACTATCAAAGTTACGTTTGTACCACAACCTAACTTCTCTTAACTTATACGAACCATTAACTATAATGTTCGTTAAGTCAACTTCTTATTCCTTACGGCTTTCTGGTAACTAAATGCCATACTTCAGGATCCATTTCTTATCGTCTAAGTCATATAGTCTTTTGTATACTCGAAACGATTATTCAATGTCAATACTATAAGGTCAAAAAATCTAGGGTCTCACATATCTTCAATTCAGCTTCTTCACCGTTCATGATTAAACAACATTCTTCATTACCTTATGGTCAAACATTACACGGAGTGTAGGTTCTACACATTTAATAATCGCGTACACTCAACCCTTACGTTGGCTTAAGTGTCTAACAGTAACATTCATTCTAACATTCTCTATCCGACTCACCCTCGGACTTTCATTAATCTCATTACTGTTCTCTACGGCTTTCATTGATATCATTCATATCTTACTTACTACTTTCGTCAACGTCCAAGTCATACTACCATTGTACACTTAGAACGTTCATCCGACGCAACTACAATTCACGGGGATCGTTTACGTATTCGACGTTCACGTTGCTCGTCTCTTAATCTCTCACTCAACCTTTATTTAAGGTTTCAATTGCATTCAATCGTTATCTAACCCATGAACCCCATGTTCATTATTCATTCTTAATGTTGAAGCCATACCGTTCGTTGTATGCTAAGACCGATCGTTCATCGCAACAACGTTGCATTCACAGCGTCTATACGCTTTACACTTATCTCTCATTATCAAAACATAACATCGAAATGTTACTTGTTACCTTCATCACTCAACATCTAAGGAATCACAATCATAGTAATTCCTCACGTTCGTTCATCGTGACTACAGTCCCCAGATATCGGTTCCGTAACCCGCGTTTGCATTCTTTTAGTCTCGTTTAATCTTTCCGTTCAACCTTTACTAAAGGTTTAACTTGTTTGCTTAAGCATTATTTTAGGTGAACTATATGTTCATACTTCTTTCTTGCACATCCCTCAGTATCTGAGAAATAAAAATCTCATTTCTGGGCATTGGCCCGCACTGGCACTGCGGCGCCGTGCCCCTTCCTCTCTCTCGCGCTGCTGCGCGCCCTACTTCACCTTCTTCCTTGGTCTGGCACTGCGGCGCCAAACCCTTCGTTATCTCTTGCGCTGCAGTGCCACTCTACAGAAGATTATGGCCGAGCTCACATTGCGGTGCCACTTCTCACAGTCTATCCGGCGCTGCGGCGCCAAGACAAAACCCTAGAAAATTTTCTAAGCCTTGCATTAAGTTTGAGACGCGTACTTTACGATCTCATAACTTCTTCATTACAACTCGGAACGAGGTCGTTCCAAAGCCATTCTCTTCCTTATCTTACGTACTTCAATACCCCTCAAATAGAACTTCATTCTGATTCAGTTAACGTGCCATTCGATTGGCTTGATCTTAACCCTTCGTTCATTTTTACGCTTTTAACGTTCTTCGCTCGTTCGTCCGTAATTCGGTCATCCATACTCGGAACTCGTTTGTTCTTGAGTCCACGACTCACATTTTCTACATTCTCTTACATTATTATGAAACCCTACATGTGCGGGTTGATTTACTAGCTTTCTAAATCTCGTTCGTCTTTTACAAAAATTCCGCCATAACTTCGTTATAGCTAATTTTTAATCCGTTCTTCATGAACGTTTCTACCGTTCCTAACCAAGCAATATGCAACTAACTTATACACGATGGTTTTAAATTTGTCCATCAACAACAATTATCCTACGATGGTTTTAAATTTGCCCATCAATAACATTCTTCGTGTTCATCGCGTGTTCTTCTCGTTCTTCATTCGTTCTTCATTTTAATCGATATTTTGGATTACGATTCTACTTTTTCTTAGAATTTGATGTTATAGAACATCATTCCTTACTTATTTCACCTACTCGTTCTTATAATTCATTCAGATCGCTCAAAATCCTTACGAATCTTATACTTCCTTAAGAAATTTATAAACTAAATTTCAAATTCTCATTTCTTCGTTTACTCATGATTTCAACCATATGAAATCATTTCTAACATCATCTTCTCCCTATTCTCATTAAGCTATGTTTTTAGCATAGAAACTTAAAGAAAATATTAGAAGAAACTAGGGTTCGGATTACCGTTCTTCTTTAATCCTCTTCCGTTATTCATAGCCGGCGATTTGAGGGCTTTTCTATTTCACGATCACTTTAGATCCGAGCATTCATGCTCACGGTCTTCCTTCTCCCTCTTCATCCGAGCTCTCTCACTCTCTCTCAAGTGTAGGATTTTCAAAAATCTCAAAAAATGAAATCTAGCTTCTTATTTATAGAAAACCAAGGCTTAGGGCAAATTGGTCATTTCGCCCCCACCTCCTTACCATTCCCACCTCCTCCAACACTTAGCCACTAAGTTTACTTGGTCACCACCCTTACTTGGTGGCCAAGTAGCCGGCCCACATGCCTATGGGTTACCCCATGGGTTGCCCCATTGGTTCTTACCCATCCGTTTACCCATCGGTTCGATCCGCGGTTTCTTTTCTTGGTTTGAGCCTTAACCCTAACTCTTATTGGGCCTATCTTGAGCTTAATTTCACAAACCATTGGGCTTGACATAATCCAAGTCCAATTAGATTCTACAAAGTCCATGAACTAAAAGTCTATTAAGACTAATCGTATTCTACACATTCTATTCTCGTATTCTCGTAATCTCTTCGTATTTAGCACGTACGATATTTGTATTATACGTCGTACTATTCTTCTTTCTATACTCGTATAATAACTCCTATAATACTCGTATTTGTCATGCATAATAACCCTAGTTATTATACGTACTCATTACATTCTCGGAAATCACTTTTCCTAACCCTTAGGTTTTGAGTCCGCAGGCGAAAACTTTGTTTTTGCCATAACTGAAATATTATTGAATATTCCATCACGTCTCAACATTTTACGTAATCAATAACTTCTCGAAATTTCAAAATAAATCTCCGAGCAGAAACGGATGAATAGTGTGACGACCCGGAAATTCGGGTTGTCCAGAATTTAAGTTTAAAGAATTAGTTATTAATAAAACTAATTTTTATTAATACTATTATGTGCTGTGTTTATTAATCATTCTAGAACCTAGGATGATTATAAATTGGGAGTATTCTGGCTACGAGCTAGTTTGTGCAAATAAGAATTTTCAAGATGAAAACGAAAGTTTTTCGGGAACAAAATATTTTTGGGGAAAAAGACGAAATAATCACTATTCATCCATTTCTGCTCGGAGATTTATTTTGAAATTCCGAGAAGTTATAGATTACGTTTAATTCTGAGACGTGATGGAATATTCAATAATATTTTAGTTATGGCAAAAACAAAGTTTTCTCCTACGGACTCAAAACCTAAGGGTTGGGAGAAGTGAGTTCCAAGAATTTTATGATCACGTATAATAATTAGGGTTATTATGCGTGAGAGATATGAGTATGATATGAATTATTATACGAGTATAGTACGAAGAATATTACGACATATAATACGAATATCGTACGAACAATATACGAATAGATTACGAGAATCCGAGAATACGAGAATAGAATGCGTAGAATACGATTAGTCTTAATAGACTTTGAGTTCATGGACTTTGTAAAATCTAATTGGACTTGGATTATGTCAAGCCCAATGCTTTGTGAAATGAAGCCCAAGTTAGGCCCAATAAGAATTATGGTTAAGGCCCAAACCAAGAAAAGAAACCGCGGATCGAACCGATGGGTAAACGGATGGGTAATAACCAATGGGGCAACCCATGGGGTGACCCATAGGGCAAGAGGGTGGCCACTTGGCCACCATGTAAACTTGGTGGCTAAGTGTTGGAGGAGGTGGGAATAGTAAGGAGGTGGGGGCGAAATGACCAAATTGCCCCTAATTAGAAAATCTATAAATAGTAAGCTCATTTCATTGTTTTGTGATTTTGAAAATCCTAGACATTTGAGAGAGAGAGAGAGAGAGAGAGAGAACTCAGATGGGAGGGAGAAGGAAGAGCATGAGCAAGAATAATCGGATCGAAAGTGTTCGTGAAATAGAAAAGCTTGCAAATCGTCGGCTTTGTCTAGCGGAAGAAAAATAAGAAGAAGAGGTAATCTAAAACCTAGTTTCTTTTAATATTTTTCTTTAAGATGTCTATGTCAAAAGCATAGCTTAGTGAGATTAAGGAATAAAATAAGATTGGAATGATTTCATACTGTTGAAATCATAAGAAAATGAAGAAATAAGAATTTGAAATTTAGTTTATAAATTTCTTAAGGAAGTATAAGATTCGTAATGAATTAGAGCGATCCGAATGGATTATATGAATAAGTAGGTGGAATAAGTAAGGAATAATGTTCTTTAACATCAAATTCCAATAAAAAGTGGAATCGTAATCCAAAATATCGATTAAAATGAAGAGCGAACGAAGAACTCGAAGAACACGCGAAGAACACGAAGAACGTTGTTGATGGACAAATTTAAAACCATCGTAGTGTAATTGTTGTTGATGGACAAGTTTAAAACCATCGCGTATAAGTTAGATGTGTATTGTTTGGTTAGGAACGGTAGAAACGTTCATGAAGAACGGATTAAAACTTAGCTATAACGAAGTTATGGTGAAATTTTATAAAAGACGAACGAGAATTAGAAAGTTAGTAAACGAACTCGAACGTGTAGGGTTTCATAAGAAAGTAATAGAACGTAGAAAACGTGAGTCATAGACTCAAGAACGAACAAGTTCTAAGTTCGAATGATCGAATTACGGACGAACAAACGAAGAGCGTTAAAAACGTAAAAAAATGAACGAAGAGTGAAGATCAAGCCAATCTAATGGCACATTAACAGATTCAGAACGAAGTTCTGTCTGAGGGGTACTAAAGTACATAAGATAAGGAAGAGAATGGCCTTGGAACAACCTCATTACGAGTTATAACGAAGGAGATATGAGATCGCGAAGTAAGCATCTCAAAATTTATTTAACACTTAGAGAAAATTTCTAGGGTTAGGGGTTGGCGTCGCGGCGCCAGTCATGCCTTGTAGAGTGGCGCGGTAGCATCAAACCAGGGGCCGGGTACTGCAAACTCGCGTCACGGTGCGAGAGATAACAAAGGGAGTGGCGCCGCGGCGCTAGTGTTGGGAAAATGCCAGAGATGAGCTTTTAACTGCTCAGCTCTTGAGGGAAATGTAAGGGACGATAAAGAATATAATATTCAACTAATGTAACACTTAATCAAGTGATGTAAACCTTTATTAAAGGTTGAACGTATATATTAAACAAGATTAAATGACAAAGAATATAATCGCGGGTTACGTAACCGATATTCGGGGACCCTAGTCGGGATGAACGAACGTGAGGAGTTGCTATTGTTGTGATTCCTTAGACGTTGAGTGACGAGGGTAATGAATAACATTTTGATGTTATATCTTGATAATGAGAGATTAGTGTGAAGCGTATAGACGCTGTGAACGCAACGTCGTTGCGATGGACGCTTGATCTTAGCATAAAATGATCGGTATGGCTTTGACACTAAGAATGAGTAATGAACATGGGGTTCATATAATGGATAACGGAAGTATTAAATAGTATATGAATTATCAAGAAAGTCGTAACAAATAGTAATAAGATTAATGAAAGCCGAATGTGATTCGATAAAGAATGAATCCGGAGGGATGACATTTAGTTGTCAGAAAGCCGTAAGGAATAAGAAATTGACTTAATCGAATATTTTAGTTTAATAGTTCGTATAAGTTAAGAGATGTTAGGTTGTGGTACAATTGTAACCTTTGATGGTTGACATATGGGAGCTGGGCTAAACAATTCCTTCAGAGAGCGAAGGTATATACAAAACTGGCAACCGATCTAACTCACTGTGATGGCAGTGTAGATGAGATGAGAACTTGTTTATTGGTTGTTTGTGGGAAACCACTCAGAGTACCATATGGACTACTAGCAGACACACGATGTGTGCTGAGTCCTAGAGAAGTTATAAGAATAAGATAAAAATATAAATCATCCAAGGTGATGAAAGTTTTGAGTAAGACATCTCCGTATGTCATAAAGCCGTAAATTGGTAAAAGAAGTTAGTCGCATAAACTTATATTGCAAGAACGCGAACTCTAAGAAGTAAAGTTAAGTAAACCAATGCGTAAGTTCAATATATGACTAATTGGTGTTTATGTTTTCTCCTTATGTGTTATATAGGAATTGAAATGAGCAGTTCATAGTAAGCTGTAGCTGGGCGTAAGGTAAGTTTCCTAACTTTATTCATATTACATGAATGCTAGTTTCTTAAACTTCTCAGATGTTGTACTTGAGAAGTTCTGTCTATGTACGAATGTGTGATATTTGTACAAGGTGTTAGAATGTATGAGGCCTTGAGCCACAATTTGAACACTTCAGTGTTTCTATGATATGAAATATTCTGTGATTTAGCTGTTCAATACAAGTATGTTCTGTTTATACATGAACCATTATTGTTAAGTCTGTGCTAATGATTCTAGCCAGACAGGATGTGTATGAAAAAGGTAGAGGGATGAAAGTATTTCAAAGTGAAAATAATTGATGTTTTAAGATGATATGAATCGAGACTATTCCTATTATTCAAGCTGCTTCATAACCTTTGTTCGGTTATAAAAGTTCTAAAGAAATGTTTTAATTCTAAAGTTGTTTGTTCAACTGTTATGACTTGCTGGGCAATTGAATGCTCACACGTGCTTTAAATGAAAAACAATTTTTAGTGAACAAGGTTAGAAGAACTTAAGGATCCCGTAAAGATCAAGCTGGCGGTATCCAGATGCAGTACCATTCAGAAGGTGAAGGAGCGAGAAGATCAAGTGAAGACTTGTAATGTAGAAAGATAAAACTGAACTATAGACTAGTTTAATGAACTATTATGTATCCTTGGTGGCGGATAAAAGTCACTCTTGTAAGATGAAATAAATAATGTAATTATCATTATTTGTAATAAAAGAGGTCATAAGGTTCCAGAACCTGGGATTTGAGAGTGTTTGCCGTTATATTGCATTATAGAATGATGTATGTTGGATGAATGATGTACTCGTGACGTACGGAATCCGGGTGTGAAGATAGACCGGATTTCGGGGCGTTACAAATAGTGCATATTTCGTCTTTTTCTCCAAAAAATATTCTGTTCTCGGAAAACTTTCATTTTCGTCTTGAAAATTCTTACTCGTTAAATCTAGCTCGTAGCCAGAATCCTCCCGACTTATAATCATCCTAGGTTATAGAACGATTAATAAACACATAGCACATAATAGTATTAATAAAAATTCATTTTATTAATAACTAATTCTTTAAACCTAAATTCTGGATAATCCAAAATTCCGGGTTGTTACATTCTTCCCTCCTTATAAAAATTCCGTCCTCGTAATTTCTTAAAACCAAACCCATACCCGGGTCATCGCATTCTTCCATTCTTCATAGAATTTCGTCCTAAAAATTTTAGCGTACTCTTCTTCTTAACTTCTCTTCAAAGAAGTTCTTATCTTTCCATCATTCCTAATCTCCATAACCTATCAAAAATCATGAAGTAGAAGGAATAGCGAGGAATATAAAATATCCTTTAAAACATTTCATACTTTTGCTGAGGGGTCAACTTGACCATGAACTCTTACTAGGTTAAACAGCCTTTCACCGTAAACCTTTCTTTCCACGGTAAGTTTACAATTACAAAGAAGGTAAACTACCTCTTTCCATACGTAGGTGATCAACCTATCGTATATCCCCATTTCGGGGTATGTTCACCTCAGACTTAATACCAAAATTTTTGGATATTGCTTGAAAAATTCGTCTAGTGAAATCAATTGACATCGACTACTTCTTTAAATTCTTTTCACAAAAATGTTTTATGACGTCATGATATCATACTCTTCACAGTACGTTGAGGACTTCATCAATTTATGACTTCGTCATTATACATTATACCATAGCGGTTTGTTTGATCCTAAGATCACATCCCACTAGGTTCAATTGCACTAACAACTCCTTCTTTTTACCATCCTTGCATCAAATGCACGGATGATATAAAATTCATTTTGATATTTTAAATCAATTTTTGTCTAGCCAAAGAAATTGGCATAGACATACAAAATATAGCTCTTTTAAAATCCATGGTTCCAAAAGTTGAACCAATTCTTTCTTTTTTTTAAAATGTACATTTCAGCATGATTTCAATAAACTTCGAAATCTAGCATAGCTAGAGGATTTGGAATATCCTATTCTCCATCTTCCTTTATTGTTTTACTGTGACAATACTTACTCTTCTCTAGAACCTTCAATGCTAAGTCTATAGAAAATACTTTGTTTTTAGTCTAAACATTCCTATACCATAGTACAGTCCATCAACTTATCACACATTATGAGTTCAGGAACTTTCCATAATAGTATGAGTTTAAAAACATCCAGAAAGACCTTAGGCGTCCATTCGCTGAGACGTTCGAAAATATACCATATTATTATGAGTCACAAACTTACCATAAGTATGAGTTTCAAGAACTCGCACCTACCTTATCGTTCTCTACCTATCAAGTATATACATGAGAAAAGATTCACCTTCTCGTCATATACATCTTAATAGCGCGACCAATTCCAATGATTATCACTGTAATAAACTGAGCAGTTGTTACACCAAAGCACAAACCTCTGCCCATAACAAAGGTTCATACAACTCAGCCATCACATGAGTCCTCAATTGAAATCTTACAACTTCTAAATTTCTCTTTACTTAATATAAATTTTCTTTAATTCGTATGCTATCCTTTATAACTCAATCTGAGTTCTTCTTTTCATACTATTTCGTAGTACCATTCATTCATAACATTAGCTATAAATCATTCCTTGTTTAATAGCTCATCTGTTACTACGATTTACTATGATCACGTGGTGATCTTCTTCCTTAATCGTTTAAATCAAAGATTTTCTTATCATCTTCTCTACGATTATAGTCTTAGGTACACATACCTAAGAGTTATAACCTATAGCTTTGATACCAACCTATGACGCCCCAAAATCCAGCCTGCTTTTAGACCCGGACTCCGTGAATCACTATTCCATTTCCTTCCAACATACTTCATTATATAGCTAAATATAATGACATACATTCTCAAATCCCAGGTTCTCGAAACCTTTGAACCTCTTTCATTACAGATAATGATAATTACATTATTCTTTACATCTTACACGAGTGACTTTCATCCGCCACCAAGGATTCATAATTGTTCATTAAACTAGTCTATATTTTAATTTTATCATTCTATATTACAAGTCTTCACTTGCTCTTCACGCACATTCATATACTGAATGGCACTTCGTCTGGATACCGATCAGCTTGATCTTTACGGGATCCTTAAGTTCTTTCTAACATCGTTCGCTGAAAATGTTTTTCATTTAAAGCAAGTGTGAGCATTCAATTGCCCAGCAAGTCATAATAGTTGAACAAACAACTTCAAGAGTTTAAACATTTTTCATAACTTCGATAACCGAACAAAGGTTTTGAAGCAGCTTGAATAATAGGAATAGTCTCGATTCCTATCATCTTAAAACATTCAGTCACTTTCACTTTGAAATACTTTCATTCTTCTACCATTTTCATACACATCTTGTCTAGCTAGAATTATTAGACCAGACTTAACAACAACGATTCATGTATAAACCGAGCATACTTGTATTGAACAGCTCAATCATAGAACAATTCATCTCAAAGAAACACCGAAGTGTTCAAATTGTGGCACAAGGCCTCATACGTTCTACCACCTTGTACAAATATCGCACATTCGCACATAGATAGAACTTCTCAAGTTCAACATCTGAGAAGTTTACGAAACTAGCATTCATATAGCATGAATGAAGTTAGAAAACTTGCCTTACGCACAGCTACAACTTATAGTTTACGCTGAACTGCTCATTCCAAATCCCTATATAACACATAAGGAAATAACACGTACACCAATTAGTCATATACTTGACTTACGCATTGGTTTACTTAACTTTACTTCTTAGGGTTCGTGTTCTTGCAATATAAGTTTACGCGACTAACTTTCATTTCCGCTTTGCGGCTTCATGACATACGGAGATGTCTTACTCAAAACGTTCATCATCTTTGATGATTTGCATTCTTATATTCTTCTTATATCTTCTATAGGACTCAGCACACATCGCTTCTCTGCTAGTAGTCCATATGGTACTCTGAGTGGTTTTCCACAAACAACCAACAAACAAGTTCCCGTCTCATCTACAATGCCCACACAGTGAGTTAGATCGGTTACCAATTTTGTATATACCTTCGCTCTCTGAAGGAATTGTTTAGCCCAGCTCCCATATGTCAACTATCAAAGTTACGTTTGTACCACAACCTAACTTCTCTTAACTTATACGAACCATTAACTATAATGTTCGTTAAGTCAACTTCGAAATATTATGACTAAGATAATGCAGAATAATTTATCGTAAGCCTTCAACAGTGTTAAACTGATAAAATATAATAACTATCAAGTTTAACAGCAGCGGAACAAGCAATCCATTAGAAGAGTCAAGTAGGGAATAAAATCTACTATCTTCTATGATTTAAAAGGTTTTTAATCACTTTTATCGCTGGGACTCAGCTTAATAAATAATCCACATTATCGAATCACCCCTGCACTACGGCCAACGATATTCTTTAGTATCACGACCACGAATTATCCATGCACTACGGTTAAAGATAATCATGTTTTCATCAACGGTCCTGATCATGCCATAAAATAATTCATCTTTGCACTACGGCCAAAGAGAATCCATAGCCATAATCATACCAAAAACTTTCCATCAATGCACTACGGGCCAATGAGGACTTTTTCCACATCATTTTTAATATTACAGTTATGATTATACCGAATAATCCCTGGTCATAATCATACCAAGTCCATCTATGCACTACAGACCACATATGACTTTCAACATAATATAAGCATGAGTATGATGACAATGATATAAGAATTCAATAAAACAAGCTCAAGAATTAATTTATTCAGGAACTAATAACGTCCACATTGTTAACATGATACTTCTTTGTAGAGTAAAATTCAAGAATGCTCAGAAGAATATTTTCATGAAAAGATACTGGATGAAACTCAAATATCAAGGATACTCCACTAATTTCATGGAGTATAGAAGTTAAAGTTTTAACCAACTGAGTATAATAAAGAATGGAATAACAAAAGAAATCACCATGCATGCGATAAACCGCACATGCACGTTATTCCAACAGAATAATAAATAACGAAACCAGGTCTGACGTAAAACGTACAGACATGATATTCCAACAGAATAATAAAGAATGGAACCAGGTCCGGCGTAAACGCACAGACAGGATATTCCGACAGAATAATAAATAATGGAACCAGGTACGGCGTAAACGCACATACAGGATATTCCAATAGAATAATAAATAATGAAATCACAGAAGAATTTCATCAAGTATAGGGTAGCACGCGTATACAGGTTATTCCAACAGAATAATAAATAATGGAATAACAGAAGTTCTCTTCATGAATACAAACGAAATAATACCCCTTACGAGTACAACAAATAATATTCCCAACCTTTGAAAGAAGTGTACTGGATATAGAAGTAGCGAAGTAGCAGAACACTTTTCCTCTTTCTCTCTATAGTTTATCTCTCTAGAGTTTCAGTGAATTCGTAAGAAATAATGAATGAATGAGCTTCTATTTATAGAAAAATGGACTGCATAGTAACTAACTCATGAACGGTCTAGATTGATTTACTTTAATCTGACGGTCCATATTTAAAATAAAATCTTTTAAATAAAATATAATATATTCTATTTATAATCTAATAAAACGAATAACTTTATAAAAGTTTTTACTATGCAAATACTATGCAGGCACTATACAAACATTATGCATAATAAAATATAATATATTCTAATTATTGTCTAATAAAATAGATAACTTTATAAAAGTATTATGTTTTATATAAAAAGATTTTACTATGCAAAATACTATGCAGACACTATGCAACACTATGCATAATAAAATATAATATATTCTATTTATAGAATAACTTTATAAAAGTATTCTGTTTTATATAAAAAGATTTTACTATACAAAATACTATGCAGATACTATACAACACTATGCATAATAGAATATAATATATTCTATTTATAGAATAACATTATAAAAGTATTCTGTTTTATTACATTAATAATACCAATAAAACAAAACTGAGTGACTTATCACGTAAGCATCAATAATCAATACCATGTGCTACTATGCAACCACGCGTATTACTGTACTTTTAACACCGGGTGTTTCAACGGTTAACGGTAAAAATTTCGCCGTTATTTTCATAAATTATTTTTGTCATTTTCTCAATCCGACAATAATTCTGTTGTGGGGTCCACCAATGATTGTACCGTCGTACGAATATTCCCCGACAAAAAGAATATTTCCCGACCAATCGAATATTATACAACAACTTGAATACTTTTCAAAATTTATAAATATTACCCACAACTATAACATTATATCAAATCCACACCATAATATTAAAAAAAATATTTCGAGAAAATTAAATCTTTATTCAAAAAATCTGGGGTCTCACATATCTTCAATTCAGCTTCTTCACCGTTCATGATTAAACAACATTCTTCATTACCTTACGGTCAAATATTACACGGAGTGTAGGTTCTGCACATTTAATAATCGCGTACACTCAACCCTTACGTTGGCTTAAGTGTCTAACACTTACATTCATTCTAACATTCTCTATCCGACTCACCCTCGGACTTTCATTAATCTCATTACCGTTCTCTACGGCTTTCCTTGATATCATTCATATCTTACTTACTACTTTCGTCAACGTCCAAGTCATACTACCATTGTACACTTAGAACGTTCATCCGACGCAACTATAATTCACGAGGATCGTTTACGTATTCGATGTTCACGTTGCTCGTTTCTTAATCTCTCACTCAACCTTTATTCAAGGTTTCAATTGCATTCAATTGTTATCTAACCCATGAACCCCATGTTCATTATTCATTCTTAATATCGAAGCCATACTGTTCGTTGTATGCTAAGACCGATCGTTCATCGCAACAACGTTGCGTTCACATCGTCTATACGCTTTACACTTATCTCTCATTATCACAACATAACATCGAAATGTTACTTGTTACCTTCATCACTCAACGTCTTAGGAATCACAATCAAAGTAATCCCTCACGTTCGTTCATCGTGACTACGGTCCCCGGATATCGGTTCCATAACCCGCATTTGCATTCTTTTAGTCTCGTTTAATCTTTCTGTTCAACCTTTACTAAAGGTTTAACTTGCTTGCTTAAGCATTATTTTAGGTGAACTATATGTTCATACTTCTTTCTTGCACACCCCCCAATATCTGAGAAATAAAAATCTCATTTTTGGGCATTGCCCCACACCGGCGCTGCGGCGCCGTGCCCCTTCCTCTCTCCCGCGCTGCTGCGCGCCCTACTTCACATTCTTCCTTGGTCTGGCGCTGCGGCGCCAAACCTTTCGTTATCTCTCACACTACGGTGCCACTCTCCAGAAGATTATGGCCGAGCTCGCGCTGCGTCGCCACTTCTCACAGTCTAGCCGGCGCTGCGACATCGAGACAAAACCCTAGAAAAATTTCTAAGTCTTGCATTAAGTTTGAGACGCGTACTTTACGATCTCATAACTTCTTCATTATAACTCAGAACGAGGTCGTTCCAAAGCCATTCTATTCCTTATCTTACGTACTTCAATACTCCTCGGACAGAACTTCATTCTGAATCCGTTAACGTGCCATTCGATTGGCTTGATCTTAACCCTTCGTTCATTTTTACGCTTTTAACGTTCTTCGCTCGTTCGTCCGTAATTTGGTCATCCAAACTTGGAACTCATTCATTCTTGAGTCCACGACTCACATTTTCTACATTCTCTTACATTCTTATGAAACCCTACACGTTCGGGTTCATTTACTAACTTTCTAATTCTCGTTTGTGTTTTATGAAAATTCTGCCATAACTTCGTTATAGCTAAGTTTTAATCCGTTCTTCATGAACGTTTCAAAAATCCGTTCTGCCATAAATTCATGCTAACGCTCTTCCTTCTCCCTCTTCATCTGAGCTCTCTCTCTCAAGGATAGGATTTTCAAAAATCTCAAAAAAATGAAATCTAGTTTCCTATTTATAGAAAACCAAGGCTTAAGGCAAATTGGTCATTTTGCCCCCACCTCCTTACTATTCCCACCTCCTCCAACACTTAACCACCAAGTTTACTTGGCCCACCCTTACTTGGTGGCCAAGTGGCCGGCCTACATGCCCATGGGTCACCCCATGGGTTGCCCCATTGGTTCTTACCCATCCGTTTACCCATCGGTTCGATCCGCGATTTCTTTTCTTGGTTTGGGCCTTAACCCTAATTCTTATTGGGCCTATCTTGAGCTTAATTTCACAAATCATTGGGCTTGACATAATTCAAGTCCAATTGGATTCTACAAAGTCCATGAACTCAAAGTCCATTAAGACTAATCGTATTCTACGCATTCTATTCTCGTATTCTCGTAATCTCTTCGTATTTAGCTCATACGATATTTGTATTGTACGTCGTACTATTCTTCTTTCTATACTCGTATAATAACTCGTATCATACTCGTATTTCTCACGCATAATAACCCTAGTTATTATACGTACTCATTACATTCTCGGAACTCACTTTTCCTAACCCTTAGGTTTTGAGTTCGCAGGCGAAAACTTTGTTTTTGCCATAACTGAAATATTATTGAATATTCCATCACGTCTCAACATTTTATGTAATCAATAACTTCTCGGAATTTCAAAATAAATCTCCGAACATAAACTGATGAATAGTGCCTATTTCATCTTTTTCCCCGAAAAATATTTTATTCCCGAAAAACTTTCATTTTCGTCTTGAAAATTCTTACTCGTTAAATCTAGCTCGTAGCCAGAATCCTCCCGACTTATAATCATCCTAGGTTATAGAACGATTAATAAACACATAACACATAATAGTATTAATAAAAATTCATTTTATTAATAACTAATTCCTTAAACCTAAATTCTGGATAATCCAAAATTCTGGGTTGTTACAAGAACTAGGAGGGGAGAGACGGGTAATATACTTCGCTAGTGTGTGACTTACCTAAGCCAAAATTCTTACTTGATAAGTTGACAATTTGTGATATGTCAATTGACTTTTGTTTTGATGATATATTCTAGAATGATATCTGAAATACAGGAGATGAGCAATGGAAAAATCATGATATAGAGGATATAATCGGGAAGGTACAATCCGAAAAGAAAGCAAGGTATTCTCATCTCTTCGAATACCAGGTACGTACGTAAATTTCGAGGGTGAAATTTCATAAAGAGGGGAGATTATAAGACCCCGAATTTTATGATATGAAAGTATTCAATTTTCTTATAATTATTATTTTATTTCGTAAATGGTTAAATTGATAAAAGTTTAAAGTTAAGGGTGATATGTGAAATTTTTTGCAAAGTAAGCAAGTTGTTATATAATATTCGATTGGTCGGGGAATAATCGTTTTAACAGGAAATATTTGTACAACGACACAATCATTGGTGGACCCCACAACAGAATTATTGTCGGATTGAGAAAACGACAAAAATATTTTTATGAAAATAACGGCGGAAGTTTTACCGTTAAAATTGTTGAACTACTCGGTAGTAAAAGTACAGTAATACGCGTGGTTGCATAGTAGCACACGGTATTGATTATTGATGCTTACGTGAGAAGTCACTCAGTTTTGTTCAATTATTGCTACAGTAATTGTTGCATAGTATCTCACGTTATTTGATTCAATTTTTGTCGATATTTTATATATTATTAAATCAATAATTGAGACGACAAAGTTATTAATATTATTATTTGCAGTATTAACGATGTCTAGAAGTTCTGCCAAGGAGAGGTTTAGTCACCTAATTGCGCGCCAATAGGAAGATATCCTTATTGGAAAGCCCCTCTTTCTTGGGAACGACCTGGTCGATTAATATTGTGAATTATAATAAAGGTGATAAGTTTTGTTTTATTATTATAAATGTAATAAAACAGAAAACTTTTTACATAAAACAGAATACTTTTATAAAGTTATTCATTTTATTAGATTATAAATAGAATATATTATATTTTATTTAAAAGATTTTGTTTTATTAGAATATTTTATTAATACTGCAAAGTAAATCAACATGGACCATCCGTTTAAAAGTAAATCAATCTGGAGCGTTCATGAATTAGTTACTATTCAGTCCATTCTCTTATAAATAGAAGTTCATTCCTTCATTATTTATTACGAACTCACTGAAACTATAGAGAGGGAAACTATAGAGAGAAAGAAGAAAAGTATTTTGCTACTTCACTACTCCTATATCCAGTTTCTTCTAAGGTAAGTGATATTATTATAGTAAGGGGTATTATTGATTCCGTATTCATGAAGAGAGCTATTGTTATTCCATTCCTTATTATTCTGTTGGAATAACCTGTATACGTGGACTACCGTATACATGGTGAAATTCTTCTGTTATTCCATTCTTTATTATTATGTTGGAATAACCTGTCTATGTGAAGTATTGCATACATGGTGAAATTCTTCTATTATTCCATTCTTTATTATTCTGTCGGAATATCATGTCTGTGCGTTTACGCATGACCTGGTTCCATTATTTATTATTATGTTGGAATAACCTGTATATGCGGTCTATCATATGCCTGGTGAATTCTGTTGTTATTTCATTCTTTATTATTCTGTTGGAACATCATGTCTGTGCTGATTACACATGATCTGGTTCCATTCTTTATTATTCTGTTGGAATAACCTGTCTGTGCGGTCTATCGCATGCCTGATGAATTCTATTATTATTCCATTCTTTATTATTCTTTTGGAACATCCTGTCTGTGCGGATTACGCATGACCTGGTTCTATTCTTTATTATTCTGTAGGAATAACCTGTCTGTGCGAATTACGCACCCCTGGTGAATTCTTCTGTTATTCCATTCTTTAATATTCTGTTGGAATAATCTGTCTACGTGGATTACTGCATGGCGGTAAAAATCCATTTGTGGTTTCATATATTCTATTATACTCAGTTAGTTAAAGTTTTGGCTCCTATACTCCATGAAATTAGTGGAATATCCTGGATATTTGCGCTTCATCTAGTATCTTTTCATGGAAATAGTCTTCTGAGCATTCTTGAATTTTAATCCACAAAGCAGTATCATGTTGAAAATTTGGATGTTATTGGGTTCAGGATAAATTAACTTATAAATCTTTAAAACTTATTCTTGAACTTGTTTTATTGAATTGTCATCATCCTCATGCTTATATTATGTTGAAAGTCATCTGTGGCCTGTAGTGCATAGATGGACTTGGTATGATTATGACCAGGGATTATTCGGTATAATCATGACCGTAATGTTACAATTGATGTGGAAAAAGTCCCCATTGGCCTGTAGTGCATTGATGGACAGTTTTTGGTATGATTATGGCTATGGATTCTCTTCGGCCAAGGGTGCAAAGATGAATTGTTTTATGGCATGATCAGGACCGTTGATGAAAACACGATTATCTTTGGCCCGTAGTGCATGGATAATTCGTGGTCGTGATACTAATGAATATCCTTGACCTGTAGTGCAGGGATGATTTGATGATGTGGATTAATTATTGAGCTGAGTCTCAACGATGAAATATTAATTAATGGATGTGATAATAATGAATATCCTTGGCCGTAGAGCATGGATAATTCATGGATGTGATACTAATGAATATCATTGGCGTGTATGGATAATTCGGTGATGTGGATTATTTATTGAGTTGAGTCTCAGCGATAAAATATTGATTATACACTTTTAATTTGTAAAAGATAGTAGATATCATGCTCTACTTGACTCTTCTAAAATACAGTTGTATGTCTTTGGCCTGTAGTGCAAAGATGAATTGTTAATGAATATCTTTGGCCGTAGTGCAAAGATGAATTTATTAGTAAGATTATGAGCAGGAATTGTGATTTGGTATAACCATGATTTTTGATGTTTCAGGTAAAGATAGATGATGAAAATTATCTTCGTCCTAGGTGCGAAGAGAAATTTAGAATCACATTTATGATTACGAGTTATTCATATGATTGTGGAAATGAATTGTTGATTGATGTTACAGGGATAAACCATTATTGGTGGAATTTTAACATGGAGAAGATAATAGACCTGATGGTCTATTTGACTCTTCTAATGGATTGCTCGTTCCGATGCAACTATGGTTGAAAAGTTTTATCATTTACCATATGTTCTAAATCTCAAATTTATTATTGATAAAAGCTATTGATAATTTAATTATCTTTAGTCATGATATTCTTTACTGGGCTAGTTGTGCTCACCCTTTTTCTTCACAATTCCTTTCAGGTAATAAAAGTGTAGCTGGGTCGAGCGGGGTATTAAGAGGAATAGAACGGTGGTCTATAGCTGTTGAGGTTCTCCCTAAATAGTATGGAAATAATTTTGTTGAGAACTTTAGATAAGTGTGTCGTATTGTATACGTCATTTGATATTTAATTTTGGTGAACCGAATAGGGTAAGGAGAACCCAACTTTGAAAGGGTGTTTTGCCACTATCATACAAGATGTCTAATGACATACAACCTCGTGTTATCATAAGACATGGTTGTGCACATCCATTTACTGAGTATATCTACGAGCACTACCTATATGATCTTGGAGTTTATTTGAAATATAATTTTCACTTGGAGACAACGGAGATAGTTATATGTCAAGAGAAGACTCACCATTGGAAAGAAGATGATAGTAATCTTCTTATTTTTTTTGGGGACTTTTGGGCCAACCAAGAATAATTCTGTGGACATATGATATCTATCATAACCTAGACGCATGGCCTCCCATATACGAAGGTTTCCTTGAGTACTTCCCAAAGATTTTAATTTTAAAACAGTTTTTGACTGTACTTTTATGTAAAGTACCATTTTTAGGTTGTGGTCAAGGCAGCATGAGAGTTATATACATTTGTATTAAAACTCATAGCTTATCTATTGTCGTATTTTGCATGACAGTTCAACAGTTGTATAAATGAAGTTTGTATTTGATTTTTATAGTGTGATATCTTACGTCTTAAGATGGGTCGTGTGGACCTATTTTGGGGGCGTCACAAATGGTATCAGAGCTTAGAGATATGGTCACTGGCGAAGATATGAGTCTAGAACTAGGAGGGGAGAGACGAGTAATATACTTCGCTAGTGTGTAACTTACCTAAGCCAAAATTTTTACTTGATAAGTTGACAATTTGTGATATGTCAATTGACCTTTGTTTTGAAGATATATTCTAGAATGATATCTGAAATACAGGAGATGAGCAATGGAAAAATCATGATACAGAGGATATAACCGTGAAGGTACAATCCGAAAAGAAAACAAGGTATTCTCATCTCTTCGAATACCAGGTACGTACGTAAATTTCGAGGGCGAAATTTCATAAGGAGGGGAGATTGTAAGACCCCGAATTTTATGAAATGAAAGTATTCAATTTTCTTATAATTATTATTTTATTTCGTATATGGTTAAATTGATAAAAGTTTAAAGTTAAGGGTGATATATGAAATTTTTTGCAAAGTAAGCAAGTTGTTATATAATATTCGATTGGTCGGGGAATATTCATTTTAACAGGGAATATTCGTACAACAGCATAATCATTGGTGGACCGCACAACAGAATTATTGTCGAATTGAGAAAACGACAAAAATATTTTTATGAAAATAATGGCGGAAGTTTTACCGTTAAAACTATTGAACCGGTAGTAAAAGTACAGTAATACGCGTGGTTGCATAGTAGTACACTGTATTGATTATTGATGCTTACGTGAGAAGTCACTTAGTTTTATTTAATTATTGCTACAGTAATTGTTGCATAGTATCTCACGTTATTTGATTCAATTATTGTCGATATTTTATATATTATTAAATCAATAATTGAGACGACAAAGTTATTAATATTATTATTTGCAATATTAACGATGTCTAGAAGTTCTGCCAAGGAGAGGTTTGGTCACCTAATTGCGCGCCAATTGAGAGAAATCCTTATTGGAAAGCCCCCTTTTCTTGGGAACGACCTGGTCGATTAATATTGTGAATTATAATAAAGGTGATAAGTTTTGTTTTATTATTATTATAAATGTAATAAAACAGAATTTTTTTTATATAAAACAGAATACTTTTATAAAGTTATTCGTTTTATTAGATTATAAATAGAATATATTATATTTTATTTAAAAGATTTTGTTTTATTAGAATATTTTATTAATACTGCATAGTAAATCAATATAGACCATCCGTTTAAATGTAAATCAATCTATAGCGTTCATGAATTAGTTACTATTCAGTCCATTCTCCTATAAATAGAAGTTCATTCCTTCATTATTTATTACGAATTCACTGAAACTCTAGAGAGAGAAACTATAGAGACAAAGAAGAAAAGTATTCTGCTACTTCACTACTCCTATATCCAGTTTCTTATAAGGTAAGGGATATTATTATAGTAAGGGATATTATTTCTTTCGTATTCATGAAGAGAGCTATTGTTATTCCATTCCTTATTATTCTGTTGGAATAACCTGTATACTCGGACTACCGTATACATGGTGAAATTCTTCTGTTATTCCATTCTTTATTATTATGTTGGAATAACCTATCTATGCGAAGTACTGCATATATGGTGAAATTCTTCTATTATTCCATTCTTTATTATTCTGTCGGAATATCCTGTCTGTGCGTTTACGCATGACCTGGTTCCATTATTTATTATTCTGTTGGAATAACCTATATGTGCGGTCTATCGCATGCCTGGTGAATTCTGTTGTTATTCCATTCTTTATTATTCTGTTGGAACATCCTGTCTGTGCGGATTACGCATGACCTGGTTGCTTTATTAATCTGTTGGAATAACCTGTCTGTTCGGTCTATCGCATGCCTGGTGAATTCTGTTGTTATTCCATTCTTTATTATTCTGTTAGAACATCCTGTCTGTGCTGGTTACGCATGACCTGGTTCCATTCTTTATTATTCTGTTGGAATAACCTATTTGTACGGATTACACACGCCTGGTGAATTCTTCTGTTATTTCGTTTTTTAATATTTTGTTGGAATAATCTGTCTACGTGGATTACCACATGGCGGCAAAAATCCATTTGTGGTTTCATATATTCTATTATACTCAATTGGTTAAAGTTTTGGCTCCTATACTCCATGAAATTAGTGGAATATCCTAGATATTTGCGCTTCATCCAGTATCTTTTCATGGAAATAGTCTTCTGAGCATTCTTGAATTTTACTCCACAAAGCAGTATCATGTTGAAAATTTAGACGTTATTGAGTTCAGGATAAATTAACTTATATCTCTTTAAAATTTATTCTTGAACTTGTTTTTATTGAATTGTCATCATCCTCATGCTTATATTATGTTGAAAGTCATTTGTGGCCTGTAGTGCATAGATGGACTTGGTATGATTATGACCAGGGATTATTCGGTATAATCATGACCGTAATGTTACAATTGATGTGGAAAAAGTCCCCATTGGCCCATAGTGCATTGATGGACAGTTTTTGGTATGATTATGGCTATGGATTCTCTTCGGTCAAGGGTGCAAAGATGAATTGTTTTATGGCATGATCAGGACCGTTGATGAAAACACGATTATCTTTGGCCCGTAGTGCATGGATAATTTGTGGTCGTGATACTAATTAATATCATTGGCCTATAGTGCTGGGATGATTTGATGATGTGGATTAATTATTGAGTTGTGTCTCAGCGATGAAATATTAATTCATGGATGTGATAATAATGAATATCCTTGGCCGTAGTGCATGGATAATTCATGGATGTAATACTAACAAATATCCTTGGCCGTAGTGCTTGGATAATTCGGTGATGTGGATTATTTATTGAGCTGAGTCTCAGCGATAAAATATTGATTATACACTTTTAATTTGTAAAAGATAGTAGATATCATGCTCTACTTGACTCTTCTAAAATACAGGTGTATGTCTTTGGCCTGTAGTGCAAAGATGAATTGTTAATGAGTATCATTGGCCGTAGTGCAAAAATGAATTTATTAGTATGATTATGAGCAAGAATTGTTATTTGGTATAACCGTGATTTTTGATGTTTCAGGTAAAGATAGGTCATGAAAATTATTTTCGTCTTGGGTGCGAAGAGGAATTTAGAATCACAATTATGATTACGAGTTATTCATATAATTGTGGACAGGAATTGTTGGTTGATGTTACAGGGATAAAACATTATTGGTGGACTTTTAACATGGAGAAGATAATAGACCTGATGGTCTATTTGACTCTTCTAATGGATTGCTCGTTCCGCTGCAACTATGGTTGAAAAGTTTTATCATCTACCATATGTTCTAAATCTCTGATTTATTATTGATGAAAGCTATTGATAATTTAATTATCTTTAGTCATGATATTCTTTACCGGGCTAGTTGTGCTCACCCTTTTGCTTCACAATTCCTTTCAGGTAATAAAAGTGTAGCTGGGTCGAGCGGGGTATTAAGAGGAATAGAACGGTGGTCTATAGCTATTGAGGTTCTTCCTAAATAGTATGGAAATAATTTTGTTGAGAACTTTAGATAAGTGTGTCGTATTGTATACGTCATTTGATATTTAATTTTGGTGAACCAGATAGGGTAAGGTGAACCCAACTTTGAAAGGGTGTTTTTTTTTTTTTGCTAAATTGTGAGTATTAAATAAATAAAAGAAATAGGAAACACATCTAGGGGCATACCCCGCTAAAGAGCTAAAACAGCTACATCAGAGACAAGCCAATGATGCACTTGCTAGAACCAAAAGCTATAACTGCCAACATCTCAGGTTTGGATATTTTAGCGTATAAGAATTAAAATCTTTAACTGAATACAATTTGCATTTAACAATCCTAACACAGTCTTGAACAAGAGCAGTAGCAATACTAGGGGGTTCACCATGGGCTCGCCTATTGCGTTCATTCCATACTTTATAAATAATAGTAGCCAAGCAAAGCTTTATAATCCGAGATGACATGTGGTCCATTGGAGAATGTTGAATGTGGTGAATAAGCGGGTCCCAGTCAAAAGGCACACCAAACCAGCCATGAACAGCAAGCACTGATCCAAGCACCTGCCGAGAGAAGGCACAGGCAAAGAAAAGGTGCGAGAATGATTCGGGGCGTGAGAACATAGACAGCAGGAGTCCAGCGGCCATGTCAATAGCATCTTATGAAGCGCCAGCCAGAAGAAGAAAGAAAAGCGGGGGACCTGAAGGTTGTGCCAAATAAGTTTGAACCAAGGGACAGTGGTACCCTCACATCGAATAGATGTCCATATATGAGAAGCTTTGACCGAAGAGACGCCTGCCCAGCACACCTGATCCGGACCGAGAGAAGGCAACGGTAGGTGATGTAATTTCTCCTTCATCTGCATAAGGCTATGGTAATTTGATCTAGGAGGCTGCCATGAGCAGTGCATGATGATGTCGCTGACTTTGGCGATAAAAGACAAACCAGAATTTGAGATAATAGGGTCTGTGCGGTGGCAAGCCAGAGGGCGATTGGTTAGCCAAGGATCTTGCCATAAGCTGATGTTCTGGCCGTTTCCTACTTTATATGTAACAAAATTTATAGCTAAGCTCCTAAGGTTCAGAACTTTGCGCCAAATCCAGGATGCATTAGATGGAATAGGAGTAGTCCAAAAGTTGTGCTTCAAGAGAAGAGTTTTGTTAACCCATTGAGCCTAGAAAGAGGAACTTTTGAAACTGATAATCTGCCAAAGGTGTAGCATAATCTGTGCTTTGTTCCATTCAACAACTTTTTTAATACCTAATCCACCTTCTGATAGGGGCAAGGTGACACGGGCCCAAGAAACTTTTGCACCATATTTATCAAGAGAGGAGCCCTTCCAAAGAAATCTAGAAAGAAGCTGTTCAATTTGCTTGATTACCGATTTGGGAAGAACAAAATAAGCAGACCAATAAGATTGAATAGCAAATAGAATGGATTTAATGAGTTGCAGCCTACCCGCATAAGAGAGGAAGTGGTTAGCCCATGACTGAATTCGCATAATGATCTTCTGAATTAGGGGAAAACATTCCGCTGAGGATAGCTTTGAAGTAATGAGGGGAACTCCTAAGAATTTGACAGGCAAAGAGCCCAGGCCTATATTGAGGGATGAAAGAATGTTGGCAGCCAGATTAGGAGAGACGTTTGCAAGGAAGCACTGACTTTTGCTGTGATTTATAGCTAGGCCAGAGAAGCTGGTAAAGGAGTCAAGGCTATGCTTTAGGAGGTTGACCGAATGCATGTCACCGTGACAAAAGAGAAGGAGGTCATCCGCAAAGCAAAGGTTTGTGATTTTACATGCCTTTGTTCTCCAATGGAATGAAAAGTTTGGAGAGGTAGAAGCTTTATCAAGAAGAAGAGCTAGGACTTCCATGAATAAAACAAACAGGTATGGAGAAAGAGGGTCGCCTTGGCGAATACCTTGTTTACCTTGGAAATAGCCACATAGCTGACCATTAACTTTAACTGAGAACATTGCCGTAGATATGCAACTTCTGATCCATTGAATGAAAGTAGTAGGATAGCCAAAAAGAGTCAGTGCATGGTTGTGCACATCCACTTGCTGAGTATATCTACGAGCACTACCTATATGATCTTGGAGTTTATTTGAAATATAATTTTCACTTGGAGACTGTAACATTCCAGAATTTTAAATTATAATATTAAATATTTATTGATTTATATAAATATTTAATGGATATGTTTATTGTTGAATAAATAATTGTTCAATTTGAGTTGATGTGATTTAGTTAATTATTTGTTGAATAAATAATTAAGGAGATTATTGATTTATATAAGTATTTAATGAATATGTTTATTGTTGAATAAATAATTGTTCAATTTGAGTTGTTGTGGTTTAGTTAATTATTTGTTGAATAAATAATTAAGGAGATTATTGATTTATATAAGTATTTAATGGATATGTTATTGTTGAATAGATAATTATTCAAATTGAGTTGATGTTGTTTAGTTAATTATTTGTTGAATAAATAATTAAGGAGCTAAGAAAATTAATTGTTATGAGATTATATACTAATTTAATTTAATAATTAAGTTAGAGAGCTAATAATGATTAAATGAATCATAATATTTTAATTAGAATTTGTGATTAAAATAAGGTGTTAGTTGGTTAAATAAATTTATAATTATAAAGGAAATTATAATTATGTGGTAGTGACTTATGTGTTAAAGTAATTTAATAGATTAGCATTTGAATTGATTAAATTGAATATTTAATTTGTTAGAAGTGTGACAAATAACCTTGCTATAAATGAGTTATTAAAATAAATTAAAGGAGTTTAATTCAGTTTTGCTAAACAAGGCCTAATGTCTATTAAGTCTTTATTCTAATAGTATTTTTCAAAACAAGGCATAAGGATTAATTGATTATTTTTTAGTGGTTAGCCAAACAAGCCTTATGGCTTTTGATTTTCAAAAACTTACATAACTAATATAAGTTATATCTATATTTATATTATATCATTAATATATATTATTACTATATACGTTATATTATTCTACGTATGTTAGAAGAGAAAAGAAAGACTCAGTTGAAGAAAAGGGAGAGAAGAAGAAGAAGAAGAAGAATACAGAGAAAATTGAGAAAAATCTAGAGAAAAAGTGAGTGATTTCTAACAGGTTTTTGAGAAAGGAATTGGGGAAAAGAAGCTTGATAATCAAAAGGATAGCCATCATCTTCTTAAATCAAAGGTAGGATATTAATCCTCTTATTTTATTTTAAAGTTTAGTTTTTCTCTTCCAAAAAGTCTCTGTAAAATATTTTTAAAAAGATGAATTGTTGATATATATATATATATATATATATATCATTGTATGATAATTGTCTGTAAAAGGTTGTTTCATGAGTTTATATATGATTATAGAGAAATTAAGTCATGTATGTATGTAATTTGTGAAGAAAATCATATTACAGTGTTTATATGAAAATATATGAATATCACTTAGTTTAAAATGAAATTAAGGTTGATTAATTGTTAATATATATAAATTGACTATTGAATTTGATAGAGTATGTATAATCATAACCATGGTATTTTGAATTTACTGTTTGACTGTAAAACAAAATCACAATGTTAATTTTCATTAAAAATGTCAAAATTGGAGTTTTTTTTATCAAAACCAATGAAATTGGGTGTTGTAAATTTGATGGTTATGTTATTTTATGGGTAGAATCATGCTAGAAGTCTTTACAATATGTTTACATGAAGTCTCTGTATATATTACATGTAATTAGTTTGTTAGATTAGAGCTTGTAGTCCAATTCGACTTTTTGTTCATGCTGTTGCCGAGCTTGGTTGCCGAGTTCTGAACTTTGGCACTGCAGCGCGGCCCAACAGTATAAGTTTCGCGCCGCAGTGCCGACGTCACGCCGCAGCACCAATCATTGGCCTGTGACTCGCGCCGCAGCGCCAACTACAGTGCAAACTGTGGCGCCGCAGCGCGAGTTAGCAGAATGTTCTGATAGTTTTAGTTTATAACACAAAGTTTGAAAATAAATGTTATGTGTTAATAATAGGAATGTTAAATGATGATTTTAGTAGTATTAAACTATGAATAAGCATGTTATCAAGGGTTAACTAGTATTAACATAGTTTGATTATGTGAATTGGTAATTTAACCTACATGATGTATATATTTGTTTATATAGATATAAAATATTGGTAGTGACTAATTATGTCATAATGACATATATATAGGGTATTGAGATTCAAGTGGTAAGGGTTAGCTTGTGCTAAAGGCAAGTTCTATAATTCTAAAACTTCGTTGTGCAAGTTTAATTTCGTTTTGAACTATATTGCTTTTAATTCAAATTACAATTTCGCAAGTTACTAACTCTACACTTTCGTAGAGCTAGATTGTCTATTATTGAGTAAGTTCTTGTATCTAGTTGTTCATAATGATGCAAGTATTCTAAATCTTATATTTTAATATTGAGCAAGTTTCTTTAATATTTAACTTGTTATTTAGCATGCGACTCGCTTTATTCTAGTATTGAGCAACTTTATCGTTCAAATTACTATTCACCATGCATGTTTAGTATCTAATTCTCAATAACCTTGAATGTTCTGATTATTCAATAGTTATGCTATTAGATTATTCTGAAAGCATGATGTTAATTTACAAATATCGATTTAGTTATGATTATTCCATAGCATACATTTATTTCTTTTGTATTCAACTAATCCTTAGTTGATGACCGTTAAATTCTAAATTACCCTGTAATGTATCCAAACCAAACTTACTTTGGTGCGGACTTATATTCTAAATACTGAGATGAACAACTCTTTTATTAGAGGTTTACGCTTAGCGTTAAATTGGTTGTGCACAATACACTTTACGAAGGGTTGATCCCCCTAAGTACGTGGAGTCCTTATAGTCTTATGACTGTTAAAGTTAAAGTTGAAAGATTACTTATAACTGTGGACATGATTCATGGTCATTAGACCCTCAGTGAATGTTATAATTTTCAGAAAGTTAATAGAACACATTGTTCAGTTCTATTGAGCCTAGTTTTGGCAATTGATGTAAAAGTTTAAAGAATTACTTGTTGTTATTCCAAGTGGGCCTTGTTTGCTCACTCTTGCCTGTAAAATTTCTTACAGCGAAAGATGAAAAAGGTGACGTACCTAGCACCAGTAAGGGAAAAGGAAAGATGACCAAATATTGAAGACTTGTAGTAGTTTTGATTGTTTTATTATCAGACTTTGGTTTAAAGATTATAATGAAGTTTATTTAATTTATGCGTTTGAATGTTTGTAACTAAAGGTTAGATAACCTGGGAGATCTTTTTGTATTTAAGTTTAATCCTGTATGGGCAGGTTTTCATTATTCAATTTTATTATGATTGGGTAGTTAGAAATGAATGTTTTGATTAAGTGAACACCAAATCTTGAGGAAATGAAGTACCAAGATTTGGGGGTGTCACAAAGACAACGGAGATAGTTATATGTCAAGAGAAGACTCACCATTGGAAAGAAGATGATAGTAATCTTCTTATTTTTCTTTGGGGACTTTTGGGTCAACCAAGGATAATTCTATGGACATATGATATCTATCATAACCTAGACGCATGGCCTCCCATGTACGAAGGTTTTCTTGAGTACTTCCCAAAGATTTCAATTTCTAAAATAGTTTTTGACTGTACTTTTATGTAAAGTACCATTGTAAGGTTGTGGTCGAGGCACCATGAGAGTTACATACATTTGAATTAATACTCAGCTTATCTGTTGTCGTACTCTGCACGACAGTTCAACAGTTGTAAAAATGAAGTTTGTTTTTGATTTTTATAGTGTGATATCTGGCGACTCAAGATGGGTCGTGTGGACCTATTTTGGGGGCGTCACAACCTATATGTTTACCACCGACTTGCTCGGCGCCTCTTGCGGAAAATCTAGCTTTAGTACATTAGTCAATCCAAATGACATAACCAGAAACTTGTCATAACTATAACGAATACTGAACGTCATCTTAGGTACCTCCTCCTTCTTCTTTACTTTCAACCAACTATACCTCGTACGCAAATCTATCTTAGAAAAATTCTTTGCCCTTTTTAATTGATCAAATAGATCATCGATCCTGGCACATGGGTATTTATTCTTAACTGCTAACTTACTCCTATTACGATAGTCGATACGCAACCGTAATGACTCATCCTCTTCCTTAACATCCTCCTAACTTCCGTCATGGTTAGACAACAAGAGCGTCGTGATATTTTATTGTCGTAAATTACTACCTTAGATTTTCTGAGAAAACTGAAGATTCACACTTTTCTTATAACAATTTATTGATGTTCTATGATTACTTAACTCATTCCTACTAAGAATTTCTTCAAATTCTCTCAACTTTATCGGTACTTATCTACCGATACTTGTTTACCTTTATTATTATAATTAACGAAAGTTATTTCTTCCTCCTCTACCTTAATGTTTAAAGGTACTTATAATCCCTTTCAGACAGACTCCTAGATGATTCTTTTCACTTGTCTTACACGCTTCGATCTTACGTTTAGGATCCCCTTGTCCCACTCTAGTATTCTCGGAGTTAAAATTCTTTCTTTTTGGCATACTGCCACTACCACTGGCACTTTATACCTTGGTTCCTCCATCTCCCTTGCTCTTATTCTTCTTTTCTTTGTGGTATTAAGTCAACGCCTCACTACTATCTTCTGATATAATCTCCTTTTCCAGAATGGTCCCAAAGGAAGCACTCTTGAACACAGAAATCCTACTATAGAGCTAGGGTTTCAGGCCCTACTCAAATCTACGAGCCTTCCTCTCCTCAGTGTCCACTTGATGTGAAGCAAACCTTGCCAATTCATTGAATTTGGCTGCGTACTGGGGAATCGTCATGTCCCCTAGTTTAAGTTCTTAGAACTTAATCTCCATCCTCCCTTGCATGCTTGTAGGAATTCCCGAAGAAAACCATCTTGAATTGTTCCCACGTTACCGCATCTGTTCTAGCCCCAACCTGGTGAGCCTCCCACCAAAACTTGGCTTCCCCTATCATCATGAAAGTCGCAAAATGCCTTTTGTAATAAAAAAAATACCTTTTCTATTTCTTTTACCCCTGTCTGGGCCTCTATTGGGTCCGTCGTTCCTTTGAACTCTGGCGGACCTACGCTTTTAAAATTTTTAAAGATAGTCATTCTAGCTAACCTAGGTTTCACAGTTATTCTACCCCCGGTTTGGTTAAATGCAGTCGTTAATAAATCAACAAACTCTTGCAGAGGGTTGTTTTGATTATCATTAAGTGATTCCGCTTCCTGATTACGTTGTCTTTTCCGTGGGGACATTTTCTAATTAAACAAATAAAATTTCATTATTATCTATTTACTTACTTCATTATTATTCGTCATATACCAACTCATATCATAAGAAAGCATATTAAATGAAAACTTCAGTATATTCATATGCTTCTTCATAGTTTTGAAACTATTTACAATTTGTTTCCATAGCCAAAAGCTATTACATTTATATCCCGCAATTGAACTTCACAAAAGTTGGGATTTACAAAAAGAATACTCTTTTATACAAAAGAGGGTTTTACGTCACTACACATATTTATAATTATGGACTTCTAATAATGCATAACAACGTCCTCGAATTTCTCATTCGCAATCATCGCTACAATATCCCGACTAACAGTATGTCGAGTCTCTCCCGACTCTATGGAATAACAAGCAACTTTCAGCTTGAAATCCCTATGAGCACTCTCATGGATGTAAGACATCTGTGCTAGTTTCTGGTCCTTCTCCCCCAGTTCTTTACGAAGCTCATCGGTCTCGTTCTTATAGTCCCTAGCCTTATTTATCACAAGCACCTTCTCATCATGCTTTGACTCAAAATCTGCTTCTGCTGACTCCTTCGCTTCATAAAGAGCACTAATCTCTTCATTCTGTTTCTGCTCAACTGTACTCAGTTGCACATTCCTATCAAGCACTGCCAGATACAATGATCTCATTGCATCTGGAGGTGATGACTCTAGTGTAGGTACCACCGTATCAACCGATGGTACCTCCATTCCTTCCTCCACATCGTTCATCATACTAAGGTATGACGCTATATCTATATCTCCCTCGGAGTAGTTCTCCTCAAAAAAGTACTCCACTGTCTCCGACTCCTCTAAAATTACTGATGGTACCTCTGCCACTAGCATGGGTACAAGCTCTACTCTGTTCACAATTTCTTCGCTCACCGCGAGTATGTCTCTATACATCAAGCTATCCATTGACATCCTATAATAACACATAACATGTTGATTAGTACATAATACACAATAGTATCAGCACAAATCACATTTAATTTATTTAGGGTTACTTTCCATCTTTTAAATCTATTGGTACTGAGTTTCCTCAATACCTTATTAACTCATTCGACTTAAGTAAAGCTCGAGTTTACTTCCTTATGACGTCTCCTTCCATAACGAGGTTATTAGCCTAAGGTTCTTCCTCCCTTAAGTTTTATATCCTAATGCTTTGATACCAACCTGTGACGCCCCCAAATCCAGTTATCTTCCAACCCGACATATGGTGCTACACGGTGCTACAGTTCACACAAACATTCAATTGAAATGCCTCAAAAGAACGAATATGCCTTATAAATATTCCAAAATAATACTACCATCCCCCAAGTTCTTTATAATCGTTGCATTTGTTCTTGTCATAATATCAAATATTATCATTACAAACCTATACTATTACATAGGTAATCTACAGGTTCGCCTTAGCCTTTCCTTTATTCTTGTCGGATCCTTTGGTCTGTTCGGTCTAAGCTGCATTCATATGGTTCAAGCAAGAATGAGCATAACAAGCTCAACAAATACAACAATTTCTTTTAAACGACTAGCTTGAAACATAGGAATCGTATATCTTCAATAACTGGATAATATTTACGAAATACTATCAATAATTCAAAATAGCATATCTTTTCATTCAAAATGTTTTACAATGACAATATTCAGTAAAATATCAATTCTGGTCCAAGACCATGAGCGTTTCATAATTTCTTTGAAAAGGACATCCCGACACTATGTCCGTAAGTCCAGCATAGCTTACGAGCACTTCTAGGTGATTAGACTATTGTACTCTATGTTAATCAACACTACATCCTTTAAACATATGTAAGTTTAAGTTTTGGCAACCTCACGTGCCCATCGAATAATCGATGAAAAACACATTTGTTTATTCATACTCAGCTTACCTTGAATCCGAACCAAACAATTGGCGTAGGATAGCGTTATCAATTCTATATGGAAAGATTTATAAAGAAATCAATCAATCTTTCAAGAATAGTCTAGCCGAGGTAAAACTGGCATCGACCCTTTCGTAAAACAATTCATGCATCTCATAACATGAATCACAAAAAACCTGGCTAACACGAAGGTTAGATAAGTGATAAGGAAAACTTGCCTTCAGCGTCTGCTATAGTAAAAATTACTTTCTCTTTGAGTCCTTACAGTCTCTACAACACATAACCACATAACATACCACATTAGGTCATGAATAAACATACATGGTTCCTAATGAATCTTACCCTTCTTCTAAATCTAATCTTGTATTAGATTTGTTATTATTGGTTTCGGCTTGCCGTTATAGTTTACATCGTTCTTACCAACTTCTTTCTCTTCTATAAAATAACTGAAATTATTTCATTAATACAACTTAGTTTGATTTAATCATTCCTCCTCACGGCTTACCAATGTCCTTACATTATTAATCGAAACTCGATCGCCAATGGTTAAGTACACTTATTGCATATCGTTTGCGTTTACGTAATATTCATCAACATTTAGTTGTAACTCGCAACGTTATTACCATCATCGAAAAATGTTATGTTAAGTTAATTAATTCATTATCAATTAACTATCTTTCTTTCCATATTCTTAATCGTACTTACTTAACGAAACTCATTTCAAGTACTTATCTGCATTTACGACTTATTATCATTCATCGCTTCAGTATTAATAACTTATGTTCAATTAATCTTACTTTCAACCTTTAGTGTATTGCTTAAGGTTTACAACATCTTAATTAATGTAACTTTAAGTTAATTAAGGATTTAATTTATTCTTTCTTCACTTCTCTTTTACTTTACATTCAAAATCATTTCCATTTATGCTTTACTTAGTGCTAGCGCTGCGGCGCGGGCTTCTTGTTCCTAGAACTCGGTCACGGCGCTGCGGCGCCATAGCCTTCACTATTATCCGCGTTGCGGCGCCAAACTTCAGTAGCTCACAGCCCTTTGTGGCGCTGCGGCATGACTTACTTTGCCTTGACTGGCGGCGCGGCGCCAGTACTCAACACAGGAAAAATTTGACAGTTAACTTTTTATGTGAGATTCCCGGGCTCATAACTTCTTCGTTATATGTCCGAATTGACTCGTTCAAATGTCGTTAGTTCAGAAATTACATGTTCTACGTATTCATGCAAGAATTTTATTTATTTGACTTTGTTAACTAAAAATTCACCTATTAGTCCATTTTTAACGAAAACGATAAACGTCCGTGAACGTTCAACGCTCGTTTCTTCGTTCTAAGTTGGAATCCGGTCATTTTTGAGTCCGCAACTCTATAATGCCAAATAAGAATTGTCTCCATTGAAAACCAATGTTTCCAAGATCAATATCAAAATTCGACTTCCATTCCGAGAATTTCACGAATTCGACGATTATCGTCCAAACTCGTGAATTCCGCCAAAACTTCGTTACTTAAGATTTGTTCCTCGCTTCAAATGGATTCATTCCGTCATACTAACATCTTAATATACATACTTCATTAACTTATAAACATGATAAGTTATTACTTGTTCTTTGTGAGTTTATAACTTATAAAAGTATAAACTACTTATGATTTCTTTTCTCATGACTTATGATGGCTTAAATCTTTTAACCACCATCCTTGCTTCTTCTTATCATACCAACTTCATTATTATTAACATATGACAAGTTCTTTCTTAGTTCATAACTTATTTAGGTTTGAATTACTTATTCATGACTTACACGGCTTAAGTCCATTGATTTATTCATTCTCTTCATTTCTTAGCATACATAATCTACCACTACCAACTTCTCCAACAATGGTAGAGAAATAGAATCATGGCTTAGGATTGCTTACCCTTGATGTTCTCTTGCTAATCCTTCTTCTTGTTTCTTGAACTATGAACTCTAGCTTTTCTAACTTTTTCTCTCAAGAAAATAAGCACTTAACTTGTTGGATGAAATATAACAACCCACAAATGAGCTATCTCTCCTTCTATTTATAGGAAATCATAAATGAGGGCTTAATGGTCAATATGCCACCCACGTCCTTACTATTCATTACCTAGCTCTTAAGTTAACTTGGCCACCACACTCTTTGCTTGGCCATCACAACATTTATCCAATACTTGGGCACCACATTTACTTAACCATTAAGTATTCTTGCTAATCACATTGCTTATCCTTTACTTGCTCACCACATTATTTACTTGGATATCACAACACTTAGCCCTTAAGTTACTTTACTTGGCCATCATAACACTTAGCCATTAAGTAGTTACTTTACTTGGTCATCACTTGCCCCATGGGTTTAAACCATACAATAACCCTTTGGTTCTTACTTTGGGACTTTAGCTTAATTATTTTTTTTTGCTAAAATTAGACTGAATTAAAATAAAAAATAGGTACAAAGTTCACGGGTCAAACCCCAAGAGGTATACCCTAGCCATCATAGGATCCCTATGATGGCTATATTAAACCAAAGCAAGATACTCGCATACAAGGATACTACAAGAAGAAAATCATTAACCAAAACAACACTTGGTGAGGAAACAGTTAAAGCAATAAGGCAACTGCAACTGCAAACTCCCCTCTGAGGCTCTCTTATCTAACTGTAGGATCCCAATTTCGGCCCGGGTTTCTAGCATCATTGATATGGGCTCCTGGTCCCTACCCACTAGCAATCATCATGAGGTCCAAGCCTTCCGTAATCTTTTCTCTGACATTCCCCCTCCAACTGATGGGGCTGACCTTATCCTCTAGGATAGCAAAACTATTACGTCCTTGAAGGCCTCATTCATTTGGGATTCCATCCGTTCCAGAGCTCCTCTTGTCCCTTGGGCAAATCTGCTATGGCATCCCTTGCATGTCCCTCGTTTCTCCTTCACCTTATGGCTGGCCCTTCACAGAAGACTCCCAACCAATGACTTATTCTCGGCCTACCCTAGTTTCCTCCCTCTGGTTTGTCCCTTATGTGAGCTTTCGGTTGAGTCTTTCCCCCATCTCTTCTTTGCTTGTCCCTTCTCCTCTTCTGTCCTCTCTTCGGTTTTTTCTGTTGGAAAGTGGACAGGTTTTCCTCTGGCTTGGGACAATTTGGTGGAATACATCTTGAATTTCAAAGGTGACTCTATGCTGACTGATATTTTAAAGCTATCCTTTGCTACTACTGTTTACAAAATCTGGGCTAACAGGAATTCTTCGGTTCATCTTAACTTAAAAATGCCCCCCTCGGTGTTATCTCGCGATATTATTGCTGTGATCAAGGCCCGTCTTTCTTCCTCCTTGAAGTTCCACAAGGCCGTCCATACCTCTTCCATCTACCACATATGGTTATAGCTGTTTTTGGGGTCTGGTGCGGACATGGTTGTCTTGAGAGAGTTCCGGCTTGTTGCAGCTGAGATTCTCCTGACTGTTGTTGGCTTTGTTTGTTAGCTTGGCTCTTTGTATGGTTGTACCTTTATATTTTGTTTTCTAATATGTTGGATAAAGGTTTGTTCTTTTTTGTTCTAGTCTAGTTCTTAGGCTTTACTCATGGGTCCTGTCCCATGACAGTTAAACGTCTGGGGTATGCCCCTTTGCGATTGTAGTATCTTTTTTTATATATACAAACTAACTTAGCAAAAAAAAAAAAAAAAAAAAAAACTGCAAACTGCAACCTGCAACACACATTCAGGATTAACGCCCAGCTGCTGCCGAGACAGAACCAAACGTAGCAAACCAGAGCCAACCACCAGCCAACCACATGCCCATAAGCCACAACTGCCGGGAAAGCCAGCGACCCAGTGCAGCTGCCGAGAGACTTATTAGATGCTACCGAGGAGTCTGGCCTGAAAGCAAACCCATCAGCAGAAATGCATAGCCACATCCAGTTGACAGATGCAGGCCAAACAGCTGGGCAAAAACCAACCAAAACAGCAGCACCAGTTAGTGCAACTGCATCAACCAAATCGAGAAGCCAACTGCCAAGACATAAAACAGCACCTCAGCAAAACACAACTCAAAACACATAGCAGCTCAACCCAGAACCCCAACAGCTACCGAGACTACAGCTAAAGCCCCTAGCTGCCAAGAATAAGACTAAAACAGCAACATCTGCCGAGAAGATATCAGCTGAGCCCACCCAACTAACAGAAATAACATTCTCTAGCCCAACACCAAAGGCTGCTGCAGCACTCCCAAAGAAGTCAAGAGCAACTGCTGTAGACCCCACTTTGCAGACCATAGTCCCAACAGAGCTATACCAGCCACCTGTTGCAATACAAAAGTAGCTGCCCTATAGCAAAATAATAATCATAGCAGACCAAACCCCAGAGGGAATTTGCAGAAGAATAGCCCAACATAGCACAAAACTGCCTAAATTAAAGGTGTATAAGCTACTCATGACCACAGCAGCAGAGAACAGCCAGCAGAGAGCAGCCAGCCGAAAACTACAGCAAGCAACAAACCCAGCAGACGAACATAGCAAGCTCTAGACCATAACAACCTCAGCCCTCCCAGCACATCAGAAACCCCATGAACCTAAACCGACCCTCAAAATACTCTCGAAACCCAGACCTCAGATGCCTGATAGTAGACTGCAGCCAGCATACAAAGCCAACTGCAGACCCCGAAGCCCTAACGCCAAACAGCTGACCAAAACCAGACCCCACGCAAGCTAGCGCTAAGCTATTAGCCATGAGTAGCAAAACAACCCCATTGAAAAAATCTTCTAGACAGATCCCAACATAGAGCAACCAGACAAATCCCTGAACCAGATAGCTTGAGATAGCAGTCCTAAACAATATGCACTAAACCATTTGCAGCAGCAGCAGCATCAGCTACATAGTGCAGCTGCCAAGAAACCAACAGACCGCAGTTCTAACAAGCATGAATCATAGTAAAAGCAGCACATCCAACACAGTGCATAACCAGTGCTGCTGCCGAGAAACAGAGCAAACACAGTACAGCTGCCGAGAAACTCAGCATGAGCAGCAGTGAGGCGAGGAACCACACTGACCCCAGCCTCTGCAGCAGCCCAGCAAGAACCCAGGTGCAGAATATGCAGAACCATTGCAACTCGGCAGCAGCAGATAGCAGGAACCACAAAGCAGGAACCACAAAGCAGCAGAGACGCTGCAACAAATTGGCTAGACTCACCTATAACAAGCAACCCAATAACCTAGCTTGAGCAGCAGCCCATGACCACTACATCACAGCTACGCACATAGCCCTCACCAACAGACTGCATTTAAAAGACAGTAAGCAAACCACCAGCAGACCAGGAACACGAACTTGAACAAACTGTCAGCTGCCAAAATCAGAATCCCAGACCATGTCATCAGCCCAAAACTACAACAGCCCTCCCTAGCCCAAATAGAACCAAGGCATCAGGTGAAAGCTCAGCTGTTGCCGAGATAGAGCAGGATAACCAGTCACAGGATAGCAACAACAGAACCTTTCAAGAATTGTTTAATGAGAGATGCCTAAGACCATGTCTAGTCTTAATTTTTTGGAATCTTGCATTTGTATGAAGTTTACATTTGAGCAAGTGAAGAATGTCAGTGACTAGGTTTCGAACAGAGCAAGACTTATGACTGAAAATCCGCGCATTTTGCTCATTCCAAATACGGTATACCACCGCTGCGAACCCAAGATGAAGCAAACTGTGATGGAAAGATGGATTTGAATAATGAATGAGGTAGCCCGTTATAGAGCTCCAAGACCGACTAGAACCCCTCCACCCACAGTGCCGAAGAACAGAAAGTAGGACCCTAAAAGAGTAGTCACAGTGGAAGAATAAGTGATCAAAGGTTTCCGATTGGGAAGAGCAAAGAACACATGAGGGATTGACAGACATCCCAAAACTGATCAATTTGTCCATTGTACGTAACCCATTATGGAAAGCCAACCAGAGGGTAAAAGAGTACCTAGGAATCAGAATCTTAGGCCACACTAATTTGTCCCAAAGAACAACAACTCCCACCTGTCTAATAGAACGCCATAGAGTAGATGCTTTTACCTCATTAGAATTCACAGAATCCCATAGAATCTCATCCGGTTTAGAAGAGTCACAAACCCTATTGAGATCAAAAGAATCCCGAAAGACAATAAAATCATTATGATTTGAGGAAGGGAGGTGCCAGGAGGAATCTCGAATAATATCACTTACAGTTGCATTTGGACCCAAATTAGAATTTATGATCAAAGAGGAATGAGAGCTTGTAGCTAGAGGGTTCGCATTTAGCCAAGGATCGAACCACAGACTAGTACTTTCCCCATTACCAATACGGAACCGAATATAGTTCATAGCAAGAGGTCTCAGCTGCAGAATCTTTCTCCATATCCATGAACAGTCATTTGGGGTCTTCAGAACCCAAAAGTGTTTAGAGTTTAAATGATATACTCTAACCTAAGAAGCCCAAAGAGACTGAGAATTAGGATTAACTACTCTCCAAAGATGAAGCAAGATTAGAGCTTTATTCCAGTCCTCCAATTGCTTTATAGCTAAACCTCCTTCAGAATAAGGAAGCGCAATTTTACTCCAGGCAATTTTGGCTCCAAACTTCAACATAGAGGGACCTTTTCATAAGAATCTGCTCATAGTGGACTTAAGATCTTTAAGCACAAATGCTGAGAGAATGAAGTGAGCAGACCAATAAGATTGGATAGCAAAGACAACTGACTTTAGCTTAATTAACTTAACTTATACATTGGGCTTGTTCATTAAATCACTTTGGACCTAAACCTTTAATTCCTATTGGACTTATCTATTCCTACATTTGGACCTTATCAATTTCCATTGGACGTTACTATTTCCTACACAATCCTACAAGTCCATTACATTTGGCTTAAAGCCTTATAACGTATAATCTACGTATTAATCTCGTATTGAATTAAAAGAAATATTTAATAAGCCTAATATTATTTTATAATTAATGAGAAAATTAATTATATGACTATGTGAATTAATGAGAAATTATTATATTTTATTCAAATAAAAGTAAATAATATATTTGAGTTATTGTATAAATGAGTGACATTATTAAACTATGATATAAAAGATTTATTAAATTAAATGGTTTTGAGCCATTTTAAGCTTGCCAAACGAGGCCTTAGTGGAGGTTGAGAGCAGTTAACCATTACTGGGTAACTGACCACCACTCTGCGCTTAGTTTCTTTTTATAAAAGTCGTATACGTCTTCTGTATTTTCTAAGTCTGGAACAAAGCTATCACAGAGAGAAATTGTGAAGTTGAGAGAATTTGTGAGTGTGTGATTGATCTATTAACTGAGAAAGGATCATCAAGGCTCTCCTAATCTACACTTATACTCTAGGTAATTCCTTTAACCTAATTTCTATTTTTACGTTGTTTAAGTTTTTAAGAAAATGGCTTTATGTTATGTAAAATCTCTGTAATTGGGAAATGAGTAAAAATTATGTGTTAATATGTTAAGTATAACATGTTTTATTATATATATATACATATTGTATAAACCATAGCATCAATTTCATAAAATACGTCGTATATTGTTGCTACAAAATTACAGAGTATAAAATATGGCCATATGGCCTTACGTACCAAATTTGATACGTCTATCACAGGTTATATCATAAATTTATGCTTGTAAAGGATTATGTATATTAAAACGAAGAGACAAAACTGTAAATGAAAGGATTCGGTGTTATAACGAACCCATAGTGTTGATTTTAATGTTTTGTATTCAAAACATTCAAAAAACACCAAGAACAGTAAATTACATGTGTTGATTCTACAAATTATGTGTGTTAACATGTTAAATTCATGCTTGAAGGGTTGAATAGTAAGTATATGTGTATTAAAATGTCTGGTTATGCTTAATTTCATGTATTGATTTAAGAAATTGGTAGAAATTGGCATGTTCTGCAATTTTCGCGAACAGCAGGTTCTGAGTCTGGTTCGCTGCGCCGCAGCGCCGACTGTAGGTATAAGAACCGCGCCGCAACACCAGTAGCCTGGCCACAGCGCGGGCCGCGCCACAGCGCCGAAAGCAAGCACAACAGTGACGCCGCATCGCCACTCTCCAGAATGTTCAGAAACAAAAATTTTAAAGTGTTCAAGTACATGAATGTGTTAGTAACTTAATCTAATGAACATAAAAATATGTTAGAAGTATAATGAGATGTTAAAATAGTTTCTTAGCACGACAATAACGCATTTAAGTGTGTATTGAATGATTGAACGTATAGTTAGCTTATTGTTCGTGTAGTGTAATATTATGTAACAATAAGTGTGATAATTGACTAAGTATAGTCATAATCCGAGTTAGGCAAAAGAATGAACTTATGATGACTAGTTATATTATAATTAATTGGAGTTGTGAATGGAAATGATATGTAGGATTAATTCAAGGAACGTGTTTAATTAACGTGTAATCTACGCACGAGGCAAGTTTCCTAACCCTACTTGTTATCATTATTCAAGTTAATAATCTACGTCAAGTAAATTCTCATTTTTATTAATCAAGTTCAATTGTTCTACTAAAGATTATTTATCTTTTCAAAGTATGATTCTGTTATACAATATTTGTTCTATTGTATACCTCTTGAGATCGTTATTTAATTTAAATATCATTTATTGTTGAACCTTGTTAGACTAGTGAACCCTTATTGATTCGACTAGTCCATAGTTGATGAACGTTCTAAATTTCAGAACCCTTATTGATTTATCCAAACCAAACTTCCTTTGGTACGGACTCTAATGTCAAACTGAGATGAACAACCATGTATAGGGATTTCTTATGCGTTATCGTTAAGATATTGTGCACAGTATGGTACTAAGGGCTGATCCCCCTAAGTACGAGTAGAAGAGTCCGTAGTCTTATAACTGTTAAAGGTTTCAAGTATAACCCTTGATAACCTAGGACATAGTTCAAGGTCTTATGACCCTCATAAATCTTTTGAATTCTTGTTATTCATTCTTGATTCAAAAGTTGAGCTTTTATTTCAGAAGTCTTTGATTCACTCGCAAGTTATTATATATTATTATTTCATTTTTATACTTGTGGGCAATCATGCTCACTCTTGCGTAATAATAACATTGCAGTTAAGAACGAAATGTGCGATGAACCTTCTACTAGCAAAGGCAAGGGCAAAGCTAATAAGTGATGAAGACTTGTTATTTAATTTTAAGAATGTTATTGTCAAGACTTGATGTTGTTTAAGATTTATTATTTGTTTATGTTTCCACACATATGTTTATGGTTAGTTTGACCTGGGATTGTATTTATTATTCTGATGTTGTAACCCCTAAGGGGAGGATTTATTTCTATCTATTGCATGGTTTGCATTTATTATGGGTAGATAGATAGATGATATTTGTACAGTGAACACCAAATCATGTGGAAATTAAAGTACCCAGATTTGGGGGTGTCACAGATGACACTACAGTACAGACACATGTCCTAAACATGATCAATTTGATTGAACAATTAGGACAATGGGTTTTGTCATGGATGGAGAGTTGAGCCAAGATTTGATCTTGCACTCACTCCTGGACTCCTTTCACAGTTGTTGTGATTTTTTCAATGAACAAGCTAGATATCAGCCTCGCTGATTTGCTTAACATGTTGAAGATCACGAGGGTGTGTAGAAAAATGATGGGGGCTTCTCTCTCTAGATTTTTTTCTCCCCCTTCTCTCTACAATTTTTTCAACCGGTTACTCTCACCCTTTTACCGTTAACTCCTCCTACAACCCCCTTCTTTCCCCTTTGAGTCTCCCGCCCATCCCCACCTACATTTTCAGTTACACCTACTTTTTCTGTTTACCCCTTTGGTCTCTCTCCACCAAACCTCCACCTCCACCGTCTCCCCCGTCTCCCCTCCTCCCCTGGCCTCTTCCTCCCCTGTCTCCTATTTTTCCTCTCTCTTCTTTCCTTCATTATGGTAGACCACTCCCACCTACCTGCTGGGAACACTTCTAGTTCAGTTTCTAGGGATCTCTTTGCGGAGATGGGGGTGTCAAACCCTAACTCTCCTCCCCTGTCCTCCTCATCGATCCCTTCTAGGGATACTCTGGTCCGAAGTGTTAGCATGGGCGAATCTGAAATCAACCGTATCCCCATGGCTCTCGACAGTAGCTCGGAAGACTCCGTTGCAAGGACTCAGCTTGACCCTTCGTTGGAGGTTAATATTGCCCCAGCCCTTGGCGTGCAAGCAAGAGAAATTTTTGTAGCTGCTCAACATTTCTCCCAAAAGGACAGGGATGAAGCCTTGTTCGAGAGGAGGAAAAACAGTCACCTTATGGACTTCCTCTCGGCTCATGGTATATCCTCCTCGGATGTACATGCTTATCTTTCTGAAGGCAAGATTCAAAATCTTGGACATGCTCGCCCAGTAATTGGTAATTCTCCACCCTTAATTCTTCCTCCTGGATCCTCTGCAACTCCTTCCACTTTCTTGAGGAACACAGTTCATGATCTGGTTGGAAAAGCCCCTATTTCTTCATCCCCTTTATCCGGCTCTGCAGTGAACCTCTCTATCTTAGGGAAAGGGTCTGATGCTATTATTTCGAACCTACGTCCTATATCCCATGCAGAGGAAGGCGAAATCTCCCCAACAGTCTCGGTTGATGTCCCTAAAAGTTGGAGTGCTGTAGTTACAAAAAACTTGGGGAAAGCTAGCAGATCCCTCTCTTTCCTGTTATGGAGAATGGTGACATTCTGGTAAAGCCTCCTGATGACATGCTAGCGAGGGGAAACCTTATCTGGTCGACCAGTTTGGTTGGCTATTTCCTACACTCTAACCTTCCCTTTAAGGTCGTTGAACCTATTGCTAAACGGTTGTGGGGGAACCTGGGTCTTACCAAAGTTTTTCTGCACAACAAGGGTTACTATATATTCAAGTTCAAATCCTCCACTGATCGTGAAAATATCCTTGTATCTGGTCCATGGCATTTTGCCTCCAAAGTGATTGTTCTACAGAAATGGCAAGAAGGTGTGGAATTCACTAAGTCTGACTGTGACAAAATCCCCATCAGGGTTAAGCTTAGCCAAATCCCTCTCTCATATTGGTCTGATGAGGGGATCAACTATATAGCTAGTGCCCTTGGTAAGCCTCTCTTCACCGATGAGATGACAACTAATAATGACTTCCTAAATTTTGCACGAGTGTGCATTGAAGTATTTGCCACATCCTCTTTCCCTTCCTCCATCAAAGTTGCTGTTATGCACTCTGAGAAATCCGAAAAGACCTTTGTTCCGGTTGATGTTGAGTATCAAAGTAGACCTCCTGTCTGCCCCTTCTGCAAAGTATTTGGCCACTCCCAAGTCAAATGCCCTAAAGCCAACTTCAAATGGGTACCTAAAAGTACACCGGCACCCCCTTCTGGAGCCACAGATACTGTAATGGTTAGCCATACGAAGTTGGTTGTCCCTTCACCAAAGGTTACATCTTTCTCAATAGGAAATGAGAACCCCCCCCTCTCATGAGTGGGTGACAGTGGCTAGGGGGGCCAAATTTAATTCGGATAACGCCACCCCAAATGCTTTCACACTAGTGTCCAATACTTTTGATCCAATTGACCAACCTGATCACATCCTTGGGTCTGACTCGGAATCCCCAGCTGCCACAAATCCCCTAGTTAATAGACTAAAGGTTGTTGATGAAAAGGAAGGCAAAGACTTGAAAAACAAACAGATTGGTGGTATGGAGAACCCCAAAGCTGCAAAAAAGAGGAAAGGCTCTTATCCACCGTATCACTTCTACAGTTACATCTTGGACTTCCATTGCCTTGGCCTATTCTGGTCGTCTTCAACTCATAAATTCTGTTTTATTCTCCATTCAATCCTTCTGGAGTGCTCACTTTATATTTCCCAAAGCGGTATCCAGAGCTATTCAATCCATTTTATGCAGGTTCCTTTGGAAAGGCCCCTCTTTGGGGAAATTTGGTGCACGTGTTGCATGGCATAAGCTCTGTCTCCCCGTCTCTGAGGGGGGATTAGGGTTAAAAAACATCATTGAATGGAATAAATCTCTGGTTATGATGCACTTGCTTAACATCATCCGAGTGGATTCGTCCTCATTATGGGCCAATTGGATTCGCACCACTGTCTTGAAAGGGAGAAACATATGGAATTACCAGGCCCCCTCAAATTGCTCTTGGATCTGGAAACAAGTCCTCAAGCTCAGACAAACGGCTAGAAATCATGTTTCCTACACTGTTGGTAATGGCTCTAACACAAGTTTATGGTTTGACCCCTGGATAAATGGTAACCCCATTAACCCTAGTAGACTCTGCTGGCCAACTCTGGGCTTTCAGCCAAGGCCACTGTAGCTGATATCATTTTTAATTCCTCTTGGTTCCTTCCTCCGAGTTATCACCATGAGATGATTGAACTTAGACGTCTTATTGAGACTCAACCTATCCATCCTCTATCAAATGACCGCATTGAATGGAATGGTCTCTCTATTTCGAATCTCAAAGCTAGACACGTCTGGGACTGCATTAGAACTAAAAAGTCTGCTCCTAATTGGCATAAAGTTGTCTGGAACAAGCTATATGTCCCCCGGTTCTCCTTTATCTTGTGGTTGGGATTTCTTAGAAAACTTCCTACTAATGATATCACTAGGCACTACCTGTCTGGCAGAACTTCCCCTTGCCCTCTCTGTCAGCGCCATGATGAAAGTTTTGACCATCTATTTTTCGAATGCCCATACTCCTCCTCCATTCTGCAAAAAACTCTTACATTGGGTGATTGGTCTAACGTCCCCATGGACTGGACTGGTGTCTCTTCGTTCATCATCTCCTTCCAAGGTAGGAAACTCTCAAAGCTTATCCTTTATCTTACTTTTGCTGCTACCTTTTACAAGATTTGGGAAGCGAGAAACAAAAAGACTCATTCAGACCAGCTCACCCCCCCATCCATTGTTGCAAAGGACATTACCCATATCATTAAATCAAGGCTGTCCTCTTACTCTCTCTTTATCAAAGCAACTCATTCCTCTCCTTATTACTGCAACTGGTTACTATGACTTGGTTTTGATGATACTTCTTGCTAGCCTGGGTTTGACTGCTTGAGTCTTACTTCTAGTGCTTGAGTCTAGTAGTGAATGGGCTTATGGGCGAAGTGCTCGGCTTGGGAGAGGGTTGGTGCTAGTGGGCCATATAGCTTTGGACTGGGTTGCTTCCTTATCATCTTCGGTGTATGCTGTGGAATGGGCGGGCGAGCAAGTGTTTTGTGATGAGCAGATGTGCATGTGTTCAGCATAAGGTGGTAAGTGTCAGCTGTGTGTAAAGATTGAGGTGGTATATGTGGGCTGCGTGTAAATCATGAGATGCCTCAGTATATGTGGTATATGTGGGTTGCTGAGGAGATGGGTCTGCTAGCCTTTTGGGTGCAGACGGGTTGCATATTGGGTCTGCTAGGGTGCCTCGGGTGGGACTTTATGGGTCTTCTTGCATATTGGGCGAGGTGGACTAGGCGAGGCTGAGATGGACTTTATGGGTCTTTTTGCTACTGTGCTGGGCTCACCTTAACAGCAGTCAGTCCTCTTCACATAGTGGGGTTCTCCCAGTTCGGCCAACTTTTCCTTCCTTGGTTGGGTCTTCATAGAGTATGGTTTGATCGGGTCATCGTAGAGTGAGCTTCAGCCTTGGATGGGTCACCGTAGAGTGAGCTTCGGCTGGATTTTCGTAGAGTGAGCTTCGGCCTCGGCTGGGTCTCCGTAGAGTGAGCTTCGGCTAGATTTTTGTAGAGTGAGCTTCGGCCTCGGCTGGGTCTTCGTAGAGTTGGGCTTCGGTTATGGACAGCTTCGGCCTGTTCGGTCTTTGTCTTCCTTTTCCTGAAGGTTCTCCTCAGTGGCTTAGACTTCGGATTTGTGGGGCTTCATTAAATGGGTCCTCATCGAGTGGGGCTTCGACCACAAGTGGCAGCTTGTTCAGGTGGTTCAGTATTCGGGTGCCTTCTTTATGCTTTGATATATACTGTAACATTTCTTTATGGCAGTCGCATGTATCCTTTATATAGTCTTACACCATAGGGCATGTCCTTTGGTGTCTCTGATATTTCTGTTTGGGTCTATCCCATGCGGTCCTGTAATCACCCATTTATTTATTTAAGTCTAAATTTAGCAAAAAAAAAAAAAGAGGAAAGGCAAGGGTAAAACAGGCAACACCCCCCCACCATCAGTTTAATTTATGCTGGCAACCTACAACATTCGTGGTCTCAATAAACAGCGTAAACAGGCCTATGTAAAGTAAATTATTGCTGATTATAATTTATCCATTGTTGGATTGATGGAAACGAGAGTCAAGCATACTAATGCCAAGAAAATTTCCCGAAAGCTGTGTCCCATCTGGGAATGGGCTTTCAACTATGATTTTCATGGCAATGGTAGAATTTGGGTGGGTTGGAATCCTAATCTCTGGAATTTGGATGTTTTGTTTACCTCCTCCCAAGTCATACATTGCAAGGTGCAATCTTTAGATTTTACTAGTACTTTTTTTTATCTCCTTTGTTTATGGGCTGAACTCCTATATCGAAAGAAGAGACTTATGGAACGAGCTGGGTGCAGTGTCTCCCTCTGGAAGTTGGTGTTTAATGGGTGATTTCAATATTATCAAAGATCTTTCCGAGACTAACTAACCTAATGATATCTGGGACATCGGGAAAAATGATTTCAAAGAATGCACCTCCTCTATTGGCATTGATGATCTCAGAGGCATTGGCCCTTTATTTACTTGGTGGAATAACCAATTATCTAGGCCTGTACATAAAAAGCTTGACCGAGTAATGGGAAATTCGGCTTGGTTCTCCAACTTTAATCTCTCTCTTGCTACCTTTGCCCATCGTGGCCTCTCGGATCACTCACTTGTTCTTCTTAATACTGGCATTAAGTTCTCCAAACCAAGAAGGAATTTTCAATTCTTTAATCACATGGCTCTCCTTGAGGGCTTTAAGGGGGCTGTGGGTTCTGCATGGAACACCCCCATACATGGGAACCCCTTTTATGTCTTCTCTGAAAAGTTGAAACGCACCAAACATGCTTTTTTTTTTTTTTTTTTTTTTGCTAAGTTTGTTTGTATATAGAAAGAAACAGAGATTGAACAATAGCAAAGGGGCATACCCCAGACACTATAGTATGAACCTCATGGGACAACTCCCAAAAAGGAACACTAAGGATCAACCAATCGGAATTACAAATAACAAAACTAATACGTGGATACGGCGAGTAGTAGCATCTGCCCCACCTCATCTCGATAACCTGCTCCAAAGATCAGCAGACCTATTATCCCACCCAAGTGCCAAAGAGCAGCACCTGCTAAAACCTTACCCATGTGCCGAAGCAGCATCTCCACCTAGCCACCCGTCACCAGCCTTGGCAAACGGGTAGTACACGATCTCTTCGGACTTGAGTACAACAACCACCCCACAATGACACTGCACAACTTGACAGCAGAAGAAAACCGAACCTGAGCAGCACCCCACTCAACTAGAACCAAGCGGACCAGCAATAGCAGAGACCTCTCCAGCCAACCCGCCCGGCTAGCAGGCCAACTCAGCATCCCACAGTGACTAAACGTCCAATGATAACAGACCCAGCAGAAATCCCAGTTGCCTTGGCCAATGACGCAAACCAACCAGGTATAGACAGCAAAATAGCAGCAGCCGCACAAAGACCACAACAGAAACTAGCAGTACAGGAAAACTAGCATACTAATACAGAGCAATAGCGACTACAACAACAGCAGACCCGTCCAGCGCCTTGCTGCTCCAGAGCCCCTAGCCGCTCATCAATCCAGCATATCTAGCTATTGGGGCCATCAGCCAAGCTGCCGAAGTCCTCAACAGCCTAACTCTCCATTCTACCCGACTGAATGCCGAAGCCTAGAGAACACTGCAAGCTCCGTAAGCTGAAGCAAAGATCAGCCAGACTCATTTCAGACCAGCCCAACAACCAGCCCCTGAGCATCCCGGCCGAACCAAACCACCAACACGCCCAAACCTGCACAACCTAAAATTATAGCCACATACTAATACTAGGATCGCCCTGAGCTGCCAAAATAAACTTAGAGGAAGAAGCCAGCCTGGATTTAATGATATTCAAAATGTCCCTAACCACTACACCCAAAGGCTTTCTAGCCTGATCATGTACAAAGGTATTCCTTGCTGTCCAAAGCTTGTACACGGTTGTAGCGAACGCAAGCTTGAGGATATTGGTCCTAATGCTATTTCCACCGTACTGAATAATAAACCCAACTAGGTTATCCCACCTCAAAGGGACATTATACCAGCCCCCAAAAGCTAGAATAGAGGAGAGAGCCGAAGATGAATAAGAACATTCAAAGAAAAGGTGGGCAAAGGTCTCACTATGAATGGAGCAGAAAGGGCAGTTCGCAGGGCGGAACCTTGAGTGGGAGGCGAAACGCTCATTGGTCGGGAGTCTGCCACGTAGTGCAAGCCAGAGGGTGAAGGAATATCTAGGAATGTGAAGCGAGTGCCGGAGCATTGGAGCCCATGGGACTTTCGGAGCAGTAACACGAATAGAGTCCCAAATGTTCGAGGCTTTTACCATTTTAATATCAATGGACCCCCACAATATTCTATCCTCAGATGACAAAGGAGCAGGGAGAGACGCAATCCTATTCCACAAAAGAATAACTTCATGGTGACAGCTAGGAGACGATGTCCATGCTCCAAGAGAAATGATTGCGGATAACTTAGCATTCAGTGGAAGCCGAGTATTTGATAAAAGTGATTCAGTGGGATTAATGGGCAGACCATTCAACCACGGATCATGCCAGAGACTGAAAGAGCCACCATTTCCAACTCTATAATGAAGGAAGCTAAGGGCTACGGGACGAAATTTCAGGATCTTTCGCCATATCCAAGAGCAGTCGGCGGGAATTGGTAATCGCCAGAAGTTACCTCGCGTAAGCACGGTAGATTTGGCCCACTTAGCCCACAAGGAGGTTGGAAAAGGGGAGATGACCTTAAGAAGATGGAGTATAATGAGAGCTGAATTCCAATCAGTGAGGTTTTTTATGCCAAGACCTCCTTCGGCACTAGGAAGGGCTAGATCCTTCCATGCTACTTTGGCACCATGGCTAAGAAGAGAAGAGCCTTTCCAAAGAAATCTACAGAGAATAGATTGAATAGAACGCAAGACCGACTTAGGCAAGATAAAGTGGGCTGCCCAATATGATTGAATAGCAAAGAGCACAACTCGAATCAAGACCACTCTTCCAGCATAGGAAAGGAAACGCGATGTCCATGACGAGACCCGGGCTGTAATTCGATGAATCAGAGGTTGACAATCGGAATGGGATAAGCGAGATGAAATTAGGGGAACCCCAAGAAACCTGATTGGCAAGATGCCTATCGGGAAACCCAATAGCTGGTTAATAGATTCCTTAACTTCTTCAGGAACATTAGACAGAAAACACATGCTTTTAAGAACATTAGGAATAAGCCCAGAAAACATGGAGAAGGACTGAATGCAAGAGTGAATAATAGCGACTGAGGCCAAATCCCCATGGCAGAATAGGAGAACATCATCAGCAAAGCAAACATGCGAGATTCTACAGGGCTCAGCTTTCCAATGAAATTTGAAATCCGGTAGCGAAGTTCCCTTAGAAATAATCATTGATAGCGCTTCCATGGCTAGGACGAACAGGTATGGAGATAAGGGGTCTCCTTGCCTAAGCCCTCTAGCTCCCTTAAAATAACCAGCAAGTGCACCGTTAACTTTGACCGAGAACATAGGAGTGGTGACACACCCTTTAATCCATTGAATAAAGATAGGAGGAAGATGAAGGAGACTTAGCAAGTCCAAAATAAATTTCCAGTCAACAGTGTCAAAAGCTTTCCTGATGTCAATCTTAAGAGCACAACGGGCTGGCCCAGACAGCCTATGGTAGTTCCGAAAGAGTTCTTGAGCAAGGAGAATATTGTCGCTGATACTTCTACCGGAGATGAAGGCAGATTGAGCATGATCTATGATGGAAGGAAGAACACACTTGAGCCTATTGGCAAGGATTTTTGCTATACACTTGTAGATAGTGTTGCAGCAAGATATGGGCCTGAAATCGGACATGCAAGAGGGGTTATCATTCTTCGGAACCAAAACAATGGTTGTAGAGTTTACTCCACTAGGAAGAAGCCCTGTAGTGAAGAAGGAATGGACTGCCGCTAAGAAGTCAGGGCCTACTAAATCCCAGCAATGAATAAAAAATTCAACGTTAAATCCATCAGGACCGGGACTTTTATTCTTCTTCATCGACTGGAGGACCTCTAGAATTTCCGCATCAAGAATGGGAGCTGAGAGAGCTGTGGCCTGAATAGGAGAAATACGCTTGTTAACGAATTTTTTGAGCTCGTCATGACCAGGGTAGGGACAAGGATCCGAACCCAACAGATCCTGAAAGTAGTCTACTGCCACCTGCTGAATACCCATCTGATCAACTACTAGAGAGCCAGAGCTGTCGTGAATAGATAGAATTTTGTTGTGGTTCCAATTGCTCTTGATAACATTGGCAAAGAACTTAGAATTTTTATCACCCTGGGCCAGCCATATAACACGGGACTTCTGAAGAAGAAGAGATTCTTCATGAGCTAGAGCTTCCCAGAGGGACTTGGAGCACATCGTTTCCTGGGATAGCAATGCCGGATTACAGGGGTCAGTCTGAAGGGCGACTTGGACTGCTGCTAAATGGTCTTGCAAGCATTTAGAGTTATTATTGAGATTACCGATCGAAGCATTCAATAGAATAAGGGCCCTTTTGGTAATGCGCAATTTCTCCTTGAGGATAAAGAAGGCATTACCTCGCACAACGGTACTCCAACAATCTGAAACAGTAGGGATGAACCCTTCTAGCTCGAGCAGGAAGTTAAAAAATTGGAAAGGCTTCCTGAGCCTTCTACAATTGAGGCCAGTATTGAGGATAACCGGGCTATGATCCGAGAGGCCCCTAGGACCAAAAGTAGCTTGGGAGTCCGGCATTGATGAGAACCAGGCAGAGTTGCCCAAGGCCCTATCGAGCTTCCTAAAGATAGGGTTATTCAGCTGACAGTTCCACCACGTGAGCCACGGACCAATAGCTCGGATGTCAGCAACCCCGATATTATTCAGGCACTCAAGGAAGTCTGACATTCCAGGATTCCAGGTCAAGTCTCCCCCCTCCGCTTCAGACGTACTCTTACAAGTATTAAAGTCTCCTAGCAGACACCAAGTGGCAGAGGAGGACAACGATTCCAGATCTGCCCAAAGAAGCCTACGGTCAGCTACAGAATTCAGGCCATAGACTATGGAGACCAAGATTGGGTTATCATCATGAAGAGGCAAGAGCCTAAAATGCGAAATTTGAGCAGATTGGAACAGAGTGCTCACCCTCCATAGATTAGGATCCCAGCCCACCCAAATTCTGCCATTCGAATGGAAGTCATAGTTATAGACCCAACTCCAGTTGCGGCAAATTGCCCTCGATATCCTATGGGCATTTGAAGCTTTCACTCTAGTCTCAACAAGCCCGACAAAAGAAATATGGTTGTCTAATAAAAAGTTGCGAATAAATGCCTGCTTAGGCTTCTTATTAAGACCCCTGACATTATAGGAACAAAAATATGTCATGACCAAAAATAGGGGGCCGACTAGAAAATTACTTAGGGGAAGACCCCTTAGGCCCCTTATTTCTCTTCTTTGATTTCTGGAGGGGCTCAATCCCGAGGCTGGACTTATGCTTAAGCTCTTTACGTTCCATCTCATCAACTTGCTTGAGTCTGTCCACAAGCGGATTGAACGGGATGGGAGACTCAGAATCCTCATCTAAGACTACAGTCGAGGAGATGAGAGCGAATGAATTGGAGTTTGCAGCTAAACAAGGGGACCCTGGAGGAAGAGCAGGCGCTTTGACGCCTTTAGAAACAGTAGTCCAAGCTTCCTCAGGATCAGGAGGATCCAAGGAAGAGGGAGGGGGAGCCACGGCTACTGAAGGGGCAGCAGGGTCAGAAGTGTGGGCCTTAGGAACCCACTTCATGTTGGCACTAGGACACTTAGCAATAGAGTGCCCAAAACATTTGCAAACTGTACATGAAGGGGGCCTGCTCCAGTACTCCACCTTAATTGCAACAGTATCTTCCACCAGAGCATTACCATCAAAAACGACGGCATTAATAGAGGCAGGAAACGTGGATAAGGCACTCATCTCAACACAGATTCGAGCGTAGCTCATAGGCTCTAACTTAGATGTCATTTCATCGGCAAATAGGGGTCTTCCAATAGCACTAGCCAAGTAACTTAGACCTTCCTTCGTCCAGTAAGATAGCGGGATGTTGCTAAACTTGACCCAGATGGGGACTTTGCTGCAGTCGGATTTTGTGAAGTTGACTCCTTCTTGCCACGGCTGAAGGCACAAAAGCTTTGAGGCAATATACCAAGGTCCCGACGCTAGGACATTATCCCTGTCCTTCACAGAATCAAACTTAAAGATAAAATATCCCTTATCATGCAAGTAGACTTTTGATAACCCCAAATGCCCCCAAAGCTTCTGAGCAGAAGATTCAACCAACTTAAATGGTAATTTAGAGTGGATAAATTGGCCCACCAGGCTAGTAGACCATTTGTTAAGTCCTTGCATGAGGACCTCAACAGGGGGATTCACGGTGATTCTTCCATCCGATGGGCTAGAAGGGAAGAAGTTCAACCCAAGATTTTTCTCATTAGCAGCATTAGATACTACAGAACTCCAGGACAAAGGGGGGATAGGAACACTCACGCCTTTCTGGGGGAATGGCGGATGGCTAGCTAAGATATCAGAAGGAGGTAGGGGGGGCCTCTCATCCCTCGGCTTAGATGTCTCCCCAACACAGAAAACCTGCACTAGTCTTTGGTCCACATGGGCCTGAAGAGAGCTAGCATTGACCTGAGAAGGGCTACTGCCCAAAACGGGAAAGGGGTCAAGCACCTTCCGAGCATTGGCGAGGGCAGCAGGAACTCCAATAGAGGCAAGGTTATTAACATCGCCAAGCGGAAGTCCGAGAGCGGTGATGTATTCCATGAGCTTGGCGTTCTTCTTCCTCTCAGCGAGTGCTTCTTCTCTGCCAATGGCTGAGAAGTGATGAGCAGCCTTGAAAATGTCTTGAGTAGCCGAAGGAGAGGCGAGGCCCAAATTCGCCTCTAATTGAGACTCGAAGGCGGCGGATTCCTCAGAGCTGAAGGATACGTTAGAGGGATGAGGCTCAGATTCCACCATATCAATGGATGCTAAGGGAGAACTAGGGTTTGAGACACCAAATTCGGCGAAGAGGTCGCGAGATTGACTGCTCTCAGAATTACCAGCGGAGAGGTGCTGGTGGTCCACCATGATCTGCCCTAATAAAGAGGAAGGAGCCGAGGGGGGGGATAGCGAGGAAGAAGAAGACCTGGAGCGAGCGAGAAGGCCTGGGAGAAGGCTAGCCGGCGAGGAGGACCTGCTGGAAAGGACCAGAATGGAAAACGGACAAAGTTGGTGGGGACGGTGAAATTAGGAGCTAGACGCCAGTTACTAAAAGGGGGAATAAGGAGTTAACGGTGACAGACTGAAATGGATGCAAATTTGAAAAAGCAACGGAAGAGTAGAGAGAGGTATTCTAGAGAGAAGGCAGAGACGATCTGCATTCAGTACAATCTCTCCTACATGACCACCCTCGTACCCGGCTAACCTATCCTTGGAGAAATACTGCACCCAACGGCTTTTCCAGGCCATTGATAGGGAGGAAGTCCTAATGCAACAGAAATCGAGAGCAAACTGGTTAACTTTGGGTGACCGGAACACCGCCTATTTTCCTAATATGATGAAGAGCAGATGGAACTCCAATAAAATATTTTCTATCCTTAATGATGATGGAGTTATGGTGCATGGCAAGGACAATGTTGAAGCTGTAGCTGTTGACTATTTGAAATCCTTATTTAATGCCTCTGACACTCCTTATGCTGGGTTTGACACTTTTGGTGTATTCCCCACGAATTTGGTGAGCCCTCTCCAAGCTTCGCAACTCATTGCTCCTGTTTCTGACTCTGAGATCTTTAAGGTTCTAAACTCCATGAAATGCAACAAGAGTTCTGGACCGGATGGTTTTAATGTCAATTTTTTCCTTAGCTGCTGGGATATTGTTGGACCTGATTTCTTAAAAGCTGTCCATTTCTTCTTCTCGGCTAGCCGGCTCACCAAAGGGATTAACTCCACAGCTCTAGCCTTGATCCCCAAATGCCTCAACCCTTCATCAATGGCAGACTTTCGGCCTATTTCCTGCTGCAACACCATTTATAAATGTATTGCAAAGATCATCTCTAACAGACTCAAGGAAGTGCTGCCCCATATTATTGACACAGCACAATCAGCCTTTGTAAAAGGTAGGAGTATTAGTGACAATATTCTAATTGCTCAAGAACTGTTCCAAGGGTACACCAAGAAGACAGGACCTTCTAGATGTGCACTCAAGATTGATCTTAGGAAAGCTTTTGATACGGTTCGTTGGGATTTTTTGTTTGATACCCTCAAAGCATTTCAGTTCCCAGCCATCTTCATAGAATGGATCAAAGCTTGTACTACCTCAGCCATGTTCTCTATTAAATTGAATGGAACTCTTGCAGGATTCTTTAGTAGCTCTCGTGGGCTTCGCCAAGGAGACCCTCTGTCCCCTTTCTTGTTTGTCATAGTTATGGAGATGCTTTCCCTTCATCTTAACAAAGCTACCTCTGCCACTGATTTCACCTATCATTGGAAGACAGAGGCTTGCAAACTTACTCACCTCCTTTTTGCCGATGATATCATTATTTTCAGTCATGCAAGCCTACCCTCCATTGCTATTGTCAATTCTTGCATCCTATCTTTCTCTCTGGTCTCTGGTCTTATTCCAAATACCCACAAGAGTCACTGTTACCTAGCCAACACTGATGCAACCTCTACTCGCAACATTCTCTCCCTTCTTGGGTTTCAATTAGGATCTTTACCTGCTAAATTCCTAGGAGTACCCTTATTATCCAAAAAGCTCTCTTACACGGACAGCGTACCTCTTATTCAATGGATTACCAACCGGGCCACTTCTTGGACATCTAAGGTCCTTGCCTTCTCTGGGAGATTACAATTGATCCATTCCATTCTCTTCTCCTTACAAGTCTACTGGTGCACTCATTTCATGCTCCCAAAAGCAGTCTTAAGAGAAATTCAAGCATTACTAGGCAGATTCTTGTGGAGGGGCCCAACTTTGTGTAAGTATGGTGCAAAGGTTGCCTGGGCTAATCTCACATTACCCAAAGATGAGGGAGGGTTGGGACTAAAAAATCTGTTAGATTGGAATAAAGCTCTGCTGTTGCAACATTTCCTCCACCTTATCAGCTTTCAATCCCACTCTCTCTGGGCAAACTGGATGAAAGCCACTATCTTAAAATTTAAGACTATTTGGCAAGTTACTATATCCCCCGGTTGCTCCTGGATATGGAAGCAATTCCTCAAATTACGCCCCCTCGCTCTTCAACATCTAAAGTACATTATGGGGGATGGACAACACATAAGCTTATGGTATGATCCTTGGTTGAATGGGGCAACTATTAACCCTTCTCATTCTCTCCTTTCCAATACTGGACTTCCCCCACTTGCCACGGTTAGCTTTCTCCTCTCCGGCAACTCCTGGGCCCTCCCAGTCAGCAACCACCATGAAGTCATTCTCCTCCGACAGCAAATCCGCCACCTTCCCATTCCATCTCCTAGGCCTGACCAAGTTTTTTGGGGAACTTGTGATATTAAGACTGTTAAGGCCAAACAGATTTGGGAATCAATCTGAGCAAGATCTCCCAAGGTTCCTTGGAGCTCTATCCTTTGGAATAAGTTTCATGTTCCTCGCTTTTCCTTCATTCTCTGGCTTGGGCTCCTTCAAAAACTCTCCACAAACGACCGGATCAAACACTACACTGGCAGAACTTGGAACTGTCCTCTCTGCAATCAACAGTTAGAATCCTTTAACCATTTGTTTTTTGAATGTGATTACTCTTCAACCATTCTCCAATGTGCCGTGACTTTAGGAAATTGGACCACTTTTCCATTCTCTTGGGATGCTATTATTGCTTACCTGATTTCATACCAAGGCTCGCACCTGTCCAAGAATATCCTATGCTTAACTGTGGCCACTTGCTTCTATAAAGTCTGGGAGGCTCGGAATAACAAGATTCATAATGGCTCCATCATTCCTCCTAGGATCCTAGCCAAAGATGTTATCCATCTCATTAAGTCTAGACTTTCTAAATGTAACTCTTTTATCAAGGCCACAAATTGTAATCATTTCTGTAATTGGTTGTTAGTTTAGCTATTTTAGCTAGTGGGTAGCTAGATATGTGCAATCTCCAGCTCTCCTACAGTTGCAATGATTTAGGTTGGATGGGTGCTTCAGACGAACTGGCTTCGGGCAGATCCTACAGCTGCTACTCGCCATAGGGGCAGATCCTTTCTTTTGGCGAAGAGGTGTGCTGAATTGTTGGGCTAGTGGCTGCTCTTCGGTTCAATTTGGCTGAGCTGTTGTGTTTGGGGTAGTTACTGCTCTTCGGCATTAGAAGGTTGGTTGGCAAGGATACGTTGAGTTTTGAACGAAGTGAGGTGCTGGTATGATTGGGAACAAGGGGTAAACATGTGTCTTCGGGCATCATGAGGTGAGCGAGTGTGGGCGAGCCCATGATATGGCCTTCGGGCAAGGTATTGGCTTCGAGCATATATGGCTTCGAGTTGATATGGACATCGGGCGAGATGGTGGGCAAGCACAGGTCATGGCCTCGGGCGACCATAGCTTCGAGCGAGAATTTCTTTCGAGCGAGCATGGCCTTCGGGCGAGTACTACATGGCTTCGGGCGAGCATGGCTTCGCCCGTGGGATAGCTGCTGAAGGGCGAGATGGGTCGGATGGGTCCGCTGCTCTCTACTTTAAGTTTATTTATTTTATCATTACTGTAATTGGTTGTTAGTTTAACTTGTTATGTTGGGTTCTCTTCCATGCATCGTACCCTCATCTATTAACTTAGATGATGTTACTATATTCTGGGGTATGCCCCTTAGCCATTGTATTTGGTCCTTTTTATATACAAACAAACTTAGCAAAAAAAAAAACATGTTGAAAATGTTAAATCACTTTCCACCAAGAAAGACCAAGTCTTACTAGTAGGGGCCAAAGGATCTTCTGAAAAGAAGAATGATTCTAAGAAGGTAAATGGAAAGACAAAAATAAAGGATAATAAGAACAAAACTAATATGGATAGCAAAGGAGTTTGCTTCCACTGCAATAAGGTTGGACACTGGAAAGAAACTGCAAGAAGCATTTTGCAGATGCTAACCAGAAGAAGCTTAGTGAAGTTTCGGTTACAAATAAAATTTTGTTCATGATTAAAAATAAATTTTTCTTTAAGTCAAGGATCTATTTGGGTATTGGATACCGGCTTTGGTTATCATAAATATAGATTTATAAAGGGACCAAGCAGAAGTAGAAAGCTAAACAAGAGACAAGTAATCCTATGTGTGGAAATGAAGCAAAGGTTGATGCATTAGCCATAGGAACTTATAGTTTAGCACTGCCTACAGACAAATCTATTAAGTTAATAAGTTGTTATTGTATTCCAGTTCTTGTTGAAAACATTATTTCGATTTTGTTTTTGGACAATGAAATCTTTGGTATTATATTTAAGAACAATTGTTGTTCTATTTATAATAATATTGTCTTGTATATAACTGGAATATTACTTAATGGATTTAGTATACTTGACTTACGTAAAAATAATTTTGCAAATTGAATGTATGTATTTGCTGAAATACAAGTGTGAATTATTTGAAAGGTTCAAAGAATTCAGATGTGAATCAAATTGACAAAGTATTAAAATTCTTTGATTAGATCAAGGAATAAATACTTGTGCAATAAGTTTCTAGATCATCTCAAATGGTTTTCTCATAATGGACGCCTCCTGATACGCAATAATTGATTGATGTATTTGAAAGGAAAAATTATACCTTATTGGACATGGTACGATCCATAATGATTTTACTAACATTCCAGTATCCTTCTTGGGTCATGCCCTAGAAATGGCTGCATATCTACGAAAAAGGTAACCTCAAAATCCGGCCCCAAGACTCCGTAAAAGTTATGGACAGGGAGAATTCCTAATCTAAAGTATGTTAAGATAAGGGGTTGTCCAACTTATGTGAAAAGGTTTCAAAGGTTAAGCTTGTGACAAAATTTGACAAGTACAGATTTGTGGGACATCCTAAAGTAAGTTTAGGTTATATGTTCTATAATCCTACTTAGCAAAAGGTGTTTGTTGAAAAACTCGCTACCCTCTAAGATAAATGTGTTTATCATTGAAGGAGCTAGTGGGAGGATAATAGATCTTGAAGAGTTCAAGAACCACAAAACACTATAAGTCAAATAAGAGGAACCTGTAGAAAAGACCTATTGTACCACAACTGAATCGTAAATCTGGAATAGTACCAAAGATACCTTGGAGGTGTAGATTCATCATAGATGATGATGATGAGGTACACATCATAGAAGATGATCCAGTTACATATGATGAGGTAAGAGTTATAGATACTCAGAGAAATGGATTGAAGCAAACTTCATAAATATGGAACATTTGTTTTGATGAGACAATAAAAAAGGTTTGATTTTATCAAAAACAAGAATGAACCTAGTATGTACAAAAGGGTCAGTGGGAGCATCATGACATTTCTAGTATTATATGTTGATATACTACGGATCAGGAATGACATACTAATGCTACAATCAGTAAAGATAAAGTTGTCTAAACATTCCTCCATGAATGATTTGGGAAGAGTATCTTAATTGGAGATATAAATCTATATAGATAGATTCAAGAGGATGCTCAACTTAACCCAAGGAACGTATATTCATTTGATGTTAAAGTCGTTTAGCATGAAAAACTCCAAGATTTGTCTCATGTCGATGAGCCATGGAGTTATCTCTCTTAATAGTCCCCATAGACTCATAAAAGAGAGATCACATGAGTGACAATCATGTATACAATGAAATATACGAGAACTGATGATGATCAGTTATATTCTGGAGAAGTTCATTGTGAATCAGTGAAAAATATCTTAAAGTATTGTTGGGTAAATTCTAGTTACGCACAACACGCAAGTATACGTGGTTAACAAGTAATAAAGAGTAAGTAAAGTATAGTTCCCATGGAGAATTAACTAACAAAGTTCACCAAGCATTAGCCCATAACCATCTCAGTCTTATTTAAACGAATGATATTATATTTTGTATTTAAACTACGAAATTAAATAAACCTAACTATTCCTAGTGAGACTAGATAACGAAGACCTGAGATTACAATTTCATCCATTGACTCATTCAAATCAACACACTTCTTGTTAAGCCAAATTAATTGTACCGGATTGTTAGTCGAGAATATGAAAGTAAAGTATAGCCATCTCTCAATGTACCATACACAAATCACATGCAATCCACAGTTGATAGAATACACATGAACACCCACATTACCTAAACCACTATATGTCTATGTGATTTACAAATAATTAGGGTTTAAGCCCAAGTTCTCAATTGACTACGAATGGTGCTTCGGTATATGTCTATCCTAAGCACAAATCATACATCCCAACACAATGCATAATATACAATCAAAAGCTAATAAGATCATATCTCAACCCATACTTCGTTTCTCAAGTCCATATGGATTATCACAGTAAATTGATGGTCACTCAATTAAGCAAGTAAGCGTGAATCTTAATAGATAATCCTATAGAAATCAATAAGTCTAACAATGAAATATATCAGAATAAACTAATCCATAGAATCCATTGCAATCTCAGAATAGAGTTTAAATCATAGTTGAATCAAATCTATCATCCACATATTGAATAAACATCATAAGATTACAAATAAGAATCAAAGAGAGGATAAAAGTAGAGAATTGAAGTGCAAATCTGTTCTCCTGCTCCAAGATAGAATCTCTGATGCCTCCCAATTGCTTCAAGTCTTCAATCTCATCAATTCTAGGAATCACTACTCTAATCTGCCCTAATATAATATCAAAATTAAAGAAAGCAACAATAACTAATAGTTCCCCCAAGGGATGGAATTTTCTTTACATCCTGCTCCTAGGTCTAATATATCACGAGTCCTCGTCGTAACCTACCTCTCCAAACACTCAGCGTGTTAGATCGGGAAATTAAAAGTCAACTGCTGAATTATGACTGGCGCAGCTGCGCTGTGATAGCCTTGTATAGGGCACAGCTGCGCTGTGCTGGTTCTGGGCAGTTTGTCTATCTGGCGCAGCTGCGCCGTGTCATAAGCCAAGTTAGGCGCAGCTACGCCATGCACCAGCTAGGCCTGACTTATTTTACTTATTCTACTGCAACCTTCTGCTGCCTTTTAACCTCATAGCACTTCACTCCAAGACTTCAATCCAACCTTCGGCAACATGCTTAACTCCATTTCCTTTCCATCATCAATCCATCATAGCTTTGAACACAACTTAGCTCCAATAACATCAAGGAAGTTTTCAATACTAAAACTGCAAAACAAAGCACAAAGGCATAAAAATCTACACAATAACAAGAGATTGAGCACAAATTCAAGTCAGTTAATATCCAAATAAGTGTTTATAAAACCACTTATCAAATACCCCCAAACTTAAACTGTTATTTGCCCTCAAGCAAATAAAACAAAACCAAAATAAAATGCAATGTACAAACTACCATGTATGCATCCTACACTATCATGACCTTGAATCCAATTATCAGCCATAATTGAAATTCAATTACAATGCCTCAGAAAAAACTCCAAGATAATCAAAACGAAAATCAACCCCAGACAAGATCATAATGCACAACACTTTGCAAATCCAAATCTGTCCGCACTGATGTAGTGTGTGAATGTGAAGCAACCACTAAACATATTATTGAATAAATTTTTCACATCCTATGCTTCTTAGAAGGAAAAAACCAGTTTTAAATCAAGATAAGTAGTAAATCAAACCAGTTCTATCCAAGACCATTTATTACTTAAGTTCAGAGTCAACATGGGAATTTATGCCTTTATCTACAGCGAGTGCGTTTTACGCTCCATCTCGCCCCTTCCAAAGATACAACGTATGCGTTTTACGCTCCATCTCGCCCCTTCCAAAGATTCAATGAATTTTAGCTCAAGAAGGTTTCAAGATAGATTTTCCTCTTTATTTTTTATTTTTTTTATTTTTTTACAAACACTAAATAGGCATGCATAAACACTGAATTCCCCCAAACTTAAGCTTTTAACAGTCCTAGCTATTACCTAATGGAGTATTGACATTCTTTCATTAAAACACAGAATTCCCACCAGAAGGCAAATATGTGAAAATTTAAACTAAGCATATCACAATGGTTACTCAAAAGTGCTAACCGGTTATATTAGATTCAAGTAGATAAGGATTTATATAATGATGTGACATCACAACCAAGCTTAAGTCTCAAATCAGTTCAAAAAAAATCAAGTACTTTTAATTTCATCATAGGCCTATTAAATAACAAATTGATTGACACTGGATTCATGCAGTTACAAAATGCAACATATTTTTAAACATAATTACTAAACAGAATGCCAAACTTGCTACATAATCAACTACAATAAGACAAAATACACATGATATGAACTATACTAAATGCAATAAATAAACCTAATACCCCCAAACTTAAAAACTCCCAAACTTAAAAACTACAATGTCCTCATTGGAGATAAAAGGTATAAAGAAACTCCCCTAGCTGTTAGCATCATCACCATCTTCCTCTTACTCAGGTGGAGTGTCTGGAGGTGGATAAGGAGTAGCTGTCCTATATGTCGGAAATTGAACATGTGCTCCCAGCTGATTGAAGGCATTTGATAGAATTCTAGAAAATTCGGTAGTGTAAGCTTGGAAGTTCGCGTGCATCGCATCCATCCTTCTTTGGAGGCGGCGAATGTCACAGTTTTGCTCGCCTAGAGGTGGGCTAGCTGAATGCGGGGCAACAGTATCCTCTTCTTCTTCATTGTTATCTCCATCTTCTTCACTTTCTGAATCCTCCTCAGACATGATAAACCCCCAGCCCCAGGGATGAGAATCTACACCATTCCAAATGGTGTACTTCTGAATAGTGGTGTTGTCAATATCCCTCACCGGCAGCTGAAGAGCCTCATCATCCCAATCAATTTCCACAGCCATGCACAGTTGAGTAATAAGAGAAGCGTGTGGTATGCCCCCTGAAGTACTCCCTCTCATGTATTTTAACATTGACTGATTTATGATATGCCCGATGTCAAGTTTTTTCATTTTCAGAATGCCATATAGAAATGTAGCTCTGTCAGTCGTGATATCGGCATGGCGACTGGTGGGGAGTATGTTTGCACATATGAAGCTATACCATGCCTTGGCGTATCGGCTGAGCGAGGTCTGCTGGAAATGTACCTTTCTGTTACTGCCGGATTTGGTGGTCCATTTTGTACCAGGCTTGCACAGCTCCTGCACCAACTTGTCTAAATCTGTTTCAAACTTTTTTGACTCAGCTCAATTCTCAGTAAATAAGGGTCGTGTCCCCAAATAGAATATCTCGTTGATTGCTTCTTTGGTATACCGCACTTGCTTTCCCCACACAAAGGAGATGCCATTTTGGGTTTTGCGAGCGTTGGCGTAGAATTCCCTTACTATCGCCATTGTTGCTGCCACCAGTTTGGCTACCACTGAGAGCCATGCATGCCCCATAATCTGATCCTTCAACTTTCAATCTTCTTCTCCTGGTCTGAATCCCCTCTCTGGGATAAAGGATTTGCCCACTAAAACATCCATATAATAGTGATGGGCCAAGAGGTTCACAAATCGGACAGTGTCCAGCACGTTTCTATTACCCTGCTCTCATGCTCAGTGTTCGATGAAGGAGATGGAGTTCTAATTCGCTTGGGTGCCATGATTTTTGATGAAAGTATTCTCTTGGATGCCACTGAACCCTTCAATGAACCCCCAGTTCTGTCAATTCTAAATCAAACCATTGAAGTGCACTCAACAGATTTCCAAATGAACTCTCTAATGTAAACCCTTAACCCTTTCGGACCTTTAATCAAACAACCTATGTACCACTGCAAGAAATGAAGAACTAGGGCTCGGTTGAGAGCGAGATGGTGATGAGATTTCGGTAGGAGTGAATCAGGGGATAAGACTGTTAGTGGCAATGCAACCCTAACCTCTTGTTGAAATTCGCTGGAACAGGTGATGTGCAGACCGATTCCCTTGACTGCTAACACTTGTTCGAAAGCTACTAGAGGGATGAAGAACTATGGTTTGATGTGGGAAGTGAGAATAGTGTTGGTTAGAATCAAAAATAGATATGTATAGTGGAATCAAGGGTTTGATTTAGGGCTCTTAGATGTTCGGTTTTGTTAGAGAGAAGAGTTTGAGAGTTTTGAAATTTTAAGGACATGTAGAAGGTGTGGTCTGTTCCGGCTCCTTAAGTTGATTTTAAAAAACCCACATAAAGCTTGGGCACAGCTGCGCTATGAATGGCTGGGAATGGGGCGCAGCTGTGTTGCCCTGAACCTGGTCCTGACTCACTACTCCTTAAACTTGATCCTTTTATTACTAACTTTTCTGCCCCATTGGTTATCCCTGATTCAGATCAAAAAGAACTATTGGACATTATTTAACTATAACCAATATTTACTACTAAAAATTTAATTCCTATCAAAATAACGAACTAATTAATTGAAACAAAAAGAATTAACCACAGCGAAAGAAAAATGATAGACTATAGATACTGAAGAATTAAACAAATAGGAAGAGAGAGATTTTATGGGGTGCCTCCCATCAAGCGCTCGGTTTATAGTCTCGTAGCTTGACTCTGTTTCTTGATGCCGCTATCCAATTCCCCTACGATAAGTTAAGAACCCTCCATCCATTAGAACCGCTATGTGTTTTGGTAGATTCCCCATCATATGTGTCTGTGAATTGAAGCAACCTAGCGTTTTTCCTGTCCATGATGTCTCTAGTTCCATTGCATAACTAGGTGTCTCATCCATTGTAATTGGGAATAAATTGGTGCGTTGAGTTATGGAAAGTACAACAGACTTTTCCTCTATTATTTTCTCTTCTTCAGCCCACCATGGTGTATACGAGGCATCTTTATCATACTGCTCATTTCCTTGAATGTGACTACCTAGAGGACATGGGTGTGCAAAACTCATTGGATTTTTCAACTCTAGTCGAGAAGGCACTTGGGGTATAATACAGGTGATATGATATTCTTTATTTTCCAAACCCCCAGTTGTATCCTCAACGTCCAGTACTTTCAATTCATCCAGTGGCATGCACACTTCTGGCTTTCTATCAGTTTCATCATCCATGTCATAGTACCAATTATTTTAAGGGCGATTGATCAAGGTTTCGAGTATTTGATCCATTTGATTCTGCAGATTCTGAATTGACCTCTCTTGCTCAATCATCTTCTCCTCAGTTGCTGCTACAAACGTGAACCACAAATCCTCCATTCTTGAATTATCTTGTTCAGTTTAAAAATCCATGCATTGAGGACCATTCATTGAAGAGTTAATGAGTTGTTCCATCTGTCGATTAAGATTCTGGGTTGATAACTCCTGACTCATTATCATCTCTTCCTGATCTGCTATGCTCTTAGACATGAATTCCTTTAACTCTGAATTTTCTTCTTGTTGCATTGGAGGTGGATATGAGAAATCCGATGGATGTGTTGGACTTGAGACACAGTATTTGATGAGGACATGACATGCGTGGATTCAAACAAGACTAAAGGGACGTGGGGATCAAGCAAGGCTAGAACAAAGAGGTTCAAACAAGGTCTCAATGGATTGATCCAAGATGTTTGGGCTGAAGCTAACGCAAGGAAATCCAAAGAAGAGGCTAAAGAGCATGAGACACAAATTCGGGTCAATTTAATACAAGCCCAATTCTAATCTTCTTAGCTAAGTCAACATATTTTTACAAGAAAGGGAAGTTTAATATTTGCATGGATTGGTTTATTAATAAATTATCAAGTGAGCCACATGGGTTGATTTATTAATTTATTATCATCTGGGCTGCAATTTTTTTAAGTCAGCAGACTTCATATGTTGGCAAGCATACACGTGATAATGGCAAGTCTTGGTGGGATGAAATGATTTATTAAAGCATACACGTGGACTATACTTGGTGGAATGAAAATGATTTTTACAAGCATACACATGGAATATAAATTACAGCAAAGGAAGTTGGCATGGCAAAGGAGTCTAATATATTCAGCAGTTACACGATTTTTTTAGCAGCCTCCTACGCGCAAATTAATTTCGTCTACACAGAAAATTCAATTCACGTGACACACAACAAATTCACGTGGCAAAAATTTTTAATTTTTTATAATTCTATTGTAATTAGGACCTTTTCTTTTAATTAGAATTCTTTTTCTAATTGACTTCTATTAGGGTTATAGTTTATTTCTATTAGGATTTGGATTGTTTTGAGTAGTATAAATAGAGGTCCAAGTTATGTAATCAAATACACATTATTTTTTTATTCAATATAATTGAGAGTTTATTATCTACTTTTGGTTCTTTGAAGAATTCCTAAGAAATTAGTAGTTTCTTAGTTTTTTTCTTTGAGATTCAATTTGACTTATCATACAACAATTCATAGTTGTGTGTGGCGTCTTCTACCGCATCAATCGTCGATTGTACCGAGATTACCGCTTCAATATAAGCGAGGGGTCAAGGTGTCGTTGGTGTCCATTCAACGCAGATTTCCAAACGCGAGCAATTGTACCAAGATTACCGTCTAAAGTATAGACGAGGGGTTAAGGTGTTGCAAGCAATTCACCCAACAACTGTGCTAGAAACGGTCCGGGCGACGACCACCTCACGCAAGCGTGTCGTGGAGTCTATCATTTGGTATCAAAGCCAAGCCTTCTTCTAGCGAGTTACCTATCTTTAATTTTCTGCCGAAATATATATTGCAAAAAAAAATAATAATAATAATAATAATAATAAAAATATATATATAAGAAAAAAAATTTCATATTTTATTGTGCTAACCCAATTTATAGCACACCATTAAATCATCAAATTTCAACCAAGAGTTCATACCGTTCTATCATCATCAATTCTGAAACGGAGCTACAATTTACAAATCTGAAGCATACAAGAGGAGTACAAGGCAATCGATCGGTGATTTAATTTGTGATATTCTGATAGTCACACCATCAATAATTTTGTTTCGTGATAAGTACTTTTTGAATTGATTAGTAAAACCAAGAATTTTGCTAGGGAATTCAATAAGAACCTATTAGAGAGAATATTGAGGTAAAAGGCTTAGTGGTGAGATTAATCGAGGGTAAAAGCCAATTTATTGAGAGTATACACGAGTGCACCATTGATTCGAGCGAAATACGTAAGGGAATGGTGAGAAAATTATTTTTTTTACTAACCCTTATTTTGCAGGAAATATGTCTATCTCGAAAGATAAAGGAACTTATGAGGAACAACCCTCAACAGCTGAATTGAAATTTCAGATAGAAGCCATGCATAAAGAATGGGATCGAAGATTGAGAAAGACTATGGAGCAAATGCAAGAACAATTAGAAGAGATGAGGGTGTCTATGGCGGAGCTATCCCACAACACTAATGGGATACATAACAAGAAGAGGGAACAACAAACTGACGCAAGAAAGGAAGACCCTTACGATGAGGACAACAGTGCAGCGGAAGATCGCGAATCTAATTTTTCACATCAAAGACACAGAGGTACTAGGGAAAGAGGAGGTCGGTATAGAGAAGATGGCAATTTGGATAGCATAAAAATGAAGATTCCAGCTTTCCAAGGCACGGGTGATCCTGAGGCCTATTTGGATTGGGTAACCAAGATGGAGCGAATCTTTGACTGTCACAATTATTCCGACCTTAAGAAAGTCAAACTGGCCATTACAGAATTTTTTGGATATGCATTGATATGGTGGGATCAGTTGACAGCTAATCGGAGAAGGTGTGAAGAGCGGCCGATTACAACTTGGGCGGAGATGAAAGCTATCATGAAAAAGAGATTTGTACCAGCATACTATCAACAGGAGATCATTCGTAGTTTACAAACTCTTAAACAAGGGAGTCGAAGTGTGGATGAATATTATAGGGAGATGGAGATGTTGAAGGATCGGGCTAATGTGATTGAGGATAATGAAACAGCGATGGCTAGGTTCTCGGTAGGACTGAACTGGGAGATTGCAGACTTGGTTGAGCGGCAACATTATTTAGAGTTAGAAGAATTGGTCCATATGGCTACCAAGATAGAGAAACAACTCAAGAGGAGAGGAGGACAACGAGGACAATCTAATGCTAGTTCATCATGGAGACCTAATTTGGCAAAACGAGAGGAAAGGACATTTGTGATCAAACCAAAGGTGGAACCTAAACAAGGATCAACTAGCCGAGAGATACAAGGTAAAAATGAGCAACCTTCTTTTGGTCGTAATCGGGATATTGTATGCTTCAAGTGTCAAGGTAGGGGACATATTTCTAGCCAATGTCCAAATCAGAGGAAAATGTTGTTACTTGACAATGGAGATGTGGAGACCGAGGGGGAAGAGAGCGACACTGATTCTATGCCACCATTAGAGGAGATAGGGGAGGATGCGATACATGGTGAAATTCTAGTTACAAGAAGAGCACTTAATACGCAGGTTAAGTAAGAGAGTAGTGAACAGCGAGAAAATTTATTCCATACTCGATGTCTTGTGAATGGAAAAATTTGTTGTGTAGTCATAGATGGAGGCAGCTGTACAAATGTGGCAAGCACTACGATGGTGGAGAAATTGGGGTTATCTACTACCAAACATCCACAGCCGTATCGTTTGCAGTGGCTCAATGATAATGCAAACATTAAAGTAACCAAACAAGTCTTAGTTCCATTTGTTATTGGTCGGTATGTTGATAAGGTATTGTGTGATGTGGTACCTATGCAGGCAGGACATATATTGTTGGGTAGGCCATGGCAATTTGATAGGAGGGTTCAACATGACGGGTTTACCAACGTATATTCATTCGTTCATGACAAGAAGAAGATCTCTTTACGTCCTTTATCACCACAACAAGTACATGAAGATCAAATTCATTTGCAGAAAGATTATGTACAAAGAAAAGAGAGTGAAGAAAAGAAAAATCAAGAAGAAAAAAAGAGAGAAAAAGAAAAAGAGAAAAAGAAAGATGAGAGAAAAATAAATATACTAGCAAAAAAGAGTGATGTGAGAAGAGCTTTGATTTCTAAACAGCCTATGATTTTACTTCGGTATAAAGAGGCGTTTCTGAATACTAACGCTAATGATTCTTTGCCTAGTGTTGTTTCATCTCTCTTACAGGAATTCAAAGATGTATTTCCCAAAGAGCTTCCTCATGGACTACCACCTATTCGGGGAATTGAACATCAAATTGATTTGGTTCCCGGTGCAACGATTCCAAACCGCCCAGCTTATCGGAGTAATCCTGAGGAGACGAAGGAGTTACAAAGGCAAGTTGACGAGCTGATGGAAAAAGGATTCGTGAGAGAAAGTATGAGCCCGTGTGCAGTTCCGGTGATTCTAGTGCCGAAAAAGGATGGAAAATGGAGGATGTGCATCGATTATCGAGCGGTAAATAACATTACGATAAAATATCGACATCCCATTCCTCGTTTAGACATGTTAGATGAATTACATGGGTCTTGCATATTTTCAAAAATTGATTTAAAAAGTGGTTATCATCAAATTAGAATGCAAGAGGGTGATGAATGGAAAACAGCGTTTAAAACTAAATATGGTCTTTATGAGTGGTTGGTATTACCTTTTGGTTTAACTAATGCACCCAGCACTTTTATGAGATTAATGAACCATGTTTTGCGTCCGTTCATTGGAAAATTTGTCGTAGTTTATTTTGATGATATCTTGATTTATAGCAAAAACTTGGAAGATCATGCATTGCATTTAAAATCTGTTTTAGATGTACTTAGGAAAGAAAAGTTATTTGCTAACATGGAAAAATGCACGTTTTGTTCGGATAGAATTGTTTTTCTTGGCTTTGTTGTGAGTTCACATGGAGTCCAAGTTGATGCGGAAAAAGTACGTGCGATCCGAGATTGGCCGAGTCCAACCAATGTGAGTCAAGTACGAAGCTTTCATGGACTTGCAAGTTTCTACCGACGTTTTGTTCGAAATTTCAGTGATATTACAGCACCATTGACCGAGGTCATCAAGAAAAATGTGGGCTTTAAGTGGGGTGATGAACAGGAAAAAGCATTTAATTTGATTAAGGATAAATTGATAAATGCTCCTTTACTTATTTTGCCTAACTTCGCTAAAACTTTTGAGATTGAGTGTGATGCTTCAGGTTTAGGGATTGGGGCTGTGTTGATGCAAGAAGGGAAACCAGTGGCGTATTTCAGTGAAAAATTGAGTGGGGCAGCTTTGAACTATCCTACATATGACAAAGAGATGTACGCTTTGGTTAGAGCTTTGGAGACATGGCAACATTACTTGTGGCCTAAGGAGTTTGTGATCCACACCGATCATGAATCATTGAAGTATTTGAAGGGCCAACACAAGTTGAACAAGAGACATGCACGATGGATGGAATTTATCGAGACATTTCCATATGTTATTCGATATAAGCAAGGTAAGGAGAACGTCGTTGCTGATGCTTTGTCTCGCAGGTATGTTTTATTAAATACTCTTGATACGAAATTGCTTGGGTTTGAACGAATTAAAGAGTTATATGATAATGACCTTGATTTTGGTGAAGAGTTTAAAACTTGTGAAAAGAATGTTGTGGGTAAATACTTTAGAATTGATGGATTCTTGTTTCGAGAAAATAAACTCTGTATTCCTGTATGTTCTTTGCGTGAGTTGTTGGTTAGGGAATCACATGGGGGCGGTTTAATGGGACATTTTGGTGTTGATAAAACTTTTGCTGTTTTAAAAGAACATTTTTATTGGCCTCATATGAAACGAGATGTGGAAAGAATATGTGATAAATGTATTACTTGTCGCCAAGCTAAATCTCGTGTTCAACCCCATGGATTGTATACACCATTGCCTATTCCTAATGAACCTTGGATTGATCTTTCTATGGACTTTGTGTTGGGTTTACCTAGGTCTAAGCATGGTTATGATTCGATATTTGTGGTAGTGGATAGATTTTCAAAAATGGCACATTTTATTCCATGTCATAAAACTGATGATGCATCTCATGTTGCTGATTTATTCTTTAGGGAGATTGTGCGTTTGCATGGTATGCCTAAAACTATTGTTTCTGATAGAGATACAAAGTTCTTAAGTTACTTTTGGAAGACCTTGTGGTGTAAATTGGGTACTAAACTGTTATTTTCTACTACTTGTCATCCACAAACTGACGGTCAAACTGAAGTAGTAAATAGGACTTTGTCGGCATTGTTACGGGCTATCATTAAAAAGAATATCAAGCAATGGGAAGAATGTTTACCACATGTTGAGTTTGCATATAACCGTTCGGTTCATTCTGCTACTAATTTTTCTCCATTTGAAATTGTATATGGTTTTAATCCTTTGACACCGTTGGATTTATCACCGTTACCTGTTTCTGAATATACTAACATGGATGGAAAGAAAAAGGCTGATCTTGTTAAGCAGATTCATGAAAGAGCCAGACTAAACATTGAACGAAGGACGGAACAGTACATTAAGCACGCGAACAAGGGACGACATCAAGTGATCTTTGAGCCCGGAGATTGGGTGTGGTTACATATGCGGAAAGAAAGATTTCCCGTTCAAAGACGTTCGAAATTGCTTCCGAGGGGAGATGGTCCATTTCAAGTTCTCGAGCGTATCAAAGACAATGCATATAAACTGGATTTGCCAGGTGAGTATAATGTTAGTGCCACATTTAACGTTACTGATCTAAGTCCGTTTGATGTAGGTGACGATTTGAGGACAAATCCTTTTCAAGAGGAGAGGAATGATGAGGACATGACATGCGTGGATTCAAACAAGACTAAAGGGACGTGGGGATCAAGCAAGGCTAGAACAAAGAGGTTCAAACAAGGTCTCAATGGATTGATCCAAGATGTTTGGGCTGAAGCTAACGCAAGGAAATCCAAAGAAGAGGCTAAAGAGCATGAGACACAAATTCGGGTCAATTTAATACAAGCCCAATTCTAATCTTCTTAGCTAAGTCAACATATTTTTACAAGAAAGGGAAGTTTAATATTTGCATGGATTGGTTTATTAATAAATTATCAAGTGAGCCACATGGGTTGATTTATTAATTTATTATCATCTGGGCTGCAATTTTTTTAAGTCAGCAGACTTCATATGTTGGCAAGCATACACGTGATAATGGCAAGTCTTGGTGGGATGAAATGATTTATTAAAGCATACACGTGGACTATACTTGGTGGAATGAAAATGATTTTTACAAGCATACACATGGAATATAAATTACAGCAAAGGAAGTTGGCATGGCAAAGGAGTCTAATATATTCAGCAGTTACACGATTTTTTTAGCAGCCTCCTACGCGCAAATTAATTTCGTCTACACAGAAAATTCAATTCACGTGACACACAACAAATTCACGTGGCAAAAAATTTTAATTTTTTATAATTCTATTGTAATTAGGACCTTTTCTTTTAATTAGAATTCTTTTTCTAATTGACTTCTATTAGGGTTATAGTTTATTTCTATTAGGATTTGGATTGTTTTGAGTAGTATAAATAGAGGTCCAAGTTATGTAATCAAATACACATTATTTTTTTTATTCAATATAATTGAGAGTTTATTATCTACTTTTGGTTCTTTGAAGAATTCCTAAGAAATTAGTAGTTTCTTAGTTTTTTTCTTTGAGATTCAATTTGACTTATCATACAACAATTCATAGTTGTGTGTGGCGTCTTCTACCGCATCAATCGTCGATTGTACCGAGATTACCGCTTCAATATAAGCGAGGGGTCAAGGTGTCGTTGGTGGCCATTCAACGCAGATTTCCAAACGCGAGCAATTGTACCAAGATTACCGTCTAAAGTATAGACGAGGGGTTAAGGTGTTGCAAGCAATTCACCCAACAACTGTGCTAGAAACGGTCCGGGCGACGACCACCTCACGCAAGCGTGTCGTGGAGTCTATCAGTATTGGTCTTGATTGTTATAACTCCATTCATAATCTGGGTGATATCCACAACCTTGATGATCATTGGGATAAACATTGTTGTTGAGGTAATCACCCTCAATCTATAGTTTTCCAACTCTGATGTCGCACTGATAACTCGGATGCTCGCCAGCACAATATTCACATGTAACTGCTATATCTTGAGTATGTTGGGCTGCAAGAACATCCAACCTCTCCGAAAGTGTTGCAATTTGTGCTGACAACGTAGAAA